>CM024639.1:9529255-10080433 GCA_014182715.1 Eucalyptus cloeziana | reverse complement strand
TTAATCACCATGTCTCAAATGGAATGAGAGGCGCTGTACGAAAAAGAGAAAAGGACCTGTCAAAAAAACTTAACAAAAACAAAGAGAGGTAAGGAATGGAAAGCCAATTAAAAAGGAGAAAGGAAAACAGGAATGTAATTTTGGAAGAGGGATTCTTGGTTTAGAAAAGTCGGACAAACTTGGGAAATCGTATGCTGCAGACTAGGCAGCTTCTCCTTTTCCTTTGAGATATGACGTAAGAATGACCAAATTGCCAAAAATTCATTCTTTAACGTAAGGTACAAAGTCCTGTTTTGTTTTGTGGGACATATGATCCATAATTAAAGAACCCCAAAAAATTTTGCTAACTCCAAGAGAAGGAATATCACGTGCATTAACCATGCTCCATAATCAACCTCCTGGACCGAATTAATAGTTGAGATTGAAACTTGTTTATGGTTTATATTAGACTATATCCAACTCGACAGTAGGCCTAATAATTCTTTTCTAAGTCCAACCATGATTTAGAATTATTAGATTTCCGTGTAACAACTCTTGGCATTTAGCTGTTGATCTTTCCTTGCAGTTAATGAGTAATGTGCGGACATGCACGCTAGGTTGCACAAACACTCTCCGGGACCCTTCGTGTCGTGTCTAACACTCCAACACGTGTCTGACACTCCAACACGTGTCTGACACGCGGTCAACTGCCTTCGACACGCTCTGACACGCGAGTCGGAAATTCCGACATGTGACTCCAATACGCACAGGGTTATTTTTATAAATTTCCAAAACTTCTGGGATCTAAATCTAAATATATGAAAAAATAATAAAAAAATAATAATAAAAGCAAAAACAAATTTCCAATACTCGTTTGAAGAAGTTGGGGTACTTGAAGTTGCAAATTTTTCATTTGATGAGCCGGAGATGAAGTCTGTTTTTTTTTTTTTTTTTTCAGAAGAAGTGGATAATGTGAATAAATGACTTTTTGTTATATTTGATGATGGAATGTTGATTTTTTGTTCTTATTATTAAATTTTAAATTTAATAGTGGAACGTGGATTACTTGTTTATCCCCCATGTTTTATGGATTATTACAATGAAATGTAGTTGAATTTGTCAAATTAAAACAATGAATGGTATTAACAAATGAAGGATTAATATTTTTAGTATAGATTAATTCTAGGCTCTTTTTATTATTATTATTTAGAATAACGTGTCGGAACATGTCGAAATTCTCTACTTTTGAAAAATGACGTGTCGACATGTTATGTCGTGTCGTGTGTCCGTGTCGGCGCAACCTAGCTTGCACGGCAGTATCTAATGTGAATTCAAGCCTATGACTCAATGACTTTTAAAACACATTTGGAAAGTCAATACCAAGTTTAAAACGTTGGGATGGTTTGGAGAGTCAGATCTCAGTGTTTTTCTAAATTATCACAGATAGTGACATCTCGAGTTTAGACTCTATACCAGCAAATCAGCACATTTTTTACTTTGAACAGAAGTGTTAAGGTATCAAGTGAAATTGATGTAAGGGTCAAGGTCAATCATTTGACTGTATTCGTGTTTGATCATAACTCATCGGATTGTTATATGTCCAAAATTTGAGGGATGAATTAGTTTTGTTGGATGATGGCTCTGAGATCTTCTGGAAACAGCTCCAGGTATCACAAAATTAGTATAAGCATATAAGTAAACAATGCCGCAGTGTTGTTGGCCTAAAAAAGAAAAAAAAAATTGAGCTATGTTTTGTTGCAACTTCCACTAAATCTACTAGGGGAAAAGTTGTCAGTAATTTCTCCGACGTGACAATGCTGGAGAATATTATATATTTGTTCTGTGGGAATTGATGATACGCTTGAGCCTTTTGAGGCGGGAAATCAAGGAGAGGCAGATCTCAGAGAAGGAAAAAATCTGGGCCAGTTTGAAGAGAAACAAGCAGGTGTTAAGATCGATGGCACAGCCAACTATGTAAGCCATGGTGTGGACATATGTTTGGTCAGGTAACACAGCCACGAGACCCGTATTGAATGACATAGCAGTTGATTGCAGCGCGACGGCTGTCAGCACAGCTGCAATCACATAGCAATGCATGTATGGTCTCTTGCCAAAAGCAGCACCCCAGAGTATGATGGAAGAGGCCATTATAGAGCAGGTCATCGCGACAGTGTTGGAGATGATAAACTGCTTGAGATAGCCACTTGACCGGAGAAGGGCCACTCCTTGGCCTGGGCCAAGGTTATTGTTATAACCACCGGGCATTGTGAAAGCTGCGGCAAATGTCACGGTTGTGATGAGTGTGGCGACCATCAGTAAGGTCTGACAATTTTGCTTGTAAGTTTGTTCTGAATTCCAGACACCATCTTTTTGTTCATTGGTACAGGGGAAAAATCCTCCACCACGATTCCAAAGATGTGGGAGGCGCAGTTGTTGCCAATTCAGTGTCGCGACCTGCAAGCAAAATAAAAACAACTTAGATTTCGAATCATGGTCTAAAATTTTAATAAATTTTCAATGAATTAAGGCCTGCAATAGTATTCCTACTGAGGGAATAGCACGCGGTTCCTTGGTTAGCTCCTCTTTGTCGAAGGCAGTTTCCCCTTTTGTGTTCCGGGCTGTATGATCAACTCTTGCATCCCGCAACAGGTAAGCTGCGATCCAACTTCTCCTTTCCATGATAGTTAGATGCAAAGGAGTATTGCCGTTGTGATCAGGCTGATTTAGTAGGCCCTCGAGCTCGATGGTTTCCAATATGCATCTGACAACATTTGCTCTCCCACTTAGCACTGCAACATGAAGAATGTTTTGTCCCTTTAGGTCTACCAATTCTCCAGCATCTGGGCATTGCCGAATAATCTCTTTTATAACCTTGGCATGGCCATTACTTGCTGCTGCATGAAGTGACGAAAAACCATCTATGTCCACTGCATATGCACTCGAGATATCGAGCTCTAACAATTGCCGGACCGATTTGTGGTATCCGGAAAAAGCTGCATAGAAGAGAGGGGTCCTGCCATGGTGGTCAGCTTCTTTGATCAGCTCCGGCTTTGCTCTTAGGAGGGTTTTCACTATACCTGTGATGCATGAACAAGATATTCTTTAAAGCACACAGAACTAGCAAGTATTGGGAGCAATCTTATGGAGGTTGAAAATATTCATACTTTGCATAAGCATATGCCAAATTTTACATCAGTAGATATCAGGACTCTGTTGCTACATCAGATTACACGATAGTTGAACTTGGCACAAGAACTTTGCATCTCTGTTAATACTTTGGAGCATGATATCTCGCAGGTCAAGGAATAGAGAGTTACCAGGATGTCTCGCACTCACAGCAGCGTGCAAAGCCGTCTGGCCATCTGATCCGCCATCAGCAGATAAAGGACATGATGTCAAAATCCAATCTACAATCTCTTTCATGCCCCCTCTAGCAGCCAGGTACAATGGGGATTCTCCCGAACTATTTTCATAAAGTACAAGGTGAGAATCAGCCTTTATTAACAACCTAACCACTTGTGAGTGACCGTTTCTAATCGCTTCATGCAGGGCTGTGTTGTTCCTTCTATTTCCCCATCTTAGCATCTCGAATCCGCAGTTGCAACCGCTTTCAATGTCTAGCTGGGAAGGGGACGTCGATGTGATCTCTGTGACTAGAAACTTCACAACCGAAAGATGGCCGGTCCCTGAAGCTACATGCAGAGGAGTGTCTCCCTCGGAATTAGGCTGCATGAGAAGGGACTTGCATCGACTATAGATCTCTGCGAAAACCGGTCTTTGTCCGAATCTAGCAGCAACATGGAGGGCCGTATTTCCTTGAGGAGTGCACCTCTGGAGTACGCTCGGGTCTCTATCGAGAAGCCCCTTGAGGGAGTGAATGTCGCCAGAGCTAGCATATCGGTACAGCCTCGGATCCATTTTCTTGGGGGAGGAATAAACTTTACGTTGCTCCAATTGTATAGATGGTCATAACGGTTTCCCGAAATGGGAGTAATTCGACTGAAGGCTTCCAACCTGAAGAGTAAGTTTGCTTTCCAACCCCTCAGCCAAAAAGCCTTGGCAGTTAAATTGTTGAGAATGCCTTTGCAGTTCGTCTTGTGAACACCATTGGCGACTGAAGTGCCCAACGTCAATGCCCCCAAGACGACTCCAATGTCGAGTGGGACACGTTCGGCTGGCTCAGATTGGGACATCATTGGTTCAGTCGTATCCTAAGCTTTGGAGCAGATACATTCCCGTCACATCGGAGTCAGCATCGCTTCAACTGAATGAAGCCGTGTATCGAGTCAGATTGGCGAATATTCAAGGTCACATCTGGCAACTTTTACGTCCAGAAGTTTAAAATCAAGGTCAAGCACGATGAAGGTCATCGTACCGTATACGCTAATTGGCGTTGATTTTAGAAAGTTCTAAAAATCTTAACTATATTTTTCACCTGCAAGAGGCATGCAAAGACTTGAGATTAACTGTTGTAAACAATCAGAAAATTTGGCTAGAATAAGCCCTGACGTTTTAGGGCGGAGATGTCGCCAATCAAGAACGCGAGTATGAACAAATCATTATTTGTGGGGGTGTGGAATCCAAATACGCCCTTGAATCCTTGGACCTAAGATTGACTTTCGTGATTAGATCGAAACTCAAAAGGAACCGTCAATTATATTAAGTAAAATTGTTCGTTGCTACAGTAGTTGCAATTGCAGTTGATGTATCAGGATGTTATGGAACAATAAAAAAGATTCTAAAGAAATAACCAGGCCATAGCGGCCCAACAAGAAGCACAATACTATTGAATCATGCCAGCCCAAGGGTCATGCCAAGCTTGGCCCAATTAGAAAAGGGTAATTTTTTTTTCTCTTATTGTTAGTAAAGTATTCAAGTAACTGTAAATTTTCTTTGCAGTTTGTGAAGTTTTACAATCTATGTGCTGGCAATTTTTCTTACTCACCGTAACTTTTCTCAGTTAAATGTAGGTTTGACCATCTTTGTGTTCGTGACTTTCTTTTAACGTTAGTATGTTACAATAGAAAACCACTTGTCCAAAGAAAATCTGATAGACCACATTTTTTTTCTCTTTTTTTTCATACTACATCATTTGTACTCTATACGATTGTTAATACTTTGAGATAGAGTATTGCTAGAAAGACATTGCCGTTAGATTGGGTTTCCACCAGAGCTATGTTGATCACGGAAGGAAAAATAAAAGTTTCACTGTTTTGATTCTTTTTTTTTCCGGAACAATTTTGTTCCGGGAACAAAAAAAAAAAAAAAAAAAAAAACTGGCTACTTAGAAGTTTATAGGTTGTTTAATTAAAACATAAAACAATTCTTTCAAAAGAAGATGAAAATTAAAAACCATTATTTGTTTTGCTAGCTACTCTCAAATCTCAATCTTCATCCCGTCTCTCTTTATAAACAACTTGGCAGTATGATCCCCTTCTTTTTTTTTCAGTCTACTTTTTTGGTTAAATGTCATAATGCTGATAAAATAGAATTATTTACATGTATGGCGTTTAAGTCTTGGTATATATCGCAATATCTATATCTCATAAAATAAAACAAAAAACTCATGATGCTCATTTGGTTACAATAAAATTAAATAATTATCTAAAAAAAAATCACATTTTATAAAGTGTTGCCCTTACGGTGTAACACTGGAAATTCTTTGCATACTATCATAATTTTAATTTTAATAAATTCAAAGTTTCTAATACTTTATAATAAGCTGCACTCAATTACAAAAGAAAAAGGTCGTCAATGCCGGCGCAACATTGCAAAATTAAAGAAAAATACAGTTTATGACATGGTGTGTACTTAATTATGATCAAACGTAATGATTCTTTGTATAACATTGTAAAATAAAGGAAAATATAATTTACTATATTTTGTACCTGATCACATCCTCATGGCGAAAAGTTGCAAACTTTGTTTTCTCTTGACAAGCTACGTTGATTAAATTTAAGCTAGTGTCCTAATAATTTTGTTTGGTTGGTGTACTAATGGAGAAAATTACCAAATAAGTCATAAATTTATTGTACTTTTGCTAATTCCATTCTAAGCCTTTTAATTATACTATTTGAGTATAAACCTTTTCATATTTTGTTAATTAAGTCCATCTCACTAATTATGGCTGGAAATGCTAATATGAATATCATCTGTCTTGCGTGGCACAACCAGTGTTTACATGAACATTTTAATAATTTTTTGAATATTGTTATATTTTTTTTGTTTTTTCTTTCGTTTTTTTTTTACTTTATATTATTTTTTGGAGTGAGGGCCGATGACTCTAGGGGGTCATCGCGGCTCTTGCTAGGGTGAGGGTTGCAATGCCCTTGCCGACCAAAGCAAGCTTTTGCCTAATACTGATGAGGGTCACCAGCCCTCACTTCAAAAACTTCAGAAAAAAAGAAAAAAAGTAAGGAGAAGCAAAAAAAAAAAAAAAAACCATGAAATTCAACTTTTGTTAAAAAAATATTATTTGAAAATGTCAACGTTAATGCCAAATATATCATATAAGACAGCTGGCATCCATATCAGCAATTTCCTATCAAAAATGATCAAATTGACTCAATTGACAAAATATCAAAAACTTGAGGACCAAACTGGCAAAATGCAATAAATTTAGAAATTTTATGGTAATATTTGTTTGTACTAATGACCAATTAAAATCACCATGTCTCAAATGAAATAAGAAACTCTGTACGAAACAGAGAAAAGGACCTAGCAAAAAAAAAAATGAAAAAGAGATGAGTAACATAAAGCCATCAGGAAAAGGAAAAAGAAAAATAGGAATGTAATTTTGGAAGAGAGATTCTTGTTTTAGAGAAGCCAGACAAACTTGGGGAAATGTATGGTGGACAGCTTCTCCTTTTCCTTTGAGATATGACGCAAGAATGACCAAATTGCCAAAAGTTCATTCTCTGACGTAGCATGATACAAAGTCATTTTTGTTTTGTGGGACATATAATTCGTATTTAAAGAACTATATTTAAATGGAAAATCTTGCTTAATCCAAAAAAAGGAATATAACACAGGTGGCAGAAGAGTATTAGAAGTGCCAAAAATTGCACATTGCACTCACTCTAACATTAAAACTTTTTGTCGGATTACTTTAGTGCCAAATTTTAAAAAAAAAAATGATCATTTAAGTGCCAACGGCAAGAAATTCCAGTAAAAAATAATATGTAGTTTTTATAATTAAAAATCTTATATGACTTGGCATATTATTTAAAAAAATCCAGTCCGTGTGGCATTTCCACATGGTGTGCTTGATACTAAAACAAATGCTTTTTAACAACGATTGGTACTAAAGCCACCACTTTAAATAAATGCTCCATTTGTTTTGTGGAAAATAATTTTCAGGAAAATCATTTTCAATTTTTGGGCATTCATTTCATAGAAAATAAACTGATCGGGGAAAAAACGGAAAAAAGTCTTCCAAAATGAAGGAAAATATTTTCCACTTGTCAAGATAAGAAAACATTTTCCTCATTCACTTTCTCTTATCTCACACCCATGTTAACATTTCCATCTTTCCTTCTTCTTCTTTTTCATTTAAAAAAATCAAATTTGAAATTATTTTTCTTTTTCTTTTTTTCTTTTACTTTTTTCTTGGCCGATTGCTAGCAACGATGATAGTCGATGATTGGCCACAAGCAAGCCTCGAGCTCGCTCAAGGCTTACCCACCTCTAGCAATCTTGTTGCTTGCCCGATTGGTGATGAGCTCGAGCCCTAGCTCATCGCTCACCAAATCGACAATGAACTAGGGCCCAAGGCTCGCCTACTCGAGGCCTTGGCTCACCAGCTCGCTGCTTGTGAACTAGAACCTCACCAGATTGGCAAGCGCAAGCCTTAAGCTTGCCTTTGGCCAATCGCCAGTCATTGTTGTGGCCCACTACCAGCTAAAGAAGAAGAAGACAAAAAGAAAGAAAAGAAAAAGAAAAATAATTTAAAATCATTATTTAAAAAATAAAAAATAAAAAAAATACAGAATTTCATCTAAAAAGTGTGCATGGAAGAAAAGATTTTCCTTACCGAACAGCAAAAAATATTTTCTGCTTCACTTTCATGTTTCAATCAAATATCGAAAAATAATTTTATTTTCTTGGAAAATGGCTTCTTGCAAAATATTTTCCAGAAATACCACATTTTCCACAAAATGAACGAAGTCAAAATTTGACACTCAAACGATTACTATTCACAACTTTTAGAAGATGTTGTTTATGAATTATATATTGACCGGACACATCAACAAGCCATGTAGGATTAAGAAATTAATAAAATATGATCACGTTGGATTTCAGCCACTTAAATGGAGTTAACAGTTAAGTGATTTTTATTTTTTAAAGTGGCACTTAGGTGATTTGAAAAAACTGTTTGACGTTAAAGTGAGCGCCGTATGTAATTTTTGGTATTTCCTAGTGTCCTTTACCATGCGGATTGACCATACTCCATAATCAACCTCATGGGCCGAATTAATGGTTGAGAGTGAAACCTGGATATGGTTTATATTAGACCTTATCCAACTCAACAACAGGCCTAATAATTATTTTCTAAGTCCATCCATGATTTATAATTATTAGATTTTCCTCCCATTCCTGCTTTGGGCCTGGGTTCTAGCATCTTATCAAGATCATAATCCGGCCTAGCTTAGACTCGTGTGGAAAGTCCAATTCCATATACCGGGCCAGCCCAAACCTTCGGTAGTCTAGTACTTTTATGTCCTTGTTTATGGTCAAACAAGTTCCCCAAAGAACTACGCCAGATGGCTTTGATCTCCAGTATATAGACCTCAAACTTTATTCCAAAAGCTTCCATTAAATGCCGGTATCTTTCATTAAGATGAATTCCAGTAAAAGGATATTCACAATATGCTATGTGCAAGTCGGACCTGTTGCTAAAAAATCTTGGCATTTAGCTGTTGATTTTACTTGCCGTTAATTAACAATGCGAGAACTTGCACTGCAGTATCTAACGTGAATCCGAGGGTATGAGTCAATGACTTTTCAACACGTTCGGGAAGTCAATGCCAAGTTTAACACGTTGGGATGGTTTGGAGAGCCAGATCTCGGTTTTTTTCTAAATTTCCACAGACGGCGACATCTTTTAGACTCTGCACCAGCAAATCAGCGCAGTTTTTCTTTGAAGAGAAGTGTTAAGGTATCAATTGAAATTGATGTAAGAGTCCGGGTCAATCATTTGACTGTGTTTGTGTTTGATCATAATTCATCAGACTGTTTTATGTCCAAAAATTGAGGGGTGAAGTCATTTTGTTGAATGATGGCTCTGAGATCTTCTAGAAACTGATCCAGGTATCACAGAAATAGTATAAGCATATAAGTAAACAATTCTGGAAGTGTTGTTTGGCCCAAAAAAAAGAAAAGAAAAGACTGGGTGATGTTTTCTTGCAGTAGTCACAAGATCCACAAGGGGACAAGTTGTCTGTAATTTTTCCTATATAACATTGCTGAAGAGTGTCATTGGTTTCCTACGTGGGAACTGATGATATGCTTGAGCCTTCTGAGGCGGGAAATCATGGAGAGGCAGATCTCAGAGTAGGAAAGCATCTGAGCCAGTCTGAAGAGAAACAAGCACGTGATAACATGGCAGACAATGCCAACTACATGAGTCATGGTGTGGACATATGTTTGTTCAGGTAAAACAGCACCAAGACCGGTCACGACGATGTGGCAGTCGACTGCAGTGCGATGTATGTCAGCACAGCTGCAGTCACGTAGCAATGCACGAAAGGTGTGTTGCCGAAAGCAGTGCCCCAGAGTATGATGGAAGAGGCCAGTATAGAGCAGGACATTGCAACAGTGTCGGAGATGATGAACCACTTGAGATGTCTGCTTGACCGGAGAAGGGCCACTCCTTGGCCTGGGCCTGGGTTATTGTTATAACCACCGGGCATTGTGAAAGCTGCAGCAAACGTCACGGTTGTGATGAGTGTTGCGACCATCAGTAAGGTCTGACAATTTTGCTTGTAAGTTTGTTCTAAATCCAAGACACCAGCTTTTTGTTCATTTCTACAGGGAAAAAGTCCACGGAAAATCCCAAGATGTGGGAGGTATAGTTGTCGCCAATCCGGCATCACGACCTGTAAGCAAATTGAAGACTACTTAGATTTCGAATCATGGTGTAGAGATTTAATAAATTTTAGTGGATTACGGCCTGCAACAGTATAGATGGAATTACACGTGGTTCCTTGGTTGCCTCCTCTATGTCGAAGGCGGTTTGCCCCTTTGTGTTCCGGTGGCTGTTTGATCCACTCTCGCATCCCCCAATAGGTAAGCCGCAATCCAACTTCTCCTTCCCTTGATAGTTTGATGCAAAGGAGTATTGCCGTTGTGATCAGGCTGATTTAGTAGGCCCTCGAGCTCGATAGTTTCCAGTATGCATGTGACCACATTTGCTCTCCCACTTAGCTCTGCGACATGAAGAATGTTCTGTCCCTTTAGGTCTACCAATTCTCCAGCATCTGGACATCTCCGAATAATCTCTTTTATGACCTTGGCATGGCCATTACTCGCTGCTGCATGAAGCAACAAAAAACCATCTATGTCCAATGCATATGCACTCGAGATATCAAACTCTTAACAATTGTTGGACCAACCCGTGGTATCCAGAAAAAGCTGCATAGTGGAGAGGGGTCCTGCCTTGGTGGTCAGCTTCTTTGATCAGCTCCGGCTTTGCTCTTAGGAACGTTTTCACTATACCTGTGATGCATGAACAAAATATTCTTTAAAGCACACAGAACTAGCAAGTATTGGAACTGAGCGACATCTAATGGGAAGTTGAAAAGATTTTTACTTTGTATAAGCATATATGCCAAATTTTCCATCAGTAGATATGGGGACTCTGTTGCTACATCAGATTACGCAATAGTTGAACTCAGTAGAAGAACTTAGCATCTTTGTTAATACTTCGGAGCATGATATCTTGCAGGTCAAGGATTAGAGAGTTACCAGAATGTCTCGTGCTCACAGCAGCGTGCAAAGCCGTCTGGCCATCTGTGAGCAAATAGGGGGCATGATGTCAGGATCCAATTTACAATCTCTCTCATGCCCCCTCTAGCAGCCAGGTACAATGGGGATTCTCCTGCACTGTTTTCGTAAAGTACAAGGTGAGGATCAACTTTTATTAACAACCTAACCACTTGTGAGTGACCATTTCTGATCGCCTCGTGCAGGGCTGTGTTGTTCCTTTTATTTCCCCATCTTAGCATCTCAAATCTGTGGTGGCAGCCGCTTTCAATGTCTAGCTGAGAAGGAGAGGTGGATGTTATCTCTGTGACCAGAAACTTCACAACAGAAAGATGGCCGGCCCCTGAAGCTACATGCAGAGGAGAGTCTCCCTCGGAATTTGGCTGCATGAGAAGGGACTTGCTTTGACTATAGATCTCCGCAAAAACTGGTCTCCGTCCGAATCTAGCAGCAACATGGAGGGCCGCGTTTCCTTGAGGAGTGCGCCTCTGGAGTACGCTCAGCTCAGGTCTGTATCGAGAAGCTCCTTCAGGGAGTGCACATCACCAGAGGGAGCATGTCGGTACAGCCTCAGATCCATTTTCTTGGAGGAGGAATAAACTTACGTTGCTCCAATTGGATAGATGGTAATTACGGTTTCCGGAGATGGAAGTAATTCGATTGAAAGCTTCCTACTTCGATGTCGTGTTTGACACATTTGGTGGGCCGGGATTGGGACGACAAAGGTTCGGTCATGTCCTGAACTTGGAGCAGAGACACTCCCATCACATTGGAGTCAGCATGGCGTCGGCTTCAACTGAATGAACTAGTGTATCAAGTGAGATAGATGAACATTCAAGGTCAAATGTTGAGACTTTTACGTCCAAAAGTGGAAAAAACAAGGTGAATTGGCGACGAAGTTCATCGTGCTGGAAACGCTAGTCGACGTTGATTTTAGAAAATTCTCAAAACCTCGACTAAATTTTCCACCAGCGAGAGGCATACGAAGACTGGAGATTGACTGTCGCAGGTGATCGGAAAATTTGGTTAGAATCAGCCCTAACATTTTACGGCAGAGATGTCGTAAACCGAGAACTTTATTACAAGCAGATCATTGTCTGTGCGTACATCATTACTTGCTCCAGAGGCTGCGGACCTAAGATTGACTTGGGTGATTAGATTGAAACTTAAAAGGAATCGTCAATTATACTAACTAGTATTATCCATAAATGCGGTAGTTGCAATTGCAATTGATAGACAGTCATAATACTGTCGGGTTAGTATGGAACAGCTAAAAAAGTTCTAAAAGAATAGCCAGATCATAGTAACCCGGCAAGAAGCACGACACTATTGAACTATGCAGGTCCACGGGTCATGCCAAGCTTGGCCCATTTTGCTAGGGTAAATTTCTTTTATTTTTTGTTAATGAAGTATTTAAGTAAAGTATTTAACTAATCGTATGTTTCCTTTGCACTTTGTAAAGTTTTACACTCTATGCGCTTACTCACCGTAACTTTTATCAATTAAATGTAGGTTTGTTCATCTTTATGTTCATAACTTTTTTAACATTAGTATGTTACGATAAAACACCAGTTTTTCAAAGCAAATCTAACAGGCCATATCTCTTTCGCTTTTTTGTCATGCAACATCCTTTGTACTCTGTAAGATTGTCATCACTTTGACATAGAGTATTGCTGGCAAGATGTTGTCGTTAGACCGAGTTTCCAATGGTGCTACGTTGATCACAAAGTTTCATTTAAAGAAGAACTGGCTACTGGAAATTTATAGGTTGTTTTATTAAAATATAAAATAATTCATTGAGAAGAAAATGAAAATTAAAAACCATCATTTGTTTTCTAGTCTTGAATCTCAATCTTCATCCTGTCTCTCTCTTTAAACAACTTTGTAGTATGATCTTTCTTTTTCTTTTTTTCAATCTACCTTGTTTGTTAAAACGTCATAATCCGGATAAAATAAAAATATTCAAATTGTGTGACGTTTAAGTCTTGATAAATGTCGCAATATCTATGTCTCATCAAGTAAAACGAAAAACTCATGGCACTCATTTGGTTACAATAGAGTTAAGTAATAATCTAAATAAAAAAACTCACATTTTATAAAGTGTTGCACTTATGACATAACATTGGAAATTCTTTATATACTATCATATTTGTAATTTTAAAAAATTCATATTTTCTAAGTACTTTATAATATGTTGCACTCGATTCCCATAAAAGGTCATCAATACTGGCGCAACGTTGCAAAATTAAAGAAAAATATATTTTATGACATCACGTGAACTTGATTACGATCAAATGTAATAATTCTTTATAGAACGTTGTAAAACAAAGGAAAATATAATTTACTATATTTTGTACTTGATCACATCCTCATGTTGTAAATTTTTGCAATTTTTTTTATGAGCTACGTTGGTCGAATTTAAGTGGAAAATATTCTAATAATTTCATTTGGTTGGTGTATTAATGGGGAAAATTACCAAAAAAAATCTTAAATTTAATGCTACTTTTGTCAATTCAATCCTAAATTTTTTAAGTTTATCAATTGAGCACTAAATCTTTTCATATTTTTTTTTCCAATTGAGTCCATCTAACTAATTTTGATTGGAATTTGCTAATGTGAATATCGTTCATCCTACGTGGCATGACCCACGCTAATGTGGATATTTTAAATTTTTTTTCTTTCATTTTCTTTACTTTTATTTTCTTTGGAGCAAAAGCCGACAACCTTGGTGGGGCTGTGGGCTGCGATGCCCTCACCTAGTACTAGTGGCCCTTACTCCAAAAACTAAGTAAAAAAGTAAGGAAAAGGAAAAAATTAATTTATTATTTAAAAATATTTATGTTAGTGCTTGTTGTGCCACATTAAATGCCGGCACTTATGCCAGTAATTTTCCATCAAAATTGGCTAGTTTAACTCAATTGCCAACTAAGTTGACAAAAGTACAATAAATTTTATGACTTTTTAATAATTAACTACAATTAGGGGTGTGCATAGTCCGGGTGGACGATTCCCGACCTAGAACCGAGAACCGCCTACTAAGAACCGGTTCCGAAAAATTGAAACCAAAAACCGCCCGCTAGTTGCATGAATCCACCCGAGAACCGCACCACCGGTCCGGTCCGGTTCCTGGGTGGATCCATATAACCGGTCCAACCTCCACGCCTTCCCCTTTTCGCCCTCCCCATATTTGCTTATTCTAGCTCTCCCGACCATGGTAGCTTTATTCTCCTCAAGTACCAGCACCGCGGTGGTGTCCGCGGCAGCGGTAGTCGCGACCCTTGCTCCGCTTTCGTCCCAGCCACCGCCACCATCTTCGCCTCCGCCTCCGCCGTCTCCCACTCCTCCCTTGAGACCGATAATGAGAAGGACAACGGGGATGATGAGCCGTTCTTAGACCTGGAGTTCGCCCGTCCCCAAAGATGAGGATGATGGGGAGAAGCTTAAGGAGGGGGAGGAGGAAGAGGGGAGGTAGAAGTGGGATGAGCCCAACAACAAAGAGGACGATAGTGACAGTGAATGCGGAGGTGGAGACGACGGAGAGAGAGTTCAAGTTCGAGGGAGGAAAAGAGAATCAATTACTATTTTGCCGAGTTCGGACTAAGACTTGAAGGGAGATGAGTAGATTCGGAGGTGAATCGGAGAGGAAGAGGGAACTCGGGGAGATTTTGAACTGAGAGAGACGAGATGGAATAGGAAAGTAGTGAATTTTGACAAGGTGATGATTGGAGCCCTAAATTTTAGATTTGCTAATTTCGAATTTTTTTAATATTAAAAATTAATATATTGTTATACTATAACCGGTCATGTCCAAGTGGGCGGGTAGGCGGATCCGCCCATAGAACTGGGAATCGGACTAGTACCCACCGGTTCCCCATAATTTGGAACCAGGAATCGAACCAATTCCCTTAAAAACTACCGGTTCCGGACGGTTCCGATCCGGTTTCAGGCGGGTGCCAATTAATCACCATGTCTCAAATGGAATGAGAGGCGCTGTACGAAAAAGAGAAAAGGACCTGTCAAAAAAACTTAACAAAAATAAAGAGAGGTAAGGAATGGAAAGCCAATTAAAAAGGAGAAAGGAAAACAGGAATGTAATTTTGGAAGAGGGATTCTTGGTTTAGAAAAGTCGGACAAACTTGGGAAATCGTATGCTGCAGACTAGGCAGCTTCTCCTTTTCCTTTGAGATATGACGTAAGAATGACCAAATTGCCAAAAATTCATTCTTTAACGTAAGGTACAAAGTCCTGTTTTGTTTTGTGGGACATATGATCCATAATTAAAGAACCCCAAAAAATTTTGCTAACTCCAAGAAATGGAATATCACGTGCATTAACCATGCTCCATAATCAACCTCCTGGACCGAATTAATAGTTGAGATTGAAACTTGTTTATGGTCTATATTAGACTATATCCAATTCGATAGCAGGCCCAATAATTCTTTTCTAAATCCGACCATGATTTAGAATTATTAGATTTTCCGTGTAACAACTCCTAGCATTTAGCTATTGATCTTTCCTTGCAGTTAATGAGTAATGTGGGGACTTGCACACTAGGTTGCACGGACACTCTCCGGGACCCTTCGTGTCGTGTCCGACACGCTCCGACATGCGGTCAACTGCCTTCAACACGCTCTGACACGCGAGTCGGAAATTCCGACACATGACTCTAACATGCACAGGGTTATTTTTATAAATTTCCAAAACTTCTAAGGTCTAAATATAAATATATGAAAAAATAATAATAAAATAATAATAAAAGCTAAAACAAATTTCCAATACTCGTTTGAAAATGTTGGGGTACTTGAAGTTGCAAATTTTTCATTTGATGAGCCGGAGATGGAGTCTTTTTTTTTTTTTTTTTTTCAAAAGAAGTGGATAATGTGGATGAATGATATTTTGTTATATTTGATGATGGAATGTTGATTTTTTTTTCTTATTGTTAAATTTTAAATTTAATAGTGGAACGTGGATTACTTGTTTTTTCCTTCAAGTTTTATGGATTATTATAATGAAATGTAGTTGAATTTGTCAAATTAAAACAATGAATGGTATTAACAAATGTAGGATTAATGTTTTTAGTATTGATTAATAGGCTCTTTTTATTATTATTATTTAGAATAACGTGTCGGAACGTGTCGAAATTCTCTACTTTTGAGAAATGATGTGTCGGTGTGTTGTGTCGTGTCGTGTCGCGTGTTGTGTGTCCATGTCAGTGCAACGTAGCTTGCACGGCAGTATCTAATGTGAATTCAAGCCTATGACTCGACTTTTAAACACGTTTGGAAAGTCAATACCAAGTTTAAAACATTGGGATGGTTTGGAGAGTCGGATCTCGGTGTTTTTCTAAATTATCACAGATAGTGACATCTCGAGTTTAGACTCTATACCAGCAAATCAGCGCATTTTTTACTTTGAACAGAAGTGTTAAGGTATCAAGTGAAATTGATGTAAGGGTCAAGGTCAATCATTTGACTGTATTCGTGTTTGATCATAACTCATCGGACTATTGTGTCCAAAATTTGAGGGATGAATTCATTTTGTTGGATGATGGCTCTGAGTTCTTCGGGAAACGGCTCCAGGTATCACAAAATTAGTATAAGCATATAAGTAAACAATGCCGCAGTGTTGTTGGCCTAAAAAAGAAAAAAAGGGAAAAATTGAGCTATGTTTTCTTGCAACTTTCACTAAATCTACTAGGGGAAAAGTTGTCGGTAATTTCTCCGACATGACAATGCTGGAGAATATTATATATTTGCTATGTGGGAATTGATGATACACTTGAGCCTTCTGAGACGGGAAATCATGGAGAGACATCTCTCAGAGAAGGAAAAAATCTGGGCCAGTCTGAAGAGAAACAAGCAGGTGTTAACATGGAAGACACTGCCAACTATGTTAGCCGTGGTGTGGACATATGTTTGGTCAGGCAACACAGCCACGAGACCTGTATTGAATGACACAGCAGTGAACTGCAAGGCAATGACTGTCAGCACAGCTGCAATCACGTAGCAACGTACGTAAGGTCTCTTGCCGAAAGCAGCGCCCCAGAGTATGATGGAAGAGGCCATTATAGAGCAGGTCATCGCGATAGTGTCGGAGATGATGAACCGCTTGAGATTACCACTTGACTGGAGAAGGGCCACCCCTTGGCCTGGGCCAGAGTTATTGTTATAACCACCGGGCATTGTGAAAGCCGCTGCAAATGTCACAGTTGTGATGAGTGTGGCGACCATCAGTAGGGTCTGACAATTTTGCTTGTAAGTTTGTTCTGAATTCGAGACACCAGCTTTTTGTTCATTTGTACAGGGGAAAAATCCTCCACGGAGAGTCCAAAGATGTGGGAGGCGTAGTTGTCGTGAATCCAGCATTGCGACCTGCAAGCAAAATGAAGACAGATTTCGAATCATGGTCTAGAAATTAATAAATTTCAATGAGTTACGGCCTGCAATAGTATACCTACCGAGGGAATAACACGTGGTTCCTTGGTTAGCTCCTCTATGTCGAAGGCGGTTTCCCCCTTTGCGTTCCGGGCTGTTTGATCAACTCTTGCATCCCACAATAGGTAAGCCGCGATCCAACTTCTCCTTTCCATGATAGTCAGATGCAAAGGAGTATTGCCGTCGTGATCAGGCTGATTTATTAGGCCCTCGAGCTCGACGGTTTCCAATATGCATCTGACAACACTTGCTCTCCCGCTTAGGACTGCAACATGAAGAATGCTTTGGCCCTTTAGGTCTACCAATTCTCCAGCATCTGGGCATTGCCGAATAATCTCTTTTATAACCTTGGCATGACCATTACTTGCTGCTGCATGAAGTGATGAAAGACCATATCTATCCACTAAATGTGCGCTCAAGATATCGAGCTCCAGTAATTGCTGGACCAATTTGTGGCATCCAGAAAAAGCTGCATAGTAAAGAGGGGTCCTGCCATGGTGGTCAGCTTCTTTGATCAGCTCTGGCTTTGCCCTTAGGAGGGTTTTCACTATACCTGTGATGCATGAACAAGATATTCTTTAAAGCACACAGAACTAGCAAGTATTGGGACTGAGCAATCTTATGGAGGTTGAAAATATTCATACTTTGCATAAGCATATGCCGAATTTTACATCAGTAGATATCAGGACTCTGTTGCTACATCAGATTACACGATAGTTGAACTCGGCACAAGAACTTTTCATCTCTGTTAATACTTTGGAGCATGATATCTCGCAGGTCAAGGAATAGAGAGTTACCAGGATGTCTCGCACTCACAGCAGCATGCAAAGCCGTCTGGCCATCTGATCCACCATGAGCAGATAAAGGACATGATGTCAAGATCCAATCTACAATCTCTTTCATGCCCCCTCTAGCAGCCAAGTACAATGGGGATTCTCCCGAACTATTTTCATAAAGTACAAGGTGAGAATCGGCCTTTATTAACAACCTAACCACTTGTGAGTGACCGTTTCTAATCGCTTCATGCAGGGCTGTGTTGTTCCTTCTATTTCCCCATCTTAGCATCTCGAATCCGTGGTTGCAGCCGCTTTCAATGTCTAGCTGAGAAGGAGAGACGGATGTGATCTCTGTGACTAGAAACTTTGCAACAGATAGATGGCCTGCCCTTGAAGCTACATGCAGAGGAGTGTCTCCCTCGGAATTTGGCTGCATGAGAAGAGACTTGCATCGACTATAGATCTCGGCCAAAACTGGCGTTTTTCCAGTTCTGGCAGCAACATGGAGAGCCGTGTTTCCTTGAGGAGTGTGCATCAGGAGCATGCTCGGATCTCTATCGATAAGGTCCTTGAGGGAGTGAATATCACCGGAGTTTGCATATCGGTACAGCCTTGGATCCATTTTCTTGGGAAAGGAATGAACTTATGTTGCTCCAATTGTACAGATGATGATGATAACGGTTTCCGGAAGTGGAAATGATTTGACTGAAAGCTTCCAGCTTGGAGAATGAGTAAGCTTTCCAACCACTCAGCCAAAAAGCCTTGGTAGTTAACTGTTAATAATGCCTTTCGATTTGTCTTGTGAGTGCCGTCAGTGCCTGAGAGTGCCCAATGTCAATGCCCCCAAATGACTTCCAAACACATGCTGGACAGTCGAAGTCAAGTTG
This sequence comes from Eucalyptus cloeziana, assembly GCA_014182715.1. NCBI lineage: Eukaryota > Viridiplantae > Streptophyta > Magnoliopsida > Myrtales > Myrtaceae > Eucalyptus > Eucalyptus cloeziana. The sequence goes on along the minus strand of CM024639.1, from coordinate 10,061,374 downwards.
AACACGCCGGTTGGTCAGCACCTCCGGACAGCAAAGGCTCAGTCATATGTCCTAAAGTCAGAGCAGAGACACTCTCATCATCATAGCCAAGTCAGCGTGGCATGCGAATTCAAAGTCAAACTGTTCCAACTTTCCATTCAAAAGCTGAAAAAAGAAGGCGCATTGGAGATGAAGGTCATCATACTGGATGCGTGAGTCTGACATTGATTTTGAAATACATGCGAAGACCGAAGATTAACAGCCGCGTGTGATGATGGAAATTTGACTAGAATCAGCCCTAACGTATTCACGGTGGAGATGTTGTAATTGAGGGACACAAATATGGACACGAAATGGTTTGTGGGGGCATCATTACGTGGTACGTGGGGTGGGAAAGCAAAATGCGCCCTAGAATCTATCGACCTAAGATTGACTTTGGTGATTATTGTTGAAAATAGATTCCTGATAAAACGAACCGATACTCGAACGATCGAATATCGAAAACGAATGCGGAAACGTGCATTGGAAACGTGTAATATCGGTCGAAGGCATATCACGGAAACAAACATACCTTGTATGCCACAGGTTAAGTACTTGTTGGTGTCTAAGAGGAATCATTGGAAGCCCTAGAGTTTTGTTCTTCAAGAAGAAGTTAACTATTTTCAAGGGAAGGAAAAGGAAGTACTTTCCCTAAAATGCTGCCGTCCACGTTCTTCCTTTTTTTTACTTATATATTGCAGTTATTTTCTGAAAATAACTATCCCCTTCCTCTTATGGGCCCTTCTCTTGTGGGTCGGGTTTGACCAGTGGCTCATCAAATAAAAAACCCATCAATTATATTGAAACTTGAATGGAATAAAAGTGATGCCGATGTAGCTGTTGCAATTGTTGCAATATATTGCCATATAACTGCCGGGTCATTGTGAAATAGGTGAAAAGGTTCTAAAAGACTCGACCAGCCACAGTGGCCCGGCAAGAAGCACGACGCTAGTAGGCCATGGTGGCCCATGGGTCATGTCGAGCTTTGCTCGATGATGCTGTGAATTGTGTCGTGTCGTGCTAATAGAGGTGATCGATTCTAGGGTTGATTGATTCCCACCTTAGAATTGGGAATATCCATTCCTAATTTATGGGATCGGGAATTGACTATGTCCACCTAGGACTGGCTGTGTCTCTTTTTTGTTCTTGGAAGCTATAATTCCTAATGTAGATAATCAAATTCTTATATTGGTATTCGATAATCTAAGACTTATCTTTTTGCTAAGTATCAATGGATTTCCTATTTAATGTGAAAACTTAGCATGAATATCTCATCCCGTCATCAAAATATAACAAAAATGTAGATTTTTTTTTTTTTTCTAGTTTTGTTTGTGATTTTGAAGTTTGGTTTTGGATCTAAGCAGAAATTTCACAATGCATGTAGCCTCCACCCTCAACATAGCTTTACTTCTAGAAGAGAAAAATAATTATTAAAAAAATAAAACAAGGCATACCGGTCTAATCCGGTTCAGCACAAAGAACCAAGGAGGTTCCAAATGTTGGCAACTGGGATTCCCTACAAAGTGGCCGGTCCGTTTTCTGGGTTGGATCGAAACCAGCACTCACCCTTACGTGCCAATGGGCCAGGCCACCACCGCAAAGCATGGCCCGTAGTAGTAAACATTTGAGATGCACGAATGAAGAGTTCTACATCTCTGCACAGTCCGTAATTCTAGATACCCGTAAGTAGAGTTCTAAATATTTAATCCATGGACTGGATGCGTTAATTTTATCTCAAGAAAATCTGTAATCCATTGTGTCGTTAGTACAGCTGAAACCCCCAAAAACTAAAAGCAATCGCCTGTCAGCCCTATTATAGTTGGATTAAGGTTTGGCATATATGCTTTGTTCCTTCTTCTAACTCTTGCGGGTGATTGAGCCAATCTCATGGCTATCCATTAAGAAGAGATTGTTGTACAACTTGTTACCCTATGATCTGCAGTTCATATCGAATGCCCTTGTCTCAATGTACATACTTGAGAAGTCTATCATCTCTTTAAAGTGACAGGTTCCTAAGGCTATCAAGTAAATGGTAGTTGGAGGGAAATATTACTAGGTTTGAGCTTAGCTTGTACTATAACAACCCAGTTTGACCAAGGCGGGGAGTAGTCGTAAGGGGCCAAAGGACATGGACAAAAGGGGGTAGGAATGAACCGATTTGCGCACCGAACATGGAGACAACGTGTTTGTAATATATATGTAAAAACTAGAATTAACTCACAAATGTGACTTTTGATGTAATGGCAAGTGAGAGCACTATCAAAATAGGTGATCTCATGGGAAAGTGCCTGTTTGTATTTCAATGGTGCTGGCCCATGGGTCATGCCAAGCTCGGCTCAATTAGTAAAGGGTAAATTTTTTTTTCTCTTATTGTTAATTAAGTATTCAAGTGATTGTAACTTTCATTTAGTTTGTAAAGTTTTACAATCTATGTGCTAGTAATTTTTCTTACTCACCGTAACTTTTCTCGATTATATGTAGGATTGATCATCCTTGTGTTCGTGACGTTCTTTTAACGTTAATATGTCATGATAGAAAATCGGTTGTCCAAAGCAAAGTTGACGGACCACAATTCTTTCTCTTTTTCGTCATGCAACATCCTTTATACTCTCTACGATTGTTAAATAGCTAGCAAGACATTGCCATTAGACTGAGTTTCCACCGGAGCTATGTTGATCACAAAGTTTCATTTAAAAAAGAACTGGTTACTTAGAAGTTTATAGGTTGTTTTATTAAAACATAAAACAGTTCATTCAGAAGAAGACGAAAATTAAAAACCATTATTTGTTTTGCCAGCTACCCTCAAATCTCAATCTTCATCACGTCTCTCTTTACAAACAACTTTGCAGTGTGATTTTTTAAAATTTTTCAGTCTACTTTGTTAAATGTCATAATGCTGATAAAATAGAATTATTTACATTGTATAGCGTTTAAGTCTTGGTAAATGTTGCAATATCTATCTCTCATAAAATAAAACAAAAAACTCATGACACTCATTTGGTTACAATAAAATTAAGTAATTATCTAAATAAAAAATTCACATTTTATAAAGAGTTTCCCTTATGACGTAACATTGAAAATTCTGTGTCTACTATCATACTTTTAATTTTAATAAATTCAGAGTTTCTAATACTTTATAATAAGTTGCACTCAATTACAAAAAAAAGGTCGTTAATGCCCGCGCAACATTGCAAAATTAAAGAAAAATTTCAGTTGATGACATCATGTGTACTTAACGATTCTTTATAGGGTTAATACCCTGAAAAACCCTAAACTGGTACACATATAACAAATTTATCCCAAACTAATTTTTTGATCATGAAAAACTCCAAATTGGTACACCTATGACTAATTTACCCCAACTGATTATAAAAAAAATCCTAAATTGGTACATTTGTAACAAATTTACCCCCAAACTAATTTATTCAACTCGCCAAAAGCCCCAAATTAGTATATTTGTGACAAATATACCATTCGTTAAATTAGATTAATAACATGAAAAATCACAAAAATTGTATAACTGTAACAAATAGAGAATAAAATCCCAAACTAGTACATCAGTCAACTGTCACATATCATTCAACTTAGTAATTTGACCATAAAATTTAATGAAAACTAACAAAGGGTAAATTTTGAAATAAATTTGTCAAATGTGTAGTAGTTTGAGGTTTTTTTTTTGTTAAAAAATTAGTTTATGGTAAATTTGTCACATATAAGGTGCGTTTGGGAGTGGCCTTGAGAAGCCACTTTGAACCCCTAAAGATCCTTGGGCCAATGTAGGGGTGTTTGGTAAAAAATTTCAAGTCCCATGTGGAAAATGCCAGCCTTCTCGGCATGTTGAATTGAGGGAGTAAAATAAAAAATTTTCTTCTCAAATTATCCTCGTTGATTTTTCGTTTTTCCGACTTTGCCCTCACTATTCATCATCTTCTTCTTCTTCTTCTCCGTGAGCGGTAGCCAGCGAAGGGCAAGTAGTCATCGATGACCGTCGCCCAGATGACCATCATCAGGGGGAGGCGCGACAATCGCCGGGGGGTGGCGTGACTACCACGCCATTTGGGTTGCAGCGAGGTCTGGGTTGTCGACCTCGCCGCGACCCAGATCTGGGGTAGTAGGGTCGCACAAGGACCTTGTTGCCCTCGATTGAGGACGCACGACGTGTGACCTCGCCGCCCCAGATCTAGGTCACGGCAGGAGGTTGCGGCGGTGTTGCGGTGGGGTCGCCGGAGGTCGCCCAACCCCGGGCAGCCTTTGCCGATGGTCTTCAGGGGTTACTCAACCTCGGGCAGCCCTCCCCAGTCGTTTCCGAGGCTGCTTGAGTCAGATGTCGGCCATCGATAACAAATTTTGATCACCAACGGCCGTTGCCCTTGCTGGCCAATTTTCTTTATTTTTCTTTTGATAATTTTTTTTATCATAAAAGATTATTTGTAAATATAATCTTTCCCAACACTATTTTACTCAAAAATACTTCACAATGGACTTTCAGATTACAATTTAACAAACACAATTTGCATTCTAAAAAGTCTCTTTAACCTAAAATCATTTGCATTTTCCCAATGACTTTCCTCAAAAGTCCAACTAAACGCATCGATACACCAATTTGAGATTTTTGAAGATATTAACCCTTCTTTATATAACAATTTTTCTTTATACCAAGGAATCGTCAGAGATCACATTTCGCTACACGACCCTTCAGTGCTCGATAGCATCGTAGGGCCTCACCGCAAGCCACAGGGGAAGCTAGCATAGGATTCCACCACCATGACCCCCACTTAAGACATGTTGACAACGCAGAGATTTGAACTTGTTCCCTCGGTGATGAGGTAGTAGAGCCCAACCAATTACGCTACCCACCGATGCATTCCTTATATAGAACATTGTTAAATAAAGGAAAATATAAATTACTATATTTTGTACCTAATCACATCCTCATGGCATAAAGTTGCAAACTTTGTTTTCTCTTAACTAGCTACGTAAATTGAATTTAAGTGGATAGTGTCCTAATAATTTCGTTTGGTTAGTGTACTAATGGAGAAAATTACCAAATAAGTCATAAATTTACTGCACTTTTGTTAATTCAATTCTAAGTCTTTTAATTGTACTATTTGAGTCTAAATATTTTCATATTATCAATTGAATCTATCTAGCTAATTTTGACTGGAAATATTGATATGAATATCATTTGTCTTACGTAATACAACCAATGCTTAAGTGGATATGTTAATAATTTCATTTTCTTTACTTTTTATTATTTTTGGAGTGAGGGCCGACGACCCTAGGGGTCTGTCGCAGCTCTTGCCAAGGCAAGGACTGTGATGCCCTTGCCAGCCAAAGCAAACTCTTGCCCAATACCGACAAGGGTCGTTGGCCCTCACTCCAAAAACTAAAAAAAAAAGTAAGGAAAAGGAAAAAAAAATCATAAAAATTCAAATTTTATTAAAAATATTATTATGTCAACGTTAATGCTAATCATGCCATGTAAGACAGTCAGCATCTATGTCGGTAAGACCCTATTTGTTAAAAAGTGTTTATATTCCCCAGAACAAAAATTATTATTCTTTTGTTCTGAGGAACAAAAAAAGAACATAAGCGTGTTTGGTAAAACTTTTGTTTCCGGGAACAAAATATCTATTTTTTTGTTCCCGGGAACAAATTTGGAACAGAAACAAGAAAAATAAAAAAGTTACTTATTATTCCCGAGAACAATTCTGATAAACAATTTTTATCTCTTCTTTTTTCTTCTCTTTTTTATTCTTCTTTTTTCTTTCCTTCTTCCTTTTGGCCGGTCTCCAGCCTTGGCCATGGCCGGCGACCGGCCGACGAGGGCCGACAACCTCGCCATGGCTAGGTGAGCTGGAGCTGGCCCAAATCTGGCAAGGCCAAGCTAGCCCAGCCACCAGCGAGGCTCGGCCTTGCTAGGCCAAGGCGAGGCCGACCTCGCGCCGCCTGGGCGAGGCCAACCTCGCATTGCCTGGGTGAGGTCGAGCCTCACCGGTGGCCTTGGTGGCCAAGCAAGCCTTGCCAAGTCACCAACAAGGCTCGACCTCGCCCAGGCAACACGAGGTTGGCCTCGCCCTGGCCTCACCAAATATGGGTGAGCTCGAGCTCGCCCAACTAAGGCAAGGCCGTGCCTCGCTGGCTGACACAAGGCTCGGCCTCGCCAGCTAACACGAGGCTCAACCAAGCCAAGCCAAGGCGAGGCCGACATCACGCCGCCTAAGTGAGGTCGAGCCTCACTTGGCCACCAAGGCCACCGGTGAGGCTTGGCCTCGCCCAGATTTGGCGAGGCCGAGCCTCGTGGTGGCCTAGCGAGCTCGTCAGACCTTGCCCGATCGGTTGCCCGCCGCCGCCATGGTGGCGATTGGCCACAAAGGAGAAAGAATGAAAAAGGAAAATATAATAAAAATATTGAAAAATTTAAAGAAACAACGAAATTATACAAGTTTACCAAACACATTTCTATTCCTAGAATAGAAATTTATTGTAGTTACCAAGCGTGTTTTTATATTTAGAAATTGTTCTCAGGAACAGAAACAATAAAAAAAAAAATATTTCTATTCAAAAATTGTTCCCCGGAACAAAAACGTTACCAAACGCATCCTAATTTCCTACTAAAATTGACTCAATTGACAAAATATCAAAAAGTTGAAAACCAAACTAGCAAAATGCAATAAATTTAGAAATTTTTTATAATACTTTTTTGTACTAATGACCAACCAAAATCACCATGTCTCAAATGGAATAAGAGGCTATGTACGAAACAGAGAAAAGGACCTGGCAAAAAAATAAAAATGAGAAAGAGATGAGGAATAGAAAGCCATCAAAAAAGGAAAAAGAAAAATAGGAATGTTATTCAGGAAGAGAGATTCTTGTTTTAGAGGAGCCGGACAAACATGGGAAAATGTATGGTAGGCAGCTTCGCCTTTTGCTTTGAAATATGACGCAAGAATGAGCAAATTGCCAAAAGTTCACTCTCAGACCTGGTATGATACGAAGTCCTTTTCGTTTTGTGGGACATATAATTTATAATTAATGAAAGGGGGAGGTGGGAGTTCGAATCCCCACCTTCTCGAGGGATTGGAGTGGAGACGATTTAATTTCAGGAGTGGGTTTCGACTCCCATACCCTGTAAAGAAGCAGGACAAAAATCTAAGAGTGAATATTAAAGTAGAAATAGAGTATGACTGACCAAAAACTAAAACTATATTTAAATGGAAAATCTTGCTAACCCCAAAAAAAAGGAATATAACACGGGTGGCAGAAGAACACCAGAAGTGTCAAAAGTTATCCAGGCATTCACTCTAATGTCAAAACTTTTTGTTAGATTACTTAAGTGCCAAATTGAGGAAAAAATGATCATTTATGTGCCAACAGCAAGAAATTCCAATAAAAAATAATACGTAGCTTTTATAATTAAAAACCTTAGCATATTATTTAAAAAAAAATCCAATACGGGTGGCATTTCTACATGCCCTATTGGATAACTATCATATTCTTCTATTTTCCTAGGAATTTATAGGTTGTTTTATTAAAACATAAAATAATTCATTGAGAAGAAAATGAAAATTAAAAACCATTATTTGTTTTCTAGTCTTGAATCTCAATATTCATCCCGTCTGTCTCTTTAAACAACTTTGTAGTATGATCTTTTTTTTATTTTTTTTTCAGTCTACCTTGTTTGTTAAAACGTCATAATCCGGATAAAATAAAAATTTTCCGGATAAAGTAAAAATATTCACATCGTGTGACGTTTAAGTCTTGATAAATATCGCAATATCTATATCTCATCAAGTAAAACGAAAACTCATGGCACTCATTTGGTTACAATAAAGTTAAGTAATAATCTAAATAAAAAAACTCACATTTTATAAAGTGTTGCACTTATGACATAACATTGGAAATTCTTTATATACTATCATATTTGTAATTTTAAAAAAATTCATATTTTCTAGTACTTTATAATATGTTGAACTCGATTCCCATAAAAGGTCATCAATACTGGCGCAACGTTGCAAAATTAAAGAAAAATATATTTTATGACATCACGTGCACTTGATTATGATCAAATGGAATAATTATTTATAGAACGTTGTAAACAAAGGAAGATATAATTTACTATATTTTGTACTTGATCACATCCTCATGTTGTGAATTTTTTCAAATTTTGATTTTTTTTTATGAGCTATGTTGATCGAATTTAAGTGGAAAATGTTCTAATAATTTCATTTGGTTGGTGTACTAATGGGGAAAATTACCAAAAAAAAATTAAATTTATTACTACTTTTGTCAATTCAATCTTAACTATTTTAATTTTGTTAATTGAGTACTAAATATTTTCATATTCTTTTTTTCAATTGAGTCCGTCTAGCTAATTTTGATTGGAATTTGTTAAGGTGAATATCGTTCATCCTACGTGGCACAACCCACCCTAATATGGATATTTTTAATTTTTTTTCTTTCATTTTCTATACTTTTATTTTCTTTGGAGCGAGAGCCGACAACCTTGGTGGGGCTGAGGGCCGCCACGCCCTCACCTAGTACTGGTGGCCCTTTCTCCAAAAACTAAGTAAAAAAGTATAAAAAAGGAAAAAAAATTAGTTTATTATTTAAAAATATTTATATCAGTGCTAGTTGTGCCGCGTTAAACACCAGCATTTATGCCAACAATTTTCCGTTAAAATTGGCTAAATAAACTAAATTGCCAAATAAGTTGACAAAAGTACAATAAATTTTATGACTTTTTGATAATTAAGTACAATCACCATGTCTCAAATGGAATGAGAGGCTCCGTACGAAAAAAAGAAAAGGACCTGTCAAAAAAATTATAAAAAAAAATAAAGAGAGGTAAGGAATGGAAAGCCAATTAAAAAGGAGAAAGGAAAAACAGGAATGAAATTTTGGAAGAGGGATTCTTGGTTTAGAAAAGTCGGACAAACTTGGGAAATCGTATGGCGCAGACTAGACAGCTTCTCCGTTTCCTTTGAGATATGAGGTAAGAATGACCAAATTGCCAAAAATTCGTTCTTTGACGTAAGGTACAAAGTCCTGTTTTGTTTTGTGGGACATATGATCCATAATTAAAGAACTCCAAAAAAATTTGCTAACTCCAAGAAAAGGAATATCACGCGCATTAACCATGCTCCATAATCAGCCTCCTGGACCGAATTTATAGTTGAGATTGAAACTTGTTTATGGTTTATATTAGACTATATCCAATTCGGCAGCAGGCCTAATAATTCTTTTCTAAATCCGACCATGATTTAGAATTATTAGATTTTCCGTGTAACAACTCTTGGCATTTAGCTAGTGATGCTTGTGCTTTCTACAACGATGTACCGGATTCTATTGACCATCTATTTTTTGGGTGTCGAGTCACAAGTAGGGTTGCCTTATTTTGGGCGACCAAATGCAATCTACCTTGGCGTAACAGGGTGTGGGAAGATAATCTTCGATGGGCCATCACCATGCTTATGGGAAATTAGTTTTATAAGTGTATAGCTCGCTTCTCCTTTGAAGCATTGTGTCACATTATCTGGAACAACAGGAATAATATTTTCTTCCGAGAACAAGCTCTTTCTGTTCCAGCCATGAAAAATCATATCTTTAAAGTGGTTAGAGATAAGGCGATCACTGTTAGGAACGTGGACGATAACTTCAAGAATAGAAGGATGCAGCTAAGATGGGGCGTTGACCCGATCATCTTTGATGGGGAGCATCAAATGCGGCTTAATTAAGGCAGTTGGTGCAGTTGATGCAGTTGGTGTTGGTCTAGCTGGTGCAGCAATTCTCACTGAATCCGAACGATGGTTCATTCCCTACTTGTAGGCAATTTGTCTCTGTTTATGGTTGCCGATTGTTCCTGCCGTGCTTCTTTTCTTAGTTGGTAGTGGGCTGCCATGTCTATGGCTTATCTAACTCCCCTTCACTCATTATGATCCATCGTTTTAAGTGTGGGTTCTGAACCGTGTTCCTTTTTATTTTCTTCTTCTCTTTTCTTTATTCACTCATTCCTTTTCAATATATTAATTACCTTTCACCAAATAAAATAAAATAAAATAAAAAACTCTTGGCATTTAGCTGTTGATCTTTCCTTGCAGTTAATGAGTAATGTGGGGACTTGCACGGCAGTATCTAATGTGAATTCAAGCCCATGACTCGATGACTTTTAAACACGTTCGGAAAGTCAATGCCAAGTTTAAAACGTTGGGAGGGTTTCGAGAGTCAAATCTCAGTGGCTTTAACACTAAATTTCCACAGACAGTGACATCTCGAGTTTAGACTCTATACCAGCAAATCAGCGCATTTTTTACTTTGAACAAAAGTGTTAAGGTATCAAGTGAAATTGATGTAAGGGTCAAGGTCAATCATTTGACTGTATTCGTGTTTGATCATAACTCATCGGACTGTTATATGTCCAAAATTTGAGGGATGACTTCATTTTGTTGGATGATGGCTCTGAGATCTTCTGGAAACAGCTCCAGGTATCACAAAATTAGTATAAGCATATAAGTAAACAATGCCGCAGTGTTGTTGGCCTAAAAAAAAAGAAAAAAAAATGGAAAATTTGAGCTATGTTTTGTTGCAACTTTCACTAAATCCACTAGGGGAAAAGTTGTCGGTAATTTCTCCGACATGACAATGCTGGAGAATATTATATATTTGCTATGTGGGAATTGATGATACACTTGAGCTTTCTAAGACGGGAAATCATGGAGAGGCATATCTCAGAGAAGGAAAAAATCTGGGCCAGTCTGAAGAGAAACAAGCAGGTGTTAACATGGAAGACACCGCCAACTATGGTAGCCATGGTGCGGATATATGTTTGGTCAGGTAACACAGCCACGAGACCCGTAGTGAATGACATAGCAGTTGACTGCAGCGCGATGAATGTCAGCACAGCTGCAGTCACGTAGCAATGCACGTAAGGTCTCTTGCCGAAAGCAGCACCCCAGAGTATGATGGAAAAGGCGATTATAGAGCAGGTCATTGCGATAGTGTCGGAGATGATGAACTGCTTGAGATACCCACTCGACCGGAGAAGGGCCACTCCTTGGTTTAGGCCAGGGTTATTGTTATAACCACCGGGCATCGTGAAAGCCGCTGCAAATGTCACGGTTGTGATGAGTGTGGCGACCATCAGTAAGGTCTGACAATTTTGCTTGTAAGTTTGTTCTGAATTCCAGACACCATCTTTTTGTTCATTGGTACAGGGGAAAAATCCTCCACCACGATTCCAAAGATGTGGGAGGCGCAGTTGTTGCCAATTCAGTGTCGCGACCTGCAAGCAAAATGAAGACAACTTAGATTTCGAATCATGGTCTAAAAATTTAATAAATTTTCAATGAATTAAGGCCAGCAATAGTACTCCTACCGAGGGAATAACACGTGGTTCCTTGGTTAGCTCCTCTATGTCGAAGGCAGTTTCCCCCTTTGCATTCCGGGCTGTTTGATCAACTCTTGCATCCCACAATAGGTAAGCCGCGATCCAACTTCTCCTTTCCATGATAGTCAGATGCAAAGGAGTATTGCCGTTGTGATCAGGCTGATTTATTAGGCCCTCGAGCTCGATGGTTTCCAATATGCATCTGACAACATTTGCTCTCTCGCTTAGGACTGCAACATGAAGAATGTTTTGGCCCTTTAGGTCTACCAATTCTCCAGCATCTGGGCATTGCCGTATAATCTCTTTTATAACCTTGGCATGACCATTTCCTGCGGCTGCATGAAGTGATGAAAGACCAGCTCTGTCCACTAAATGTGCGCTCGAGATATCGAGCTCCAGTAATTGCTGGACCAATTTGTGGCATCCAGAAAAAGCTGCATAGTAAAGAGGGGTCCTGCCATGGTGGTCAGCTTCTTTGATCAGCTCTGGCTTTGCCCTTAGGAGGGCTTTCACTATACCTGTGATGCATGAACAAGATATTCTTTGAAACACACAGAACTAGCAAGTATTGGGACTGAGCAATATCTTATGGAGGTTGAAAATATTCATACTTTGTATAAGCATATGCCAAATTTTCCATCACTAGATATCAGGACTCTGTTGCTACATCAGAGTACATGATAGTTGAACTCGGCACAAGAACTTTGCATCTTTGTTAATACTTTGGAGCATTATATCTCGCAGGTCAAGGAATAGAGAGTTACCAGGATGTCTCGCACTCACAGCAGCATGCAAAGCCGTCTGGCCATCTGATCCACCATGAGCAGATAAAGGACATGATGTCAAGATCCAATCTACAATCTCTTTCATGCCCCCTCTAGCAGCCAAGTACAGTGGGGATTCTCCTGAACTATTTTCGTAAAGTACAAGGTGAGAATCGGCCTTTATTAACAACCTAACCACTTGTGAGTGACCGTTTCTAATCGCTTCATGCAGGGCTGTGTTGTTCCTTCTATTTCCCCTTCTTAGCATCTCGAATCCACAGTTGCAGCCGCTTTCAATATCTAGCAGAGAAAGAGAGACGGATGTGATCTCTGTGACCAGAAACTTTGCAACAGATAGATGGCCTGCCCTTGAAGCTACATGCAGAGGAGTGTCTCCCTCGGAATTTGGCTGCATGAAAAGAGACTTGCATCGACTATAGATCTCCACCAAAACTGGCGTTTTTCCAGATCTGGCAGCAACATGGAGAGCCGTGTTTCCTTGAGGAGTGTGCATCAGGAGCATGCTCGGATCTCTATCGAGAAGCTCCTTGAGGGAGTGAATATCACCGGAGTTTGCATATCGGTACAGCCTTGGGTCCATTTTCTTGGGAAAGGAATAAACTTATGTTGCTCCAATTGTACAGATGATGATGATGATAACGATTTCGGAAAATGGAAATGATTCAACTGAAAGCTTCCAACTTGGAGAATGAGTAAGTTTTCCAACCCCTCAGCCAAAAAGCCTTGGTAGTTGACTGTTAATAATGCCTCTCAATTTGTCTTGTGAGTTCCGTCAGTGCCTGAAAGTGCCCAATGCCAATGTCCCCGAACGACTTCCAAACACATGCTAGAAATGTCGACGTCGAGTTGAACACGCTGGTTGGCTCTCTCATCATAGTCAAGTCAGAGCAGAGGCACTCCAATCATAGCCAGCATCCGAATTCAGGTCAAATGTTCCAACTTTCACATTTTCAAAATCTGAAAAAGAAGGCACAAAGGGTATGAAGGTCATCATGCTGGATGCGCAAGTCAATGTTGATTTTGAAAAAATTTGACTGGATTTTTCGCCGATGACGCATGAGATGATGAAATTTGGCTAGAATCGCCCTGATGTTTCGTGGTAGAGATGCCATAATAGAAGGACACAAATATAGGCACGCTATGGTCTATGGGGGCATCATCACGTGCTACCTGGGGTGGGAAATCAAAATGCGCCCTAGAATCTATGGACCTAAGATTGGCTTGGTGATTATATTGAAACTGGAGTGGAATAAAATTGCTATTGATGCAGCTCTCGCAATTGCTGCTGATATACAGCCGTGTAACCATTGGGCTATTGTGGATCAGCTAAAAAGGTTCTAAAAGAATTGCTCGGGTGCAGTGGCCCGGCAAGAAGCACAACACTATTGGGCCATGGTGGCCCATGGGTCATGCCAAGCTTGGCTTAGCGATGTTGTGGGTTGTGCCATGCCATGCTAATTGGGGCAATCAATTCTAGGGTGGATCGATTCCCACCCTAAAATCAGGAATATGATTGGATATGGTCCATTCCCAATTTATGGAAATGGGAATCGACAATGTCCACCCACGATGGCAATGTCTTTTTTTTTTTTCCTGGAAGCTATAATTCTTTTTAAATTTGAGTACATTAATTCTTTTTTTGTAGATAATCAGATTTCTTATGTTGGTATTTGATAATCTAAGACTTATCATTTTGCTAAGTATAAATGGATTTCCTATTTAATATGAAAACTCGGCATGAGTTCCTTATCACATCATGAAAATATATTGAATATATAGTTTTTTTTCTAGTTTGTTTGTGATTTTGAAGTTTGGTTTTGGATCTAAGCAAAAATTTCACAATGCATGTCGCCTCCACCCTCAATGTAACTTTACTCTTAGAAGAGAAAAATAATTTTAAAAAAAGAAAAGAAAAACAAGGCATACCGATCCGATCGGGTTCAGCGCAAATAACCAAGAGCTGGATTGGTTATTGGAGGTTCCAAATTTTGGAAATTGGGATTTCCTAAAAGTGGCCAGTCCGTTTTCTGGGTTAGATCGAAACCAGCACTCGCCCTTACGTGCTAATGGGCCAGGCCACCAACGCAAAGCATGGCCCGTAGTAGGAAACATTCGAGATACACGTATGAAGAGTTCTACTTCCTTTTAATCCATGGATTGGTTGTGTCAATTCTATCTCCAGAAAATCTGTAATCCATAGTGTCGTTAGTGCAGCTGAAGCCCCCAAAACTAAAAGCAATCGCCGGTCAGCCCTATTATAGTTGGATTAAGGTTTGGCGTATATGCTTTGCTCCTTCTTTTAAATCTTGCGGTGATTGAGCCAATCTCATGGCTATCCATTAAGTAGAGATTGTTGTATTACTTGTTACTTTATGACCTGCAGTTCATATCGAATGCTCTTGTCTCAATGTACATACTCCAGAAGTCTGTCATCTCTTCGAAGTGACGTGTTCTTAAGGCTATTAATTAGATGGTAGCACGAGGGAAGTACTAGGCTTGAGCTCAGCTTGCACCATAACAACCTGGTTCAACTAGGGTAGGGAGTAGTCGCGGGGGGCAAAGGACACGGACAGAGGGGGCAAGTCCGATTTGCATACTGAACATGGAGAGAACATGCCTGTAATATATACATGAAAACTAGAATTAATTCATGAATGCACTTTTTTATATATATATGGGAGCATTATAAAAAAAATAGGTAACTCATAAAACCTTTTTTCAAAATGTAAAACTAACAAGTGGGAGCACTATCAAGATAGGTGATCTCCTAAGAAAATGCATGTTTGTATATCAAAAGATAAAATTATGACAGGTGGGAGCACTATCATGACGGTGGGACAGACCAGAGTAAACAACACGTTGAGTGAATTAATCTAAGGACATCATAATACGATATTAAAGTGGGATTTAGTCAAGGCGTAAAAAGGCAATGAAAGTGGAAGCCGATGGGCCAGTAATTCAGAAGGGTCACAAGTGCTCGTTGAGTTATCTGAGTTGAGCTCAAAATAAGCCAATGAAATTAGACCGAGCTATTTGAACAACGTAGCTCACTTCGTTCTCTGGGACTTATGTCCAAGTTATGATGATAAGGTATATGAAGAGGGGCGAGGTTGATCCTATGTTAACAACAAAGTAAAATCATTAATGATTTAGAAGACCAGTTTCTGCACTTGACCTGCCGTCCCTTGTTGGCTGCAGCAAGTAATATAGCATGCAACAGATTTTCTCTTCGGCCAGCACCGATTCAAAGGAACCTCGTTCCTAGGCGACATCGAAACCTGCCAAATAATTCCCAATCATATGAGTCCGCTGACAACATGAAAAAGAAAGAAACGGACCTTGAGCTGAAAAATTCAGCAACCTTTTGGATACATGAGACTCTTTCCAAAGGTACAGAAGACAGCTGTTGCGGCAGAGCCAGGAGGAGTGTATTTGTCACGGTCCCAAATTGCAGGGAATCTTGTAAAGAAATAGTAACTTCGGAAGATACCAAGTTATTTGCTATCCTAGTTGAATAAAAAAGAATTATGGGACTTGTCTTCTGTTTCGCCCTTTACTATTTAATGAAAGAGAATGATACAACCAATGAAAGGCCTGCAAAGATCATCGAAGCGTTGTCTCTGTAGCAAATTACTAAAACAAAATGGCATTGTACGACTTTCCAACTTCAAGAACGGCCAACGATTCTTCCAAAGGAATGTGGCATTGGTCTGCAAAAACAGCTACGGTGAAGCAACAAGGGAATATTGCCAAATAACAGAAACAAAGTTGGAGCTACGGAAGCACACACTCATGGCCCAGACCAAAGCATAGACACAGCGCCGGCTGATTTTATATTGCATCCACCCTCACTCCAGTTGGCATGGCCGTAAAAGGGTAAATGAGCTGAGACAATGTAAGAGATAACAGCCTGCAATGGCACAGTGCGGATTGGCCGAGTAAGTTGCATATAAAAAGCAAGTCGTTTGCAGCATACGATCAGAAATTGAGATGTTAGGCACATCTTAAGTGCAGCTCCTTTAGAACGTTAAGCAGATAGAACTATGGGGAGCAAAGATAGCATGTTTAGGTATGCTGATAGCTTCGACAAGTTGTTGATGTTATTGGGAACTTTGGGCAGCATCGGAGATGGATTGCAGTACCCTTTGACTATGTATGTTCTAAGCACAGTAATCAATCAATATGGAAAGGCCGGTGCTTCTGTTTCGGACCAAACGGTGGACAAGGTAAAATTAGTTTTTGTTGTCATATTAATTTAAGGAGTATTATACCATATCACCAGTGTTGCATAATTATTCTTCGCATGGTTTAAACATATCGATTGGGTTAGATAGTTAGGATAAACCAGGTTAGTTCAAACAACAGAAGAAACCTTTCACGATACATACTTGGAAAAGTTCATATCCCTTAATACAGAGGGTTTTAGCCCTTGTTCTTATTTCTTCCGTGACGAGAGCCACTAAATCATCATCAGTTTTTCAGCTTTTTCCCTATTCATAACTTCTACAATTGATTCTACAAAAATCCATCCCCATCTGCCCCCTGAGCAAACTCTCACTTAAAGGACCATATGCATGGTTGAATTTCCTTGATTCTAAGAGCTAATAACATTATAATTGCTTCTGTACAAGTCTAGGAACTTAAATTGCTAAAAGAATATCTCAAGTTGCTAACCACTTTTGTCACTTCACAGTATGCTCTCAGGCTGCTGTATATTGCAATTTTGGTCGGACTTTCCGCTTTTATTGGTAAGTTGTGCATGTAGCATTCACAGTATTCTACCAAACCATGAACCGAAATACTGTCAATGAAGAAAAATGTGAAGTTCTAATATGCTGGAATATTCGCCGCTATCTACTTTAACAGAGGGAATTTGCTGGACAAGAACTGCTGAGAGACAGACTTCCCGAATGAGAATGGCATACCTCAAATCAGTTCTCAGACAAGAAGTCGGCTTCTTCGACACTCAAGAAGCTGGTTCTTCGACAACCTATAAAGTTGTCTCTACCATTTCTTCTGATGCCAACTCAATCCAAGTTGCCATCTGTGAGAAGGTACAACTGAAGAACCATTTTTCCTTTCGTTTCAACAACAGCATTGTCATGTTTTGGAAGAAACCAGAATAGAGGTTTTAGTGAAACAGCTAAAGTTCCTTCATTCAAGGAGGTTATGTGAAATACCTACAAAACCAAATGTCTCCTAATGAAAAGCTAAACATCTATATCTCATTTCTCTTATATCACGTCTCACTGAGATTTCAGCATTCCTCCTGCAGATACCAGATTGCCTTGCTTATGTGTCCAATTTCTCCTTCTGCCTTTTAGTTTCGTTCATCCTGTCATGGAAACTTGCATTGGCAGCTATTCCATTCTCCTTCCTATTCATTGTTCCTGGACTAGTATTTGGCAAACTCATGATGGACGTAGGCATGAAGATGATAGAGTCTTATGGAGCTGCTGGTGGGATTGCAGAACAAGCAGTTTCTTCAATAAGGACTGTTTATTCATACGTGGCAGAGAATCAAACACTTGATAAGTTCAGCAATGCACTCCAAAAGACCATGGAACTTGGATTTAAGCAAGGTCTTGCGAAGGGCCTGATGATGGGGAGCATGGGTATAATATATGTCGGTTGGGCATTTCAGACTTGGGTCGGCACTATTTTGGTCAGTGATAAAGGAGAAAAGGGTGATACCATTTTCGTGGCTGGAATCTGTGTCATCATGGGAGGCATGTAAGTCATACTCACTAGCGCTTTACTGATACAGTCATGCACACAGACCTCTAATGGCCTGTATAGTATTCTCTAGCTGTTATTGGCTTCAATAACTTGATCATGCAGTGACTTTTAAGTTCAATTTTGCTATTTCAGATGTGTGTTGAGCGCACTCCCAAACCTAACTTCCATTGCAGAGGCAAAGGCCGCCACTTCTAGAATTTCTGAAATGATTGATCGTGTCCCAACAATAGATACAGAAGACAAGAAGGGAAAGGCTTTATCACATGTGAGAGGAGAAATCATATTCAAAGACGTATACTTCAATTACCCATCAAGACCTGATACACCAATACTCCAAGGGCTCACATTCAGGGCTCCAGCAGGGAAGACTGTCGGTCTCGTGGGAGGCAGCGGCTCCGGCAAGTCCACAGTCATTGCCCTGCTTCAGAGATTCTACGACCCGATCGAAGGAGAAATTCTTCTCGACAGCCACAAAATAAAGAGGCTTCAGTTAAAATGGTTGAGATCACAAATGGGGCTGGTTAACCAGGAACCGATTCTTTTTGCTACAACTATAAAAGACAATATCCTATTTGGGAAGGAAGGAGCTTCAATGGAAGAAGTGATGACAGCAGCTAAGGCCGCAAATGCACACGATTTCATTGCCAAGTTACCAGAAGGGTATGAGACTCAGGTAAGCATTCATATATATTATTTTGGGCGAGCTCTTCAGCTAAATAAATGGAATTGTACACTTTGGTAGAGACTCATCAAATGGAGGAAAACAGCATAATTAAGATATGCATGAACTGTAGCAATGTATAACACGAACTCAAAAACCAACAAAAAATACAACAGCCAGACATGAAAAGATAGAAAAACATTTGAAATCTGTGTTATTCTGTCGTGCCACTAAACTATCTCCCTGGACATGCATTAAGAGAAAATATATCCTCAAAGTTAGTTTGAGTTTCTGTCTGAGAAACACTGAATTAGTTTGCTTTGCACTAGTAGTCTAGTATAAATCCAAGATGATTGTATGCTCTTTGTAATATGTTGTAACCCCTGACCATCACAAATTCTTTAGGTTGGTCAATTTGGCTTTCAGTTGTCTGGTGGTCAAAAGCAGCGAATTGCCATAGCAAGAGCCCTCATCAGAGATCCAAAAATCCTGCTTCTTGATGAAGCCACCAGTGCCCTGGATGCTCAGTCTGAAAGGACTGTGCAGGAAGCAATTGATAAGGCTTCTGCGGGGAGGACGGTAATCGTAATTGCCCACCGACTCTCCACAATTCGGACAGCAAATCTTATTGTGGTTCTTCAAGCAGGAAGAGTTGTTGAATCAGGATCTCATGATGAACTCATTCAAACGAACAATGGAAAGGGTGGGGAATACCTTAGGATGGTTGAGCTGCAACAAATGGCTACTCAAAATGAAGATTCCAACAACTTCAGCTACCAAATTGAGGGAAGAAGTCATCACCGGGTGCACGCTGCACCAAGCCCAATCAGCATGAGATCAAGTGCTCAAAACAGTCCAGCACTGAATCCATTCAGTCCTGGACTTTCTTTTAGTGCACCCTTTGGTGCACCATACTCAGTCTCCGTTTATGATCCAGATGAAAGTCTAGAAGAAGATTCGGAAAGCTCATATTATCCCCCTCCTTCCCAGTGGCGTTTGCTAAAAATGAACTCTCCTGAGCAGGGCCGAGCTCTCTTGGGATGCTTGGGTGCCATAGGAGCCGGAGCTGTTCAACCAATAAATGCTTACATTGTTGGCTCCGTCATATCAAATTACTTCCGACCGGACAAGTCTGTGATGAAGTCTAAATCCAGGGAATACTCCTTCATATTTTTAGGGCTTGGTGCATTCCATTTTCTCTCCAACGTCATCCAACACTACAATTTCTCAATTATGGGAGAAAAATTGACCAAGAGGGTACGAGAGAGTTTGCTTGGAAAGCTCATGACTTTCGAGGTTGGGTGGTTTGATCAAGATGAGAATACAAGTGCTGCTATCTGTGCAAGGCTATCCACAGAGGCGAATATGGTCCGTTCGCTCGTGGGTGACAGGATGTCCCTGTTAGTTCAAGCAATTTTGGGGCTTCTTTTGCTTACGGTCTAGCACTTGTGCTCACATGGAGACTAACCCTAGTGATGCTAGCAGTGCAGCCAGTCGTGATTGGGAGTTTCTATGCCAGGAGTGTCTTGATGAAAAGCATGGCAGCAAAAGCACAAAAGGCACAAAAAGAAGGAAGCCAGTTAGCCAGTGAAGCCATCATCAACCACAGAACCATAACTGCCTTCTCTTCCCAAAAAAGAATGCTAGGGCTTTTTGCCGCCACCTTGAGTGGTCCTAGGAAGGAGAGCATCAGACATTCAATGTATTCAGGCCTGGGCCTGTTTTGCTCACAATTTTTCAACACTGCTTCCTCAGCTTTATCTTTCTGGTATGGTGGGAAGCTCCTGAATCAACGTTTGCTGAGTCCAGAGCACCTCTTTCAATCATATTTAATTTTGGTATTTTCTGCTTATATTCATTGCTGAGGCCGGAAGCATGACCTCCGACATATCCAAAGGAAGCAATTCCATCAAGTCAGTTTTCATGATCCTCGACGGAAGAACTGAGATTGATCCAGACAGCCCAGGGGGAGTAGAATTAAAGAGGGGTCTTAAGGGTCAAGTGGAGTTGAGAAATGTCTTCTTTGCATACCCAGCAAGGCCAGATCAGATGATCTTCAAGGGGTTGAGTTTAAAAGTTCGCGCAGGGAAAACAGTTGCACTTGTTGGGCAGAGTGGCTCTGGCAAATCTACCATAATTGGGCTTATAGAAAGATTCTATGATCCAATGGAAGGATCTGTGCATATAGATGACCAGGATATAAGGAACTACAACCTGAAAAATTTGAGATCCCACATTGCACTAGTCAGTCAGGAGCCTACCCTTTTTGCTGGAACCATCCGTGAAAATATTGCATATGGAAAAGAAGATGCTAGAGAATCGGAAATAAGAAAAGCTGCACTTCTTGCCAATGCCCACGAATTCATAAGGTATGGTGAGCTCAGTAAATATGCTGAAAAGGGTTTTACTTTCTAGAGTAAAATATGCAATCTTCTCCTTTCTTCAGAATCTGTTAGGATGATTAAAAACCTGATAGGCAACAAGTTATAATTCTACTAGGAAGATTTTATGACTTTGTATCATTGACAGAAGCAGATGTTCCTTATGGCTGATATAGCAACAGATAGAGGTTCCTCCTCGTGTGATAAGCTTAGAATAAGTAGTTCTATTTGCTAATCATGTATTTTCTTGAACTGCAGTGGCATGAAAGATGGGTACGACACATACTGTGGAGAAAGAGGAGTTCAGCTATCAGGAGGCCAAAAACAAAGGATAGCACTAGCTCGGGCTATATTGAAAAATCCATCAATCGTTTTGTTAGATGAGGCTACCAGTGCACTAGACAGTGTATCAGAGAGCTTAGTTCAAGAGGCACTGGAAAAGATGATGATCAGTAGGACATGTATAGTTGTTGCTCACAGGCTGTCCACTATACAGAAGGCTGACTCAATCGCCGTCATTAAGAATGGAACAAGGCTCGCATAATGAGCTTATATCCTTGGGACGTGGTGGTGCCTACTACTCTCTGATCAAATTACAGAGCGGCAGCTCCCCCTATCGCTAAAAGTAGAACACAGACAGAATGATTTCTCGGGTCACATCTTGTTCTTCTAAAAGATGAGCTTCATAGTACGACTATGCCAGTTTTTGTTTCTCATGTAGTATACCCAAGGAAAATGATGTAATTATTTGTTGAATGTGCCTTATATACTTCCAAGCACCACTGAACTTCAAAGGGTCACTTTATCCAATTCTGGAACGAGTTGGCTTCATAAAATGAGGTTATTTTCATCAAGTAAACTATTGACCAAAATATGTGCATTTGACCAATTCAAATGAACAATGCAGCTTTTGCAGAAAAAGAAAAAGGGAGAAATCCAAGGAGATGAATGACCAAACTCCCTTCATGAAACCTGGATCATCTTAGAGCCTAAGCATAAATATATGTGCGCGCGCAAGCGTGTATTAGAGGAGGTCCAGAAGAGGTGACTTGATAGAGTACTACTTGCATGTGACATCACAAAAGAAATAACAAATCAACTCTAGGAACTATCCCAGAAAGTGCCTGACCGTGTTCTTTTACTAGTCAAATGCATATTACCTAACCAGGTCCCTTCCCTAATTCCAGATCTAGATTAGCAGGACCTCACCTGGACCGCAGGGACTCATAAGATAAAATCACAATGCAATTATAGTATTAAGAACAAAGCATCAGAGCTGTTTTTTGGCAGATTATAGACTGTTCCCAATGAATATTCAGCTTGAGCTCCACTACTGCTAATCTGATTCTGTAGAGAGTCTCGAATCGAGCTGTCTAATTTTGTAGTAACTTCTTGTGCAGCAAGAATCTCATGCTATTGGACAAAAATGAAATCATGCATCATGCAAGATTGGCGATTACCTGTCCTATAATTGATCCGACACACACCAAAGATACACAAAAATTAACAAAACCAGATTCTCCTCCCAATGCAGTCTTTCATGCGAGAATTTTAACAAGGCAAACAAAATTCACTCTGTTTGCAAAGACCAGGAATCTGAACAAGCCCGAAGAACTCAATGTAATGAAGGATAAGGACTACATATCATAAGAACCAAACACCATAATTCATTCAAATCTTCATTCAACGAAACCATCCCAAACCAGTGATTTTTTCCCCTCTTCCATTAAATAAATCATTTCTAATCCAAACACTAACCAGCTCTCATTTCTAATGCAAACACAAACCAGCACTGCCCACTATCCAGGAATACCAGAAAATTAATCTCATTCTCAACCTTCCTCACACGATGAAGAGTCCAACTCAGCCCTTAGTCAAGCAAAATCAAAGCTAAAGCAACAACAGAAGTCCCCACCTGCCAAAAGCAACAACCCCCTAAATTCTTACCCACCCCAGACTTTAGTTTGACATCCTTGTTCTTCTTGCCGGTGTCCTTAGCACCCTGATCATTGAGAGTCACATCAGCATGCACTATTACCTTATACCTCTTGGTCTTCCAAACCATGATCTTGAACCGCACTGCAGTGGCCAAATCCACCCTAAAGACCAAAGACTCGTTCTTGGCCATAACAGCCGTCCAATTCACCCCAGAAGCCGTCGCATTCGCATCCTTCTTGGCCGTCTTCTGATGCCCCTGGTAAAACTTAGGAATGGTCTGGAACCACTTCTGATTCGCATCACCGTAGTAAAAAACGGTGAGGTTCACGGGGTCGTAGTAAATGCCCTTCTCCTTGTTGCCGTTGCTCAGCTTCACGTTCATGAAAATGGTGTTGTTCGCGGGTTGGTCCAAAGATCTGTTGAGCGCCGGGAGGTAGAACTGGCGGATGGAGCAGCTGGGCTTGGACACGCGCAGGGTGAGCCACAGGAAGAGAGCCGAGAGCCCGCAGGTGAAGATGAAGCCGCAGCAGCACTGGCAGACGGACTCCGCCATGGTCGCCGGAGGAGGAAAAGGAAGAGCTGGCGATGCTTGGTCTGCAGTGGAGAACGAGGAGGAGGAGGAGGAGCAAAAAGTGAAGGTGCCTCGAACGTGCGGCAGACGCAGAGGTACTACAGTCAGTCAGCTGACGACGCGCCCCGTTTACTTGGGGTTGACCATAACGCGGCTTCCGATTGGTCGGAAAATGCGTTGATAAATACGCCGAGTTGAACATGGAAACAGCTAAGAAGAAAAATTCGAAAGATGGATGCTCGGTCGTCGTACCTATCATTATCAATTATGGCTCTGACGCGGCTGCCCACGATGGTAAATCGAACGGGTGGCCTGGGTACGACAACGTACGCAGCGCGTAAGTAAAGCTACCATGCTTTGGGATTAAAAAAAAAAAAAAAACAGTCACGGGAAGCATAGTGCCAGACTGCCAGTTTTAGAAAGGTTGTTCTGAACCGAACTAATGTTCCGAGACACCCATTTGGGACCTCGAAATTCATTATTGAGGCATGTCTCGAGGCACTTTTTTAATTTTTGTCATTTTTTTGCTGTTTTTTTAGGCTTTTAATTATTTTTCCTAATTCCTTGTTGCTTAGGGTTGTCTATAGATTTTAGGCAAAAACCTCTCGAACTATGTCTATTGTAATACAAATACCCGTCTTTTTTCTATATTGCCAAAAAACCCAAAATTATATATATTTGACATACATGGCTTTTGTTTCAATTCCATCAAAGGTATATTTATCATACTGATATAAATTTGAAAATTTTAATGACATGGGAAAAAGTTTAAGATTTTGTATTGTTTTTTGTGACATGAAAGAAAAAAAAAAGATCTAAGTTTTTTTGTCACCGTGAACATAGTTTGAGATTTTTTATGATATTAATCTTTAAAATTTTCTAGCATCACTTAGGATTAGCAAGGTAGATTTTTTCTATGTATTAAATTGTTTCGACGGAATACACACAAAAAAAAAATATTCTACTGTGTTTCTTTCTTTGATCTAGGCTAGAACAATTTTATTCTTTGAGTACATATCACTTCGTCATCGATGACTAAAGAAAGTTGTTGCCAGTTTGTTTGTACATTGTACGGTTCATTATCCATTTCTTTTAACTAGCTTATTGGATAAGTCAACAAAAGAAAAAGAAAAGAAGAATTGGCACCGAGAATGTTTTAAAACTGCTTCGTCTAAACTCTAGAATATAAAACACCATGGGTATTCCTTCCTTGGTGGGTAGGAAAAAATTATAATGGGGAATTAGGATGCCCTTCAAGTGGGGAGGATATACTCCACCACACCTCGTGAGGGGTATTTGAGGAACTGCTAAGTCGATATAATAGCCACTCACGCAAATAAAGGTGAAGGAGTGGGTGAAACACCCACTACAAGGTCGACATGTGCTTCAAGAAGTTGTTTTTCAACCAATTTATCGACTTTGTACCCGAATTGACTAAAAAAAATCTATCACTTCGTCATTGATGACTAAAGAAAGTTGCTGCCAGTTTGTCTATACCTTCTACAGTTCATTATCCATTTCTTTTAACTATCTTATCTGTTCCAAAATTAAGTCAACAAAAGAAAAGAAGAAGAAGAAGAATCAAGAGTCAATTTGCAGTCATGTTGGGTCCGGGTTGGCAAAGAGTAACTGAATATAACGACTGAAACCGAAAAGCCATCGGCATCGATAATCCCTCCAATACTGAAAAGAAAAACACATCATTAAGAAGGGAACAGATGAGCCATTTGACACTCCCCTCCCGGACACAAGGCAGAAGAAAGGTCGTGATGAACTGCAAACAGACGAGTTTATTCATCGTCTTTGTACGGGTACTCTTCCGGGACTTGCTTCAGAAGTTTCACCTGCAACTCATAGGAATCGTCCCCTCGGAGCACATCTCGGACCCATGTGACTTCAGTCTTCATCGACACCTGGATATGAAAGTAATGCAAGTAGCATTCAATGTTAAGGCGAAGAGTAACACGAACACCAAGTAACATTCTCTGCCACTGATCAGGAATCATATCATCTTCTTCAAAAAGTTTATAGGTGCATCAGATCCATTCGCACTACACGAATGTTCAGATGAATAATTGTTAGCCTAAACCGAATCGTCTACCTATAACCTTTCTCTCCTAATCCTACATTCAAGACAATTTGTCCTAAAACTTGAACTCCAAGGAGGTCACAACAACCAGTGGAAGTCTCCTAACAAATTTCGATTTGAAAGTCTCTACAATCTACACATAGCACCCATTGCAATGCAACCACAAAGAGTCAAACCATGAGTGCATTTATGATTGGAAAGTTCTGCTACAACGGTGATCGAGCTTACCATTTCTAAGGCCCCTCTGATGACCCCGCATAAGACATTGCAGTAGTATAGGCCTTGGCATGTATCAGGAAGCTCCACAAAGTCTACCAAGGGATTCTCCTCCAAAACTATACTGCAACAGGTTCCCTCGACGTCCCAATTGCTCACTGATGCAGTGACTCCTAAGAACATCTTGAAGCCCACCTGTATGTAACTGATTCAGTGAAACATAAACCTCAACTTGTACTTTTCCATGGTTTACAGTTCTTGTATATACGCAGGCAAGGAAAAATCAGTCATGTTGGAGGATCAAACTGTCACCCTACTAGCCAATATTGACAATATACTACTGCAGCATAGTATATAGAAACCAGGTCGAACTGATACTCTGGGCTTGTCTAGAACTAATCTAGCATAAGCATGTAGTCTCCTATTATTATCATGGGAATAAAACATAGTAAGGATTGGAACCTTAGCAATCATTTCAGCTGTCTCCTTGAAGTCAACACATCTGGAGATATTAGCCTTTGCTAGAAATTCATCAATCAATCTGGTGCCTATATTATAACCCCTGCAAGATGGGTAAAAAGTGCAAAGAATATAGATAGTGAAGAACTGACAAATTTAAGCAATTTAGCAGAGTTCACAGGAGTTATAATTTTCACAAACTAGAATCCATTACTGCTGCTAAAATAAATAATTTTGACAAAGAGTACTTGACACAAGATACAACATTATAATCTAATTCTAAGACGTTGAGCAATTGAGAACAAATACAAGACTGGTAAAAGGACAAAGAACATCACTAAGATAATTTTATTCTCGTCAATACACAAGAAATGCAAACACTGGCTGATGAAATCATGGTAACAAAAAGAAACGCACATTTGATCAAGTTGTTTGTTGACTTCCTCAACCTCCTCCAGGTCTGTAAGCAATTGACGCACAATTGCTCCATAGGTTAAAGTAAACAGCTCTGCATTCTGCAGCAATAACATCTTTTTAATTACCGACAAACAAAATGAGCAGCACGAGATTTATGCTGCTCGATCTTGTCCATTCTCTTTTGCATAAAGGAACACTGAAGGAAAGGAAAGAGTCACTCATCCCAGAGATTGTCGCCAAAACTCAAATCTAAGATAAAGCTCAATCACTTAGCCTCCAAAGAAAGCAAGGAACAAAGGTATGAATTAAAACTGAATGCTATATAGTGACATTGGAGGCAACACAAGTATTCTAGAAAAAGGTCAATATCTGAAATCAATTCCAATCTGAGTTACATGAGTAAAGAAAGAACCAATATCTATGACTAATTTTAGAACCTTATCATCATGAAAGTTGCAGAAATGGTTGAACAGAACTAAAGGTAGCTTATATACTTTCAGGTGTAAGTTCCACATAGATGACCGATCACCAGCGACTATAGAGCAGCAGATAATCAACTTCCCTCAATTAATGTTAGATTTTCTCCTCCTTTTCTTTTTCTTTTGTGGTTTATTGGCATCTTAGCAGCTTACTGGTTTGGGTACGTCATATACTCAAATGTTTTGTCTTACCACTCGCTCAACATTTGCGAAGATTGCATCACCAGATCGAGGACCGATGGTGGGCATTGAGTGATGTAGAGAGGTCAACTGCAAGTGTCAGAGATCTATTAACTGGCGAAACTACCTCTGGTCGGATGATGCGTCACTTAAACCAGATTTGTTTGTATCCTCTGCCAAACTGAAGGAGAAAAAACTCCATTAGAAACACTGGAAGATAACATGTCACTCAAGCATTCACGAAAGAATGCTAGTCAAAATTTGCTACTGATGGCAGATTACGTATGAACTACTCGTAAAGTTTATCGATGGAGACAGCACAACTAGCAACCGGCATGCTCCAAAGACAACATTTCGTTCTTGGCATTTTCTTGGTCAATGATTTTCACGGCTTCAAACATGCACTGTGATTGAAGATTCCCAAGACAATCAGCTGCATGCTTTAAGACATTGATGAAAAACTGCGGGAAATCGCAAAGACTACTGAATGAAAAAGAGGGTTGCAATTTCGCAGAATCACCAGCTACCCCATCTCAAATTGTGAATGATGTCGAAGCTGAACTATAAAACTCATGCTGAGAAACTGAAACTGAGAAATCCCAGATAGGTATGAAATGGAAATTCCATGCTGAAGTTAACAGCGAGAAATCCCAAAAAAAACAACCTCAAACGTTTCGAATTCCTATAACAGATGTCGAAACAATCAGCAAACATCTTCAATACTGAAATCTAGGACAACAAGACCGCGTAGTTCTCGACGACACTGATCGAAGATCCAACTTACCAGTTCAGTACCCGCGAATCCAAACCGAAAGAGATGATCCGCACGAGTTGATCGAGCGTAACATGTACAGATGGATGTTCATGTTCATTTCCCTCGTGCGGAGAGCGACGCTTCGGTGGGCTCAACCGGGTCCCATGGGAGACTCTGGGGCCGAAAGGCCCAATAATCGCCCGCAGCCCTCTTCAACTCTCAATCCTTTTCGGACCGTCCCAAGAATCCTACATCGTACGGTCTCGACACTGGGTCGCACCCCGTGAAGCGTTGTGTCGTGATGGGTTCGGGCCTTAACAACGAAGGGTAGTCCTTTTGGGACCATCTGTAAGCCTTGCGCCAAGATAAATTACCCAGTTACACGAGCGAGTAGTGGGCACACACTGACTCGTGTGAGCCCAGATCACATTCACTATAACATTAAGCGGTTCCTGATACTAATATTGTTTTTCCGGACCGAACCACCGAATCATAAGGTTGGATTGGCCACAAGATTCATTCCTTGAGATATTCCTCAAACACCTCCTTTTCCCAGACCGAAGCACCAAACTATGAAGTCGAACTAGTCGCAAGAGTCATTCCTTGAGATATTCATCAAAAACCAATACATATTGAGAGTGGGCCACCAATCAACCATCAGTTCTAATTCCATTTGTTGAGAGTGCGTAACAAAAATCGAAAACCTTGAGTTAAGAAAATCTCAAAGAGAAAGCCAAAATCCAAGCCTATCAACATAATTACTTAGATTCACATTCACTTAAAGTTTAAGTCAATAAATTATAGATCAACTAAAATATATTAACTACTCAACATTATACTAATTTTTCAATATGGACCTTCTCTAACACAACTCACATATGTATTTTAACAGAATAAGTGAACTAATGATCTTGCAAAACAGAAATGAAGATATCCTTACTGGTTTCTATACTCATTCGAAAACAAAACCAAACCAGATTGTTTTAAGATCAAGTGAGCCAATTTTTTATTTTTAGTTCCAAGGTGGGGACCAACCCACCATGCCTATGGAACTGCTCAATCCTACTTTCTTATATAACGGTGAACGTGACTGGCTTTATTTCATTGTTAATCGCCGTCTTGTCAACCACGAGAGGGTGAGTCTTTGCTTTATGCACCCGCATTTTATCTATGCATGCTTGTTCATGAATATAATATTTTATTTAGAAAAATAAGAGGCTAGTCGATCATCCAACTATCTAAGATTCTACGAGAAGTCGGATGAAGATTAGGATTAGCGGTAAGGTTTAAGTTGGTCAAAATACATCATCAGCAATTGGCGACGAACATAACACCATTCAACAAAGGTCCCCGTTATTAAAAAGTTAAGATATGCCAAACTTTGTTTAGCAGGTGGCAAGATTAGTTTCAAATTGAATTTTGCACTTCAAATAAAACCAAGCTGCTCGTCTGCTCTTTATTCGTTTATGTAGAAATAAAAGGGTCTTCTCTCTCATACTTGTTTGTCTAGAAAAAATTAATATTTTGTCTTAAAATCCTAACTTAGAAAAAAAAAAAAAAAAAAAGGAAGGCCCACAATGACTTGTAGAATCTACTAAGTATCCAGAAAAAAAAAATTCAGAGGCCTTTAAAATATACCACTGAAATGCAGCGAACGTGACCTGATTCTCGTCCCAATGCAGTCTTTCATGCGAGAATTGTATGAAAGTAAACATAATTCACTCTGTTTACAAAGACCAAGAATCTGAACCAACCTGAATAATGTAATGAAGGATAAGCACTACTTTCCATAAGAACCAAACACCAGAATTCATTCAAATGTTTATTCAGCAAATTCAACGAAACCAATGATTTTTTCTCTTCCAATAAATAAGTCATTCCTCATGCAAGCACTAACCAGCGCAGCCCACTATCAAGAAATACCAGAAAATCAATCTCATTATCAGCCTTCCCCCACAAGGAAGCGTCCAACTCAGCCTTTAGTTAAGCAAAATCAAAGCTAAAGCAACAACAGAAATCCACATTCGCCAAAAGCAATGACCCCCCAAATTCCTCCACACCCCAGACTTTAGCTTGACATCCTTCTTGGTGGTCTTAGCACCCTCAGCATCAAGAGTCACGTTACCACCCACCATTAACTTATGCCTCTTGGTCTTCCAAACCAAGATCTTGAACCTCACTGCAGTGGCCAAATCCACCCTGAAGACCAAAGACTCGTTCTTGGCCACTACATCAGTCCAATTCACCCCATAAGTCACCACACTTGCATTCTTCGTGGCCTCCTTCTGATACCCCTGGTAAAATGCAGGAATGGTCTTGAACCACTTGGTCCGATTAGCATCACCATAGTAAGAAACGGTGAGGTTCACGGGGTCGTAGTGAATGCCCCTCTCTTTGTTGCCGTTGCTCAGGTTCACGTCCAAGAGAATGGTGGTGTTCGTGGGAGTGTCCGAAGATCTGTTGAGTGCTGGGAGGTAGAACTGCTGGATAGAGCAACTGGGCTTGGACGCGCTCCGTGGGAGCCACGTGAAGACAGCTGTTAGGACGAGAGAGATGATTAAGCCACAGCAGCAACGGCAACACTGGACGGAGTTTGACATGGTCACTGGAGTAGCTCACCGGCGGCGAAGGAAGGCCAAGAAAAGAAGAGCTGCAAGCTGTTTTTTTGATCTTGTGTGTGGTGTCGCTGGCGCTCAAGAACTGGCGTTGGTCGTCTGCAATGGAAAACAAGAATGAGCAAAAGTGAAGGCGCTTCGAGCGTGCAGCAGACGAATACAGTCAGCTATGCCCGTTTACTTGTGGTAGACCATAATGTGGCTTGCGATTGGTCGGAAAATACGTTGTTAACTATAACAACTTCAGTCTTTTGGTCGGAAACTACACCGAATTGAACAAGGAAATGTCATAAAGAAATAAAAGATGCTCGGTCTACCCATCAGAAACGTGGACACGGTTCCCGATAACAAATCTAATCGATGGCCTGATATAAAAATGTCCGTGGCGAGTGGGAAAGCGACCATAACATTGGATCAAGATAAGTCACAAGGCGCATAACATCAATTCAGGAAATTTGTTTTGAGCTATGTTAAGACCAAGTGAGGCCAACCCTAGATACCCGTTTATATTTAACGGTCATTTCAGAATTCAAGATTCATTATTTAGGCACGTTTTAATTTTTGTCAATTTTTTTTAAAAACTTTTTTTTAGGCTTTTAGTTATTTTTCCTAACTCCTTATTGCTTGAGGTTATCTTTGGAGTTTCCAGTAGGCTTAGTAGGGTATATATATTTCTACCAAATAGTTTTTTGTCATATTTTATGGAACCCACAAAAGAAATTTTTCTCTATTATTATTTATTTATTTATTTATTTTACTAGAACAATTTTCTTTTCTCGATTGTTGCGCCCGGAAGCATAAGTGCCTCATAGCCCATTTACAGATTGACGAATCAGTGTTTACCTATCACTTTTGCGCCACGACAATTGCAATTGATCATTTCGTTGTCGAAGACTAAAGAAAGTTGTTGCCAATTTGTCTCTAGAGTAGAGTGTCCATTTCTTTGATATCTGTTCCAAAATAAAGTCAACAAAAGAAAAGATGAAGAAGAAGAATTGAATCAAGGGTCAATTTGCAGTCGCATCGGGTTCGGTTTGGCGAAGAGCAACTGCATATAACGGCTGAAATCTAGAGGCCTTCGGCATCGACACTCTCTGCAATACCAGAGAGAAAATACATCATTAAGAAGAGAATAGATGAGCTATTTGACACTTCCCTGCCGGACACAGGGCGAAAAAAGGTCATGATGAACCGCAAACAGATGAGCTTATCCATCGTCTTTGTGCGGGTACTCTTCCAGGACTTGCTTCAGAAGTTTTACCTGCAACTCAAATGAATCAGTCCTCTCGGAGCACATCGCGGACCCATGCGACTTCAGTCTTCATGGACACCTAGATATGAAAGTAATTTGAGTAGCATTAAATGTTAAGATGAAGAGTTAGACAAAGTAACAATCTCTAGCATTTATCAAGAATCAAGAAAATTATCCAAAAAGTCATAAACTACACTTTTGTCAATTTAATCATAAATCTTTTTATTTTTGTCAATTGAATATAAAGTTTTTTCATTTTTTGTCAATTGATTTTATCCAATTAATTTTGGTTGGAAATCACTAACGTAAATGCCGGTAATGTCACGTAAAATGACCATGCTAATATAAACAATTTTTAATAATATTTTAATATTTTTTTTCTTTTTTATGATTTTCTTTTTTTTCCATCTTTCTTTTTTTGTTAGTGGTCGGCCTCTAGGCATAGCCAGGCTAGGTAGCCTTGCTTGGCTGATGGTCACCCTCAACTACCACAAGCAAGGTCACCCTAGGCCAAGGCAGCCTTACTAGGCATCACTCGGGTTAAGGTGTTGCCCAACAAGGCCACCCTAGCCTAAGAGAGGCCGACCATCACGAAGCCTCACTTGGGAGAGGGCTCCCCTCGCCTCTAGTAGGCTAGGCTGGCCCACATCACCTATGGTCGATGGCCGACCATCGACAAAAGGAGGAAGTAATGGGAAAAAAATTATAAATCAAAAATAATAAAAAATTATTAAAATTTGTTCATGTTAGCACCATTTATGCCTCATAGGATGGCCGCCACCCATGCCATCAAAACTTTATGCTAGATATAGTGCACAAGTAACATTGGAGCCAACACAAGTATTCTAGTAAAAGTCAATATCTATAATCAATTCCAATTTAAGATACACAAGTAAAAGAAGAACCAATATCAATAACTAATTTTAGGACCTTATCATCTCGGAAGTTGCATTAATAGTTAAACGGAAATAAAGCTAGACTATGTACTTGCAGGTGCAAGTTGCACAAAGATGACCGGTCACCAGCGACTATAGAGCAGCGATAATCCACTTCCCTCAATTAACATTAGATTTCTCTCTCTCTCTCTCTCTCTCTCTCTCTCTCTCTCTCTCTGGCGGTTTATTGGCATCTTAGCAGCTTTCAAACTCATAAGTTTTCCTCTTACCTTCAACGTTTGCAAAGATTGCATCAACGGATCGAGGACCGACAGTGCGCATTGAGTGACGGAGAGAGGTCAACCGTGAGAACCGGAGATCTATCAACCGGCAAAACTAGCTCTGGTTGGATGATGAGTCGCTTAAACCGGATCTGTTTGTATCCTCTGCCAAAGTGAAGGAGAAAGAACTCCGGTAGGAAAACTGGAAGATAACGCGTTGCTCAAAGTATTTCACGAAAGAATGCTAGTCAAGATTTACTACTAATGACTAATGATTATCGACCATAAAATTTCGTTCTTGGCATTTTCTTGGTCAATGATTTTCAGGCTTCAAACATCCACTGTGATTGACCATGCCAGAGATAATCAGCTTCGTGCTTTAATGGGATTCGACAGCTATGTTCACGGCATCGATGACAAGGTCTGTCAAAATTACTGATGTGCAAAACTGCGGGAATTCACAAAGATTACCGCATGAAAAAGGAGGGTTGCAAATTCGTAGGGTCACCAATTGCAAATGATGTCGAGCTGAACAACAGAATTCATGCTGAGAAACTGAAACTGAGAAATCCCAGTAAGGTAGTAAAATGGAACCTGATGCATGAATGAGGTCTTGGAGGGATAAGAAAAACCTCAATCGTCTCAAACCCCAGTAACAGATGTCGAAACAATCAGCAAATTCGTCTTCAATACTGAAATATAGGACAACAAGAGCTCGCAGTTCTCGACGACACTGACATAATCGAAGATCCAACTTAGCAGTTCGCGACCCGCGAATCCAAACCGAAAGAGATGATCCGCACGAGCTTGATCGAGCTTAACTGGTATGGATGGATTTTGATTTCCCTCGTGCGGAGGGCGGTGCTTCGGTTGGGCTCAACCGTGTCCAGTGGAGATTATGGGGCCAGAAGGCCCGGTAATCACCCACAGCCCTCTTCAAACTCTCAATCCTTTCCGGACCATTCTGAGAATCCTATATCGTACAGTCTCCATGCTGGGCTGCACGCCGTGAAGCGTGTCGTGCCGTGATGAGTTCGGGCCTTAACAACGAAGGTAACCCTTTTGGGGCCAGCCTTGCGCCACGATAAATTGCCCAGTTACACGAGCGAGTATTGGGCACACTCGACTCATGTGAGCCCAAATCACATTCCCAGCTAGATCAAAGCGAATCTCATATGAGTTTGATCTCATGGTGAGCAAAGAACTAGATCAAACCGGCTGATTTTGGGCGACTTTCGCTTTCTAAAATTTGGAACTAGTGATTATCGGTCCTATTTCCGGTTCTAAGTGTGAACCCACCATTTGGACTCCCTGGACTAAACTGATAGTGTTTTTTATTTATAATTTCTATTATGACGAAACATTTCTCAAAATCCTAATTTCTCATTCTCTCCCATTGCTCATTCCTATCAACTCTTGCTTAGTCTCACGCCTCTCGCCTCTCACTCTTAGTTTCACATGATCACGCGCTTTCTCATTTGGTGTTTGTTATGTTACACACCTTTTTATTTAACTTTCTAAGAATGGAAAGAGAGTGTAGCAAAAGGAAAGCGTCCTCGCATGAAAAAAGCAAGGGTGAAATGGGTAAGAGAGTTGGGAGCAAAGAAGGTAAGCACCCCTTGTATTTTTCAGAACTTAGCTTATGTGTCGAGTTCTCGTATTCTTAATCGAATCTAATCGCATAATCCTTTTGTGGACACTTCGTAAATGTGAGAGCATGCGAAGGATAGAGGATCCTTCGTGGAATTTAATACCAACCGGAACTAAGTGGATCTATGTGGGAAACAACCTGAGCTGAAGTGAAAGGAATTGGCACATGCCAACCGAATATGCGTGGTGGAGACTTTGTTCCTTCATGATGTATTGTATACTCCGGAGATTCGTCGGAATTTATTAGTGTCTGCTTTAGTATTGGTTAAATTAGGTTTTAATTTGAACTTCTATGATAGAGGTGTGGATTTGTTTTTGAATACAAATTACTATGGTTGTGATATTTTCTGGATGGTTTCATTGTATTAGATATTGATTATGTTAATACAAATGTTTGTTATTCCCTTCTTCTCCTAACACATATGATAAGGATGATTGAATGTATGGCATGCTAGACTTGGTCACAAAGGCTCAATGAATAGACTAGCCAAAGACTTGTTGGCAAAATTGAAAAAGAACTCTTGCTCGAGAATTGTCTAGAAGGGAAAACGACAAGGAAACCATTTGATGAAAAAAGGTAAAAGAGCTGAATTTCTCCTCCGCATTTAATCCATTCGATATCTCGTGGTCCAATGAATGAAGAGAGGCATGAAAAAGTGGGGTAAGGGTGTTTATTTCATCACTTTTATAGATGATTATACTCGATTGATATGTCTATTTAATTTCTCACAAATCAAGCAATAAGTTGTTTCAAAAGGTTTATGAACCCTGGTAGAGAATCAATTAGAATACAAGAAAATAAAAGCATTGAGATCCGATCGAGGTCGAGAATATTTATCGAAAATTGTGTGATGAAAAGGAATAGAAAGACAAAGCTTATCTTTTCCATATACTCCTCAACAAAATGGTGTTGCAAAGGTTTATGGAGAGAAGAAACAGAACCCTACCGGAAATGGTTAGGTCCATGATGGCACATGCTAACTTACCTATCACTTTTTGGAGTGATGCGTTGTTATCCGCCGCCTATATACTTAACCGTGCCTTCCAAATCGGTTGCTTCCACTCCATATGAGTTATGGACAGTAGAAAACCAAACTTAAGTTTTCTTAAGACATGGGATTGTGCTGCCTATACACTTGAATCCTCTCACAAGTTTGGGAAATTAGGTTGAGGGGTATTTTTTTATCAAAAAAGTACAAGGGTGTAACTGAATTTGAATGACTAATGGGTGAGTAGGGAAGCTATTTGAAAATCAAGATAATGATCTTAGTGGAGTTCGTCCAAGTGGGAGTAATATGAGAAGTGATGAATTGAATTCGACTCATTCTCAATTGCAACCACATGATGAGACGACATCATTATCTAATCCCAAAGTGAGAGCATAATGGGGAATGATGTGCAAAGAGCACAAACTCCCATACGGCGAACAAGTCGCCAAAGTATTCCCCCGCCGACGTTTTGACATTGAAGGGGAAACTTTTATGGTTGCTCCACAAGATGAGGATGAGCCTAGAAATATTAATGAGGCTCTAAATTGCCCCAAAGAAGGAAAAAATGGATTCATGCAATGGAAGAGGAAATGGAGTCAATGAAATCAAACCAAGTCTGGGAACCGGTTGATCTTCCAAAAGGACGCAGAGCTATTGAGAACAAATGGGTTCTCAAAGTAAAGCGAAAGGCGATGGCTCGATAGAAAGGCATAAGGCTCGCCTTGTAGCGAAGGGTATAATCAAAGGAAGGGATTGATTATGAAGATACGTTTTCTCCCCGTAGTAAGATTTACCTCGATTCGCATAATTCTAGCAATAGTATCTAGTATGGATCTTGAGTTACATCAGATGGATGTAAAGACTGCTTTTCTCAATGGAAAATTAGAGGAAGAAATATACATGGAACAACCTATTGGTTTCATAGTGAAAGGTCAAGAAGAAAAGGTATGTCGACTTTTGAGATCGATATACGGCCTTAAGCAGTCATCGAGACAATGGTATATACGTTTTCATAATGCCATAATGGCATATGATTTTACAATGATTGATGAGGATCATTGTGTATATATCAAAAGATCCAAGGATCAATTTGTGATCATATCATTATATGTTGATGATATACGATTACGGAAGCAATATGGAGTTTGTTCATACGTCAAGAGTTGGTTGTCTTCCAACTTTAAAATGAAGGATATGGGTGAGGCTGCATACATTCTGGAGTTAAGATTTCAAGGGATCGTTCGAAGAGATCGTTGTCTCTTTCGCAAGAAACATATATAAATAAAGTTCTTGAACGATTTCGTATGCAAGATAGTAAACCCATAGACACTCCTATTGCGAAAGGTGAAGGATTGAGCCATAGATCGTGTCCGAGGGGACTCCACAAGAAAAGGAACAGATGAAACATGTTCCTTATGCAAGTGCAGTTGGGAGCTTGATGTACGCTATGATATGTACAAGACCCGACATATGTTTTGCAGTTGGAATGGTGAGTAGATACCAATCCAATCCAGTCCAAAGACATTAGAAAGCCGTGGAAGAGAATACCGAGGTATCTGAAGGGAACCGCGATTTCAAGTTGAATTATCAAGGAAAGGATCTGCGACTTGAAGGCTATTCGATGTCGATTGGGGAGGAGATTTAGATGAAAGGAAATCTACCTCCGGTTTTGCTTTCTTCGAACAATGGCGCCATATCATGGAGCAAAGAAGAAGCAAACGTGTATAGCCTTATCCACGATGGAAGCCGAGTTCGTGGCATTATCACGGCGGTGCAAGAAAGAGTTTGGCTTAAGAGATTTTTGGATCATTTAGGTGTTATTAAGAAAGCTGCACATCCGTTATTGGTTAACTGTGATAGCCAAGCCTATAGCGTACACTAAAGATCCAAAATATCATGGCAAGACCAAACATATAGATACCAAGTATAACTTTGTAAAAGATATGGTTGCACGAAAGGATGTGAACTTGCGGTACATATCTACGCATAGAATGGTAGCAGATCCTATGACAAAGCCAATACCTAGAGATGTGTTTTGTGGTCATGTGAAATCTCTAGGATTGCGTAGAGTTTGATGTACCGGATTGTAATTTCCGAGTTGTTCACATGTATGAACTAGTGTTGTTTCATTATTAATGCCTATGTATCTTTGTTTGATCTTTATGCATCTTAATGCTTAGTGCATTATATTATGTTGAGAAAGTATGTCGGATGATAAGAGATTAGCCCACTCACACGGGTAATCGCCGCCTATTTACTATGTGATAGATAGAGATGAGACTGTTTTTAAGCTTATTATCTAAGTGATAATTGAGAACTCAAGCTTAAAATACGTATGTCGCCTTAATCGAGTGTTAAGATGAGGACATAGTACACACGATGTCCGAAAGTAAAATAACCCACACATTTTACTTTATCTCGTCTAAGATGCTTGATGCGAGTTACGATGAATTTTATGAATGAGTCAATACGTGAACTCAAGTTAGACATTGGGTATGTCCGAACTATCATCCGTACGGTATTGATGGTGAAGACATACGCTCCATGGGAAAGGAGTTAATACCGTAATACGTATTTCATACTACGTATGCATTAGACGACCTATAAGAGTGGCAAAAGTTTGATCTCAACTTTTATGACGTGTGAGACTCTTGAGGAATAGAGTTCCTCGTTTTTAGTGCCCTCATGACTCTTACTTATTCTCAAGATTTCTATTTAGTGTTGGCTATC
The DNA here is from genome assembly GCA_014182715.1 of Eucalyptus cloeziana. Lineage (NCBI taxonomy): Eukaryota > Viridiplantae > Streptophyta > Magnoliopsida > Myrtales > Myrtaceae > Eucalyptus > Eucalyptus cloeziana. The sequence continues at coordinate 10,022,909 of CM024639.1, read as the reverse complement.
TTAGAATGTTGCCAATGGTCATGAGTTGATTCGATCTAATGGGACATTTCTAGAAAAGCAAGTTGAACGGGAAATAGAGAGTTTGAAGGAAAGAGGAAGATCGGATTTGTAGAATCACATTGTGGTTTTGTATTCATGGTCGACCATTATGACTGTCTTTGGGATAATCATAATTGTGAATACAATAAATATATCATTGTTTAAATGAGATTAAGAGAGATATAAATGTGATCGATCGATCTAGGGTACCGCATACTATTTTTACTCGGAAAATGATGCCCATTATGAGCTGCTATATATTCCTAATGATGTAAAGAACGAAATCTCTCAAAGATCTGGCCGCACTGATTATTCACCCAGTATGAATGTTGAAAGAGGAAAAGAGGATTTTCGTTGATGGGCCTAAGTTGGGCCTATCCGCCCATGTTGGTTTTGGTCCACCATGTGCGAGTGGGAGATGATGGATTTAATAAATGGGCCTAAGTTGGCCGGCCACGATGGGCCTAAAGGCCCGGCCCACGGGAATAAGGCCGTGGAAGGAAAGGTATAAAAGGGATGAGAGAGAAGGAGATGACACCTCTGGCATTATTGACGCACGTTCTCCTTTCCTCTCCCAAATCTCTCTCTTTCTCCAAGGCCAAGAAGCGACGCCATCTCCACTTTTTGGCGAATTTTCGACATCGGATCGAACGAGACTGAATCCTCTTCCTCTTTGCGCGATTCGGTGTCTAATCGGCGGCCAACAAGGTACGCCGAATCCGTGGTGTGCTTTTTGATCGGTGATACGTGACATTAGGGCTTATCTTCCGCATATGCTTTAGGGGTTCGGTTTAGGTGCCGAATCCGGTTTTTCGGGATCCGACCGATCCTGCATAAAAAAAAGAAAGAAAGAAAGATATCCCCATGATTCTTAGTCTCACTTGAGAACTGAATCGATTAGTCGGGTTTGGTTTTAGGACCAAGTGAGCTGATTCCTAAAATGAGGAATCGTTCTAGTCTGGTTCCAGGGTGGGAGCTAATCTACCCTCAAACCGATCACTCTTATTATTTCGTATAACAATGAATATGGTCGGCTTTATTTCATTGTCATTTGCTGTCTTAATGACCTCTAGAGGGTGATTTTTTGTTTAATACTTGCCTCATCATGAGTATAATAATTTACTTCCTTAGAAAAAAAAAAAAAGAGGCTGGTAGGTTATCCAACCATCTAATCTTTATGAGCAATTGGATGAAGATTAGGATTAGCGTTTAGGTTAAAGTTGGTCAAATCGAAAGCCATCACCAGCAATTGGAGATAAAATAAAAGTCGCGCATGGGACATAACATCCTTCAACAAAGGTCCCCATCATTAAAATATTAAGATATGCCAATAAATAGAAAAAAAAAAAAAAATCTTCCTTTTCATACTTGTTTGACAAGAAAAAAAATATTTTAAAAAAAAATCCTAATTTAGAACAAAAAAGAAGAACAACGGTGGTGAAAAAGAATTTACTCAATAGGAAAAAATAAAAAATCAAGAGGCCAATAACGGTGGTGACAGTTACGCTGTAGATCCGAATTTGTATGCGTTTTTCTTTTATAAAACATGCGTAATTATATTTTATTAGCAAGGACGCGCGCGTGGGGGGCGCCCACCGGTGGGAGCGCGTGGGCGTGGAAAAGTCCGGTCCACCGATGGGAAACCTAATCCTGGCGCGACGTGGATTTTCTAGACGTCACGGGCGGGTCCTGGAAACAACGCGCCTCGCTCTCGTCACCGACAAGGCGCGCCGTTGAGGGCCTATAAATCGGACCCAAACCCGCATCGAGTTCTTCACAATTTCTTCGACCAGCCTCTTCAAATTCTCTCTTCTTCAATCGACCGATCTCTCGGCGTTTCTCCCGATCTCTCTTTCAAGGTATTGTTCTCGATTCTTTCCTTCGGAATACCGAGATCTTGTCGATCTCGATCGTTTTTGCTACTTCAATTCGATCGATTCTTCCTCTAGATCTGTCGAGGTATGGGAGGTTTTTCGTATTGATTTGAGCTTTGATCTGGTTTTTCTCCTTCGGTGGATTCTTACGGCGATGAGATTATGGTCGTCTTCGCCAGATTCGGCTGAATTTCGGACCTTTATGTGTGGATGTTCCGCTTTCTGATTTGGGATTCGGTTGTCATGTTTCGATTGTTTGTTCTTCTTGGTTTAGGGCAGAGTTGTGTGAAGGTTTCCAGATTGATTGAGCTTTGATCTTTAGCTTTTTGCTTGGAAGATGCCGCCGGTTGCGTATGTCTAGTGATGCGATCTGGTTTCTCGTCCTGATGCTTGTCCTTTCTGCCCAAAATTGGGTTTTTCGAAATTTTCTTCTTGTTAAAGGAAATTCAGTTCGTATGATTTTATGGATGGTGCGGTTTATGAAATTGTCTTGTGAATTCACGTTTTAATTTTCTGCCCATGGCTCGCATCGTCCATAGCCGTTTATTTTGTCTTGTTTACGTATGTCTAATCGTTTGTTGAAGCCACGATGATTAACCGGTAGGATTGTGATTTACTTATGGTACTTAGAGTTTTGTTGTCTGAGATGAAATCCGCGGTGTTTACTTATCGATTGGTGTTGTAGACTTTAGATCTTTGACTGGACCTGCTGTTTCTTGCAATTATAGCACAACACATAAGGTTTGTGTATTTATCAATTGATTGGCACTATGGGGTCTGGCGCTTTGATCTGTCTTGCTTGGTGATGTGAATACGATAATCGTTTTCTTATATTTGAAGATATTCATGGAGGAATGTGGTGCTATATAATACGTTTAGCTGAACAGTGTGGTCTCTTTATATCCCAATTAGTCTTGATCCTGCATGGAGTTAAGCTCTGCATGGTAATAAAGATTCAAAGAGTGTAGAACTGAATATGACCTGGCTTGTATTGCCCGCTATATCTTGCATTATGGCATAACACATGCAGCTTGCTTTTCTATATATATGTATAGATTTAATTTAGTTTTATATATTGTCTAATTACTTCCTTGAATCTTTCAGATGCAAATCTTCGTGAAAACTCTTACTGGCAAGACTATCACCCTCGAGGTTGAGAGTTCAGACACAATTGACAATGTAAAGGCCAAGATCCAAGACAAGGAGGGGATCCCCCCAGACCAGCAAAGGCTCATCTTTGCTGGAAAGCAGCTCGAGGATGGGCGCACCTTGGCTGATTACAACATCCAGAAGGAATCGACCCTGCACTTGGTTCTTCGCCTTAGGGGTGGCATGCAAATCTTTGTGAAAACCCTCACTGGCAAGACCATTACTCTCGAGGTTGAAAGCTCGGACACAATTGACAATGTAAAGGCCAAGATTCAAGACAAGGAGGGAATCCCCCCAGACCAGCAGAGGCTCATCTTTGCTGGCAAGCAGCTTGAGGATGGACGCACCTTGGCTGATTATAACATCCAGAAGGAATCGACCCTGCACTTGGTGCTTCGTCTGAGAGGTGGCATGCAGATCTTTGTGAAGACCCTCACCGGCAAGACCATCACCCTCGAGGTGGAAAGCTCAGACACAATTGACAATGTTAAGGCCAAGATTCAAGATAAGGAGGGAATCCCCCCAGACCAGCAGAGGCTCATCTTTGCTGGGAAGCAGCTTGAGGATGGACGCACCTTGGCTGATTATAACATCCAGAAGGAGTCCACACTCCATTTGGTGCTTCGTCTGAGAGGTGGCATGCAGATCTTTGTGAAGACCCTCACTGGCAAGACCATTACTCTTGAGGTGGAGAGCTCCGATACCATTGACAATGTGAAGGCCAAAATTCAGGACAAAGAAGGGATCCCCCCAGACCAGCAGCGGTTGATCTTTGCTGGCAAGCAACTTGAGGATGGCCGGACGCTCGCAGACTACAACATCCAAAAGGAATCCACCCTTCACTTGGTCCTACGTTTGAGAGGAGGAATGCAAATCTTTGTCAAGACCCTTACTGGAAAGACAATCACTTTGGAAGTGGAGAGCTCTGACACCATCGACAATGTCAAAGCGAAAATTCAGGACAAGGAAGGCATTCCACCAGACCAGCAGAGGCTTATTTTTGCTGGGAAACAGCTAGAGGATGGTAGGACTCTGGCAGATTATAACATCCAGAAAGAGTCGACTCTTCACTTGGTTCTGCGTCTGAGGGGTGGCATGCAGATTTTTGTGAAGACCCTTACCGGCAAGACTATCACCTTGGAAGTGGAGAGTTCTGACACGATCGATAATGTCAAAGCGAAGATACAGGACAAGGAAGGAATTCCCCCAGACCAGCAGCGGTTGATTTTCGCAGGGAAGCAACTCGAGGATGGCAGGACTCTGGCCGATTACAACATTCAAAAGGAGTCGACTCTCCATCTCGTCCTCCGTCTGCGTGGTGGGATGCAGATTTTTGTCAAGACCCTGACCGGGAAGACCATCACTTTGGAGGTGGAGAGTTCAGACACAATCGACAACGTGAAGGCGAAGATCCAGGATAAGGAAGGCATCCCACCGGACCAGCAGAGGCTGATCTTTGCCGGGAAGCAACTCGAGGACGGGAGGACTTTGGCGGACTATAACATTCAGAAAGAGTCGACCCTGCACTTGGTCCTCCGTCTCCGCGGTGGCTTCTGAGTTCTTTCTGTGAAGTCAAGTTTGTCTCTTTCTCTAGTTGGGTCCTTTGGGTTTTTTAGGTATGGTTCAGTTCCGATGTGTTCTGATGGTTCTATACTTTGAATAAATTTGAGGCTATCTAGTCTCTAGTTTGGTTACCTATTTACTCCCGTTGGTACATATGCTTAGTGCATATGTGACATTCTTGAAATTCGTCGCCCGGAAAGGGCAAATGAAAATGGGGGACGAGATTAATATCTTAATTTCCACTTACTTCAATCTGATGATTTCTCTTATGCTCTACGTATCACCAAATCAAAATGCCGAAAGCATTTTCTTTTTTCTTGGATTCCTCTACCGAATCAAAAAAGGATGAAAGAAATGTATAATTAATTCCAAAAGAGGAAAAATCGAGCTTTGATTCTACGACTTTGGATCCATGTTGTTCCAGGAAACACGCTGACATCACTCATCATAAACCAATTTGGACCGGGCAATGCAGGATTACTTCTCTCCCCAACAGCTGAAGCAGAAAATATCCGATCCGCCCTTCTTTTGCTTTACGGGTTAAGATGAAACACACCGTTTTCCTCCATACAAAACGACACCCGCATATTTAAAAACGACAAGAACCAACGTCCCCCGATGACCTGACATTAGCATCGCCCACCACGTCGTCCCCGTGCAATTAAGTCACAGGTGTCTTTTGTACACTTCATTAACAAGTTTGCGATTGTTCAGATGCAAAGGAATCACATGGAAGAAATCAAAAGATTAGGTTGAAGTGTACCTATTCAATCGGGTATTATCACTCACTCCAACAGTATAGGGATTTTTATTTTGACAAGTTGATATTTCGAAGTCAAACTCGCGATCATAAAGGATGGAAAAAAGGAATCGTAATGACCTGAAAATATCCCCATATCTTCCACGTACTCTGCCCATATGCACATCCAAACCCTGTGATCTCTCCTATAAATACCATGACCAGCTTACCTATATCGGCCAGCAAAGCATATAGAAGCATCACCACAGTTCAGTCTCTTGCGATTCCACGAGCAACGACCAACAATGGTGAACTTTGCGACCCTAGCAGCTATCTTTGCAGCCCTGCTGGTGATGTCCCATGCTGCCTCGGCCCACCGGACCACGATAACCACAGTCGAGATCGATGAGGACAACGAGAGGAGCGGAAGAGGGAGCTGCCATGAGCAGGTCCAGACGCAAGGGCTCGAACAATGTGAGCAACTAATGATGGACATCGGTCGAGGCGGTAGCCGAATGGGTGGTAGCGAGAGGGAGCGACTGATGAATTCAAAGCACTTCAGGCCGTGCTGCCAGCAGCTGAGGCAGGTGGAAGAGCGATGCCGGTGCGAGGGGATCAGGCAGGTCGTGAGGGAGGAACAGAGCGAGTTTGGTCGCGAGGGAATGCAGAGGGTGGTGAGATCGGCTCGGGACTTGCCTTCCGCTTGCGGTTTTTCAAGTCCTCGTCGCTGTGAGACAGATCCATTTGGTTCTGAAACCCTAGTTAGTAGCTAGCTAACTTGCGTGGTCGCTAGAAGATGGAGATGGTTCATGAGATGTTAATAAGGAGATGTAGTTCACTCTCATTTCTCTGGCTCTTAGATTTAGGAGAGCTTCTAATCGGCGCAATTACGTGATCGTTTTGATTTCCGTTTCGACCGTGAGCGGCAGGACATGCTTTTGTGGGTTCTAATCATCTCTCATGCAATAAACATATTTTCTTTTGACATAACTATTAGCTCGTCTTGCTCATACTTGTCGACTTTGGTTGCTTTTAGTATCTCATGAAGATGCGAGTAATGAAATATATAATATCTAATATTATGCATGATATTATGCATGCACTTATCGATATTTCTAATTTCAAAGAGTCAGATTATCTATCTTTAAAGAAAAGAGTAATGCTAGATATATTAAAACCTTTTAATTAAATAAAACAAATCAACTATTAAATGCATTTATGATAGTTGTTTAAATTATCAATCAATGATTTGATTTGACAAACTTGGTAATAAATATATTTTAGCGAGAAGTATTTAATACGTCTATCATTTTTCAAAAATTAAATTGGTTATTGATTTTCCTTAGCTTCTTATTCATTTGATTTGAAGTGGTTGCTCAATGCAACATTTAACATGTTTACCATACTATGGAAATTTGTGTTTAAATTCACGATATCTTTGCGCATTATTATGTACATATGTGGATTCACAGGGAGGTTTATCATATAACATTTCGAATGTTGAAGAGACTGCTTATTCAAAGATGTGGTGTCTATAGAGAAAGTTTACTCATTGTCAAATGAATAATTTCCTAAATAATATATTCATTTCTTCACGAAAGTAAGATTATTGAGTTTCTTAAACAATATCTTTATTCAAGATTATGTGTCAACTACTTTTCCTAAAGCTTATTGAGCTTATCTTGTCCACTGAGACAACACAACTAGTAGCTAGCTCGTTCCGAAGAACTAAAAAAATTCGCTTTTGAAATCTCCTAGGTCAATAATTGTCACGGCTTCCAACATGCATTATGATTGAAGATGCCAAAAATACAAACAATTATATTTAGGAAATATCTTTTAAAATCATTAATTTTCTTTAAATCAAACAGAGCCTTAAATAGAATTCAATAATTAGTTATATGCTAACGGCATTTGCAGCACTTGTCTATCGAAATTACCGGTGACCCAAAACCGCAGGAATTGCGAAGAAGATTACTTAATGAAACAAAGGGTTGCAATTTTAGCACAGTTTAGCAATTATGTCATCTCAAATTGCGAACAATGTCGAGCTAAACAACAGAATTTCATGCTGAAGAACTAAAACCGAGAAATCCCAGTAAGGTCGAAATGCAAATTTCATGCTGTAGTTAACATCGAGACATCCCAGTAATCAAAGGGATAACGAGGTCTCAAATGGACAAAAAAACCCCAAAATGTTTCGAATTCCGAGTACACAATCGAAAAAAGCGAGGTAAATCACCCGTCAGATATGCAAACAATCAACAAATCCATCTTTAATACCGAAATCTAAGACACCAGACCATGCAGTTCTAGACGATGCTGAAACAATCGAGGATTCAACTCACGAGTTCATTACCCGCAAATCCAAAACGAAAGAGATCATTGACACTAGCTTCATCGACCGTCACTTGCAAGGATCGTGATTTCCCTCGTGCGGACAACAAGGCTCTTTTTCGACTCAAGAGGGTCTCGTAGAGATTGTGGGCCTAAAAGGCCCACTAGTCACCCATGGCCCTCTTCAGCTTTCAATTACATCGATCATGAGATCGTGGGCCTAAAACGGGTAACTGTACTGGAGAGAAGAGAGTTCAAACGCCGAGCGGGCTCTCAAGGAGACTCCTCAGCTCCTTCCCACGAAACCCACCGTTCAAGAGCCCATATGACCCAACACCCAAAAAAGAAGAGCAAGGAAAAGAAAGAGTAAAGCCTGCCGCACAAGGAGAAGAGCGAAAAAGAGCTCACCAAAGCCACAAAAGATTCCAATCCAAGAGCGCAATCGAGCAGCGAAGAGCACAGTCGAGCTCGTAGTCTTCACGAGGGAGAGAGCAATGGGGAAGGGCGCAGTCGACCTCGCAGTCGTCACGAGGGAGAGATCGACGGGAAGGGTGCAGAGCAATGGGGAATGGTGAAGAGAGAACGCCATCGAGGGTTTTAGTTTTTAAAATGGGTAAAATTGGTTTTTCGGTAAAGTTTTGGGAGTAAAACAAGTAACTTGCTAATTTTCATTAAATGAGCACTCAACATTCCCAATGGTCAACTTTCACTTGAAAGCTTCTTAAAGAATGGTTGCCAAACACCCCAATTTTTATTTTATTTTATTTTTTAATTTGGGGTGAAAGGACTTCGAGGCTTGAACGAGCTTTCTAAATGTCCATCTAAACGCACCCTAAGAGGGTTTTCTGTAAACTCCATTTCATCCAACAGTACATGTGAATTGACATTACATGAGCTATACGGGTTCATTTCAATAATACTTGCTTGATCATCTATATAATATTTTATTTCTTTTTAAAAAGTAAGAGGGTAGTGGGTCATTCAATCTCTTCTGAGCATTGAAAAAATGATTAGAATTAGTGATAAGGTTCAAGTATGTCAAAAGCCACCAGTAGCAATTGTATAGGACATAACATCAACCAACTAGGTCCTCATTATTAAATGTTAAGATATACGAAACTTTGTCTAGCGGGTGACAAGATTCGGCTCAAATTGAAATTTTATACTTCAAATAAAACCAAGTTGCCTGTCTTCTCTTTATTATGGAAATAAAAGGGATCTTCTCTCTCATACTTTTTCGTGGAGAAAAAAATAATTTGTCTCAAAAATCTTAATTTAAAAAAGAATGAAGGCCCATGATAATGACTAATAGTGATGCCAAGCCAGCCAATCGGATTGATGGCTTCTTACACACGCTGTTGTTATAAAAAAAAGAACTGAAAAGAAAAGGCAATGAAACTTTATTTAAGCATCCGAAGATAACTTTTTAAAAGGTAGTCCGACTTTTAAGTTTGACAATCGAGTGTAAGATAAGATAAGAAAACGTGCAATTTTGTCACTCGAGCATGCTGGAAACTTCATGATCACACACACTGCATAGTTTTAGACCTTTTCTTTTCTAAGCCATTAAAAATGACTGACGCATGCACATGCATTCTTGAGATCTTTAGGCGAGAACTTCAATATGTGATATCCAATTCACTATAATTTACTTAATATCCAGAAAAAGGAATCTAAGAGGGATTTAAAATAGACCACTGAAATGCAATTATGCTGTAAGTCCGAATTTTGTATACTTGTCTTTTTTTCATATGCAATTATATTTTATTAGGAATAAATTTTTTTTTCAGGAAGCATATTAGTACCTTTTTTTTGTCAGGAAATTATCAGTACTTTTTTTTTTGGTCGAATAAGATGCCCAGCGCGTAGGGCGCGTTTATAATCAGGAGCGCGTGGGTGCGGAAAGGCCCCGGCCCACAGAAGGGAACCTAATCTCGGCGCGGCTTGGATTTTACGCCAGCCCGGGTCGGTCTCGAAAACGACGCACCGTTCCGTCTCCGTCTCCGTCTCCGTCTCGGCATCGAGAAGACGCTCACCTTCAAGGCGGCATCTAAAGCCCTATAAATAGGACCCTCAACCCCCGATCGAGGGCATCACGATTTCTTCGACTGCCATCATCCAATTTTTCTCTCCCTCCGACCGATCTCTCTCGGCGTCTCTTGCCATCTCTCTCTTGTTCAAGGTACTTCTCTCGATTCTCTCCTTCGTAATGCGATCGATTGTGTGCCAAGTGATGCGATCTGCTTTCTCGTCCTGACGCTTGTCCTTCCTGCCCGAAATTGTGTCTTTTTTTCTTTTTTTAAAGTTTTTATCCATGGATCTGCGCTCTCAGGAAGGCTGCGTCTAGGGAATGGTTTGATCTTGGCTTTGCATGTGTCGATCTTTCGGGGGAAACTGAGTTGGTGCGACTCTGTTGTTGGTTTGATTTTAGCTAATCTCGAATGTTGTGTGCACCCGTTTTGCTTGCATCTTTCGGCCGGTTTGCATATCTCTGATGATATGTTGAAGCCAAGATGATAGTAGGCCTTGTGATTTACCAACAGTCCCCAAAGTGTTGTTGTCTGAGATGTTTAGCGCTTTGACTGGCTTGTTATCACCTGCTGTTTCTTGCAATTTTAGCACCACACAGAGGGTTTGTGTATTTTATCTATTGATTTGGCGCGATGGGGTCTGGCGTTTTGATCTGTCTTACTTGGGTGCTCTGAATATGATAAATGCTTTCTCTTATTTTTGAAGTATCTTCGTGGAAGAATATGGTGCTGCTATGTATGTTTCACTGAACAGTGTGGTCTATTCATATCCCAATTAGTGCAGATCCTGCATGCAATTAAGCTTTGCCTGGAAATAAAGCTTCCAAGAGTGTAGAATTGAATCTAACCAGGCTTGTTGTTTGCCTGCTATTCCTTGCAATTATAGCTTGACATATAAACCTTGTTTTCTATACTTATCTGAGGATCTTATCTTGTTTTATATATTGTCTAATTTTTTTCTTGAATCTTTTAGATGCAAATCTTCGTGAAAACTCTCACTGGCAAGACCATCACCCTTGAGGTGGAGAGTTCAGACACAATCGACAATGTAAAGGCCAAGATCCAAGACAAGGAGGGAATTCCCCCAGACCAGCAAAGGCTCATCTTTGCTGGCAAGCAGCTCGAGGATGGGCGCACCCTGGCTGATTACAACATCCAGAAGGAGTCGACCCTGCACTTGGTTCTTCGCCTTAGGGGTGGCATGCAGATCTTTGTAAAGACCCTCACTGGCAAGACCATTACACTTGAGGTTGAAAGTTCAGACACAATTGACAATGTTAAGGCCAAGATTCAAGACAAGGAGGGAATCCCCCCGGACCAGCAGAGGCTCATCTTTGCAGGCAAGCAGCTTGAGGATGGACGCACCCTGGCTGATTATAACATCCAGAAGGAATCCACACTCCACTTGGTGCTTCGTTTGAGAGGTGGGATGCAGATCTTTGTGAAGACCCTCACTGGCAAGACCATTACTCTGGAGGTCGAGAGTTCTGATACCATTGACAATGTGAAGGCAAAAATCCAGGACAAAGAAGGGATCCCCCCAGACCAGCAGCGGTTGATCTTTGCTGGCAAGCAACTTGAGGATGGCCGGACGCTCGCTGACTACAACATACAAAAGGAATCCACCCTTCACTTGGTTCTCCGTCTGAGAGGAGGAATGCAAATCTTTGTCAAGACTCTTACTGGGAAAACAATCACTTTGGAAGTTGAGAGCTCTGACACCATCGACAATGTCAAAGCGAAAATTCAGGACAAGGAAGGCATTCCCCCAGATCAGCAGAGGCTTATTTTTGCTGGGAAGCAGCTAGAAGATGGTAGGACTCTGGCAGATTATAACATCCAGAAAGAATCGACTCTTCACTTGGTTCTGCGTCTGAGGGGAGGCATGCAGATTTTTGTAAAGACCCTTACTGGCAAGACCATCACCTTGGAGGTGGAGAGCTCTGACACCATCGATAATGTCAAAGCAAAGATACAGGACAAGGAAGGAATTCCCCCAGACCAACAGCGGTTGATTTTCGCAGGGAAGCAACTTGAGGATGGCCGGACACTGGCTGACTACAACATACAAAAGGAGTCGACCCTCCATCTCGTCCTTCGTCTGCGTGGTGGGATGCAGATCTTTGTCAAGACACTGACCGGAAAGACCATCACTTTGGAGGTGGAGAGTTCAGACACCATTGATAATGTGAAGGCGAAGATCCAGGATAAGGAGGGCATCCCGCCGGACCAGCAGAGGCTGATTTTCGCCGGGAAGCAACTTGGGGAAGCAACTTGAAGACGGGAGGACTCTGGCTGACTATAACATCCAGAAAGAGTCGACCCTGCATCTGGTCCTCCGTCTCCGTGGTGGTTTCTGAGTTTTCATGCAAGCAAAGGGTTTTTCATAAAGTCGAGTTTTTCTTGTCTATTAGGTTGGTTTGCCATTTTAAAGTTATGATGTCTTCTGATGGATTGCTTTGGAACATAATCTGAGACACTCTTTTAGTGCGATTGCCTATTTACCCCCGTCGGTGCTGTTTCAATATCTCTTTTTTGCGCTTCGATCTATTAGGACTTTCAGTCTCTGCAACTATCTATCTATCTATGCAACTATAGCGAGCGAGTTTACCGTTTATCACCATTTTTAGAGTGCAAGGGTAAATGTCCCTCCTCCGACAGGAAGAAGATGAAACGCAGAGACAATTGCATGGAAGCGCCAAAATGTTTAGAGATGCTTTTAGGCCACTAACAGGAAAGAACTAGTTAAAGTGTTCCAAAAACCTGAAGAAATAAATCCTTAGACAAATCTTCACCTAAAAAAATGAAATTCGAAATCCTATTTCTTATTATAAACCAAATGCAGCATCACTTTGTTAATTATAAAGTGCATATGTGATTGGCTCCTCCTGCTTTTCTCCATTCCCAGGATTGACTCTCTCTACGATGTTAGCGAAAAATCTGATTCACCTTTTTTACCGTCTTTCTCCTCAACCAAAGTGGACCGGTTCTTTTTGTGCTAATTTCTACGTGGAAGTAGAGACGCGGCAAAAGCGCAAATGAAAATGGAGGACCAGATATGATCATCTTAACCTCCTCTTCAACTCCACTTCTTGTTGCTTCGGCGTGCGCCAAGCTGAAACGACACTCACCACAACCAGAGAACGACGAGAAGCAACCAAACATCCCGATAACCTGACAACCTCGCCCTTCACGTACTCCCCCCTTGCAAATTCTAAACTCTTCCATAAAACCCATCACCAATTTGTGAATACCAACGACCTTGTGACTATTCAAACGCGAAGAATCACGAATGTAGAGATTAGGTTGGAGCGTACCTATTCAATCGGGAGATTTTTATTTTGGCAAGTTGATTTTTTGAGGTTAAACTATAAATCTATTCAAACGCACCGTTTTCTCCGTTAAATCCGCGATTGTAGAGAATGGGAATCTTTAATTACCAGAGAATATCCCATTACATTCCACGTACCATGCACATCCAATCCCTATAAACTCCCTTATAAATACCATACCTATTTCACTCACCATAGCACATCAAAGCATCTATCGCAATTCTCTCTCTCTCTTGAATCCACAAGCAACAACCAACAATGGCGAACTTCGCGACCCTAGCAGCTATCTTTGCAGCCTTCCTGGTGATGTCCCATGCCGCCTCGGCCCACCGGACCATGATAACCACGGTTGAGATCGACGATGACAGCGAGAGTCGTGGAAGTGAGAGCTGCCGTGAGCACGTCCAGACCCAAAGCCTCGAGCAGTGTGAGGAGCTGTTCCTTGACATTGGCCGAGGTGGTAGCCGATCCAGCGGTGGCGACAGGGAGCGGTTGATGGATTCGCAGCACTTCAAGCCTTGCTGCCAGCAGCTGAGGCAGGTGGACCAGCAATGCCGGTGCCGAGGAATTAGGCAGGTTGTGAATGAGGAACAGAGCGAGTTCAGACGCGAGGGACTGCACAGGGTGGTGAAATCGGCTCGGGACTTGCCTTCAGCATGCGGTCTCTCGAGTCCTCGTCACTGTCAGATCAGAGCCATCTGGTTCTGAAACCCTAGCTAGCCAGCTAGCTAGCTTGGCGTGGGCTTGAGAAGATGGAGATGGTTCATGAGATGTTAATAAAGAGATTTACTTCACTCTCATTTCTCTGGCTTCTAGGGTTCGGAGAGCTTTTTTAATTCACGCGATCGCGTGATAGTTTCAATTTTCATTTCGGAAGCGGCGGCTAAGGCTTTTGTAGGTTCTCATTATCTCTCATGTAATAAACTCATCTCATCTTCTTTTGACGTAACTATTAATTTTACTTGCTCATGCTTGTCGTCTCTCTGATTGCTTCTACCATAGCTCAAATGATCCATCAAGAAGTAGGTAATGAAATTTTCAGCGTATGATATTACGTATGACATTGTGCATGCACTTATCAATGTTTCTAGCTCAAAAGAGTTAGATTATCTATCTATAAAGAGAAGAGTAATGCTAGATATATTAAGACTTTTTATATTACCATGTTTACCGAATAATGTGATAATCGATCATTTGAACAGAAGTCAATGTTAAATGCATGTATGCTAGTTGTTTAAATTATCAATCAAAGATTTAGCACACTTTGTAATAAATATATTTTAGTGAGAAGTGTTTAATATATCCATCTTTATATATAAAGAAAATAGGTTTACTTCAGTGCTTCTTACAAGAAATCATTTGTTGACATAGATGTCTAATCCATGACTGGCAAGGCGAGTTTAGTCCGAATACTTTAATCATTGAGAATGATATTATTCCATCTTTCTGAATATCATTTCTAAAGTTTCAGCGATTATTCGTGCGGTTTTGATGACTGATATCCCCATGGGATCTTGTCTGAAGTGCATCCTGGAAGAGTTATGTATGATTCATGTTTGGGATTGTTTGCTCGAATAAGTGATGTCATTGAAGATTGAATAGGGATGTTCTACGATGGAATTAGGTTAGTAAAGCAGATCAAAACTGAAGAAGACGGGCAGAAAAATCTACAAAGCTTGCTTCGATGGCGGGTTTAATCATGATGCAGTCTAGCTTCCAAAACACCGTAAGGAATGAGAAACAAAAATATTTGAGGTACATCGAACATTGTTGGCGTGAACTTATCTATATTCATATTCAATAACCACTCACACGGACTTGACGTTACAAAAACCCATGAGTAAAATTTTCAACTTATGAATGCCATTACTAAGAATCAAAACTAGAATAAATTAAGCAAGATGCGTCTTGCGGCAGGAAGAAGATATATATCATATTTTGCAAGCCATTACTAAGAATCAAAACTAGAATAAATTAAGCAAGATGCCTCTTGCGGCAGGAAGAAATATATATCGTATTTGTCAAGTAGTTACTCAATGCATTATTTAACATATTTACTACACATTGGAGATTCGTTGTTCAATTCAGGGATAACTTTGTGCACGGCTATCTACAAAATGTGGATTCAAAGGGAAATACTTGCTCTGTACTTTAGCATTTCGATGCTGAAGAAACTACTTATCCAAGAAATGTAGCTTGTATAGAGAAATTTCACCCCTTGCAATTACTTAATTTCCTAATATCATTAGAAAAAATTAATTAATTTCCTAATCGATATATTTATTTCCTGACGAAAGTAAGATTATTCGATTTTGATTTACTCTGCTTTCAAACCTCTTAATCCTCAAGCAAAACTCGTGCAATTAACTTGACTTGTCCAATGTCAACTAGTTAAATTTTTAATAGTTGACCGGACTATATATGAGAGGTGAATTTAGTTTGATGTGTAATGTTCGCTCAAAATAGCTTCAAATCACTATACTAAGAAATTGCTCTATAGTTTGACGCATACACAAAATCTTTCAAGAAGTACATTCATTTAGTATCTTTATCACCTTAGTATCTCGAATTTTTTTCAACACATGCTATGCATGTGCTTTTCTCGCCCCTTTAGGAGTAAAGGAAAAGCTTCTAATAAGGGTTGTATTTTCTAGAAATCTTTTGTTGTCGACCTCCATTTCCAAACATCTCTAAAAACAATAACAATACTAAAAATATTAATGATAATAAAAAAATAAAAATGCTTACCATCTTTTAAAAAAAATGAAAAAAACCAAATGAATATGGCTGCGGTTGTTTCCAGTCCACCAAATGTGCAACTCCCTTCTTTTCTCTGACCACTTCTTTCACTATATTTCATGCAAAACTGCAATTCAACAACAAATTTGGAGAGAAAAGATGCTTGCTTCAACTGATCAGCAGATTTTTAAGCTGATACCGAGTCAAAAAAAGGCCAAACGAAACCCTTGCAAACTAACCCTGATGACAAATTCCACCCCTCCACGTAACTCCACATGCAAACCCTACATTCCCCTATAAATACCCTCATCATCCACCACCTCTCCCACTCACCATAACAACAGAACCACACGTCAGATATCAAGATTTCTCCCTCTCTGTCTCTCTCACTCTCCTGTGACCAGCAATGGCGAAGCTTGCAACCCTCGCAGCGATCTTTGCGGCCTTCCTGCTCATGTCCCATGTCGTCGAGGCCCACTGGACCACGATAACCAGCGTCGAGATTGACGAGGAAGGCCCGAGGAGAGGCGGGAGCTGCCAGGAGCAGTTCCAGAGGCAAGATCTCGACCGCTGCGAGCAGCTGTTCGAGGACATTGCCCGCGGTGGCCGAGGGGCTGGCGCGAGGGAGAGAACGGAGTCATCAGAGAGCCTGAGGCCATGCTGCGAGCAGCTCAGGCAGGTGCAGGAGGGGTGCCGGTGCGAGGGGATAAAGCGGATCGTGAGAGAGCAACAGGCCGAGTACAGGGGTGAGGGGAGCCAAGAGGTGGTGAGGTCGGCTCGGCGCTTGCCTTTGACTTGCGGGGTTGGTCCTCAGCCCTGTGAGATCAGAGCCGCTTGGTACTGAGCTGTTTCGGTTTAGGAGATGAAAATTGTTCACGAGACGTCAATAATGTACAGCTCGCTCTAGTTCTCTTCGTAAGAGTGATTAGAGTGTAGGAGAGTCCTAAATTAATCCTGGCAATCATTTAGGGTTTTCATTTCGGTTGGTTCTCGAGTTTTTGTGAGGCTTTTGTAGGTTCTCATGTAATAAAAGATCTCGTCTCTTTCAAATTATTTTGTTAATTAGTCTTCTTCAAAGTTAACGGCTGCACATGTATGGATGCAGCTCACCAGCTGTCCACTTTATAGAAGTTCGACTCAATCGCTGTCGTTAAGAATGGAAAAGTTGCAGAACAAGGCTCGCATAATGAGCTGATATCCTTGGGATGTGGTAGTGCCTACCACTCTCCGATCAAATTACAGAGCGGCAGCTCTCCCTACCACTAAAAGTAGAGCACAGAGAGAGGCTGAGCGTAAATGGATGTATGTATCTATGCATGTTTGCGTATTTGAGGAGGTCCAAAAGAGGTGACTTGATAAGTACGGCTGGCATGTGACATTACAAAAGAAATAACGAACCCTAGGAACCATCCCAGCAAGTTCCCGACCATGTTCTTTTACTAGTCAAATGGATATCACCTCCCTCGGTCCCTTCCCTAGTTCCTGATCTAGATTAGCGGTAGCTCACCTTGACTGCGGGCACTCACAATATAAAATCACAATGCGATTATAGGATTAAGATGAAAGCACCAGACCTGCTTTTTCGCAGATTATAGAATTTTCACGTAATATTCAGCTTCAGCTTCATTACCACTAATCTACTTCTGTAGAGAGTCTCAAATCGAGCCGTCCAATTTCATAGTAATTTCTTGTGCAGCCAGAACCCCTTGGTGAGAATGCTACTGCCAGAACTTCTCTGGACAAAAATGAAACCATGCATCAGGAAAGATCCGCCTTTATCTGTCTTAAAAATGATACGACACACTCACCAAAGATGCACTAAAGTTAATATGGCCAGATTCTCCTCTCAATGCAGTCTTTCAGGCAAGAATTGTGAGAAGGTAAACAAAATTCACTCTGTTTGCAAAGACCAAGGATCTGAATCCGCCCAAAGAACTCAATGTAATGAAGGATAAGCACTACATACCATAAGAATCAAACACCAGAATCATTCAAATGTTCATTCAACGAAATCATCTGAAACCAATGATTTACTCTCACACATTGAATAAATCATTTCTCATGCAAACACTAACTACCTGCCCACTATCTAGGAATAGCAGAAAAATCAATCTCATTGTCAACCCTCCCTACACAAGGAAGAGTCCAACTCAGCCCTTAGTCAAGCAAAATCAAAACTAAAGCAACAACAGAAATCCCCACCTGCCAAAAGTAACAACCCCCCAAATTCTTACCCACCCCAGACTTTAGCTCGATACCCTTCTTGGTGTTTTTAGCACCCTCATCATTGAGAGTCACATTAGCACCCACCATTAATTTAGACTTCTTGGTCTTCGAAACCACGGTCTTGAACCTCATTGCAGCGGCCAAATCCACCCTAAAGATCAAAGACTCGTTCTTGGCCATAACATCAGTCCAATTCACCCCTAAAGTCTCCACACTTGCATGCTTCGTGCCCTTCTTCCCATACCCCTGGTAAAATCCAGGAATGGTCTTGAGCCACTTGGTCTGATTTGCATCACTGTAGTAAGAAACGGTGAGGTTCACGGGGTCGTACTGAATGCCCCTCGCTCCATTGCCGTTCCTCAGCTTTATGTCCAAGAATATGGTGGTGTTCGTGGGATTGTTTAAAGATCTGTCGAGTGCTGGAAGGTAGAATCGCTGGATAGAGCAACGGGGCATGGACACGGGTGGTGGGTTCTGTTGGGATCGGTCGGATCCCGAAAAACCGGATTCGGCACCTAAACCGAACCCCTAAATCATATGCGGAAGATAAGCCCAGAATTGTCACGTATCACCGATCAAAAGCACACCACGGAATCGAGCGTACCTTGTTGGCCACAGATTAGACACCGATGCCGTATTGAAGAAGAGATTTCAGTTCCGTTCGATCCGATGTCGAAGATTCGCCGTGAAGTGGAGATGGCGTCGCTTCTTGGCCTTGGAGGGAGAGAGAATCCTAGAAGAGAATGGAGAGTGTTCTTGCAAAAAATGCCAAGAGGTGCGTTCCTCTCTCTCTCTATTTCCTTAAATAGGTTGCCCTTTCCACGGGCCTTATTCCCGTGGGCCGGGCCTTTAGGCCCATCGTGGCCGGGCCAACTTAGGCCCATTTATTAAATCCATCATCTCCCACTCGCACATGGTGGACCAAAACCAACATGGGCGGATAGGCCCAACTTAGGCCCATCAACGAAAATCCTCTTTTCTCTTTCAACATTCATACCGGTGAATAATCCGTGCGACCAGCATACTTTGAGAGCTCGTTGCTATACATCCGTTAGGAATATATAGCAGCTCATATTGGGCATCATTTTCCGAGTAAATTTAGTATGCAGTACCTAGATCGATCGATCACATTTATATCTCTCTTTAATCTCATTTGAACAATGATATATTTATTGTATTCACAATTATGATTATCCCAAAGACAGTCATAATTGGTCGACCGTGAATACAAAACCACAATGTGATTCTACAAATCCGATCTTCCTCTTTCCTTCAAACTCTCAATTTCAGTTCAACTTGCTTTTCTAGAAATGTCCCATTAGATCGAATCAACTCATGACCATTGGCAACACTCTAAGATAGCAAACACTAAATAGAAATCTTGAGAATAAGTAAGAGTCATGAGGGCACTAAAATTGAGGAACTCTATTCCTCAAGAGTCTCACACGTCATAAAAGTTGAGATCAAACTTTTGTCACTCTTATAGGTCGTCTCATGCATACGTAGTATGAAATACGTATTACGGTATTAACTCCTTTCCCATGGAGCGTATGTCTACACCATCAATACCGTACAGATGATAGTTCAGACATACCCAATGTCTAACTTGAGTTCACGTATTTACTTATTCACAAAATTCATCAGAACTCGCATCTGGCATCTTAGACAGATAAAGTAAAATGTGTGGGTTATTTTACTTTCGGACATCGTGTGTACTATGTCCTCATCTTAACACTCGTTAAGGCGACATACGTATTTTAAGCTTGAGCTCTCGATTATCACCTAGATAATAAGCTTAAAAACAGTCTCATCTCTATCTATCACATAGTAAATAGAGGCGATCACCCGTGTGAGTGGGCTAATCTCTTATCTGTCCGACATACTTTCTCAACATAATATAATGCACTAAGCATTAAGATGCATAAAAATCAAACAAAAGATTCATAGGCATTAATAATGAAAACAACACTAGTTCATACATGTGAACAACTCAGGGAAATTACAATCCAGTACATCAGACTCTACGCAATCCTAGAGATTTCACATGACCACAAAACACATCTCTAGGTATTGGCTTTGTCATAGGATCTGCTACCATTCTATGCGTAGATATGTACTGCAAGTTCACATCCTTTCGTGCAACCATGTCTTTTACAAAGTTATACTTGGTATCTATATGTTTGGTCTTGCCATGATATTTTGGATCTTTAGTGTACGCTATAGCTGCTTGGCTATCACAGTTAACCAACAACGGATGTACAGCTTTCTCAATAACACCTAAATGATTCAAAAATCTCTTAAGCCAAACTCCTTCTTGCACCGCCGATAATGCCACGAACTCGGCTTCCATCGTGGATAAGGCTATACACGTTTGCTTCTTACTTGCTCCATGATATGGCGCCATTGTTGAGTAAGAAAGCAAAACCAGAGGTAGATTTTCTTTCATCTAAATCTCCTCCCCAATCAGCATCGAATAACCTTCGAGTCGCGAGATCCTTTCCTTTGTAACTCAACTTGAAATCAGCGGTTCCCTTCGGATACCTCGGTATTCTCTTTACGGCTTTCCAATGTCTTTGGACTGGATTGGATTGGTATCTACTCACCATTCCAACTGCAAAACATATGTCGGGTCTTGTACACATCATAGCGTACATCAAGCTCCCAACTCGCACTAGCATAAGGAACATGTTTCATTTGTTCCTTTTCTTGTGGAGTCCTTGGACACTGATCTCGGCTTAATCCTTCACCTTTCGCAATAGGAGTGTCTATGGGTTTACTATCTTGCATACGAAATCGTTCAAGAACTTTATTTATATATGTTTCTTGCGAGAGAGACAACGATCTCTTCGAACGATCTCTTGAAATCTTAACTCCAAGAATGTATGCAGCCTCACCCATATCCTTCATCTCAAAGTTGGAAGACAACCAACTCTTGACAAGTATGAACAAACTCCATATTGCTTCCGGCAATCAATATATCATCAACATATAATGATATGATCACAAATTGATCCTTGGATCTTTTGATATATACGCAATGATCCTCATCAATCATTGTAAAATCATATGCCATTATGGCATTATGAAAACGTATATACCATTGTCTTGATGACTGCTTAAGGCCGTATATCGATCTCAAAAGTCGACATACCTTTTCTTCTTGGCCTTTCACTATGAAACCAGTAGGTTGTTCCATGTAGATTTCTTCCTCTAATTCTCCATTGAGGAAAGCAGTCTTTACATCCATCGATGTAACTCAAGATCCATACTAGATACTATTGCCGAATAATGCGAATCGAGGTAAATCTCACTACGGAGAAAACGTATCTTCATAATCAATTCCTTCCCGTTGATTATACCCCTTCGCAACAAGGCGAGCCTTATACCTTTCTATCGAGCCATCAGCCTTTCGCTTTATTTTGAGAATCCATTTGTTCCCAATAGCTCTGCGTCCTTTTGGAAGATCAACCAGTTCCCAGACTTGGTTTGATTTCATTGACTCCATTTCCTCTTCCATTGCATGAATCCATTTTTCCTTCTTGGGGCAATTTAGAGCCTCATTAATATTTCTAGGCTCATCCTCATCTTGTGGAGCAACCATAAAAGTTTCCCTTCAATGTCAAAACGTTGACGGGGAATACTTTGGCGACTTGTTCGCCGTATGGGAGTTTGTGCTCTTTGCACATCATTCCCCATTATGCTCCCACTGGGATTAGATAATGATGTCGTCTCATCATGTGGTTGCAATTGAGAATGAGTCGAATTCAATTCATCACTTCTCATATTACTCCCACTTGGACGAACGCACTAAGATCATTATCTTGATCCGAGGTTTCAAATAGGGTGTTGTCTTCCCTATTTCGCCCTTCTTAGGAAATTCATCCTCTAAGAATGTGACATCTCGTGATTTAAATTCAGTTATGCTCCCACTTTCCTGCTCACCTATGAACACATACCCTTTTGAGTGTTCGAGTATCTTATGAAAATACTCTTTTTGCCTCTGGGACCCAATTTCCCAAACTTGTGAGAGGATTCAAGTGTATAGGCAGCACAACCCCATGGCTTAAGAAAACTTAAGTCTGGTTTTCTACCTGTCCATAACTCATATGGAGTGGAAGCAACTGATTTGGAAGGCACACGGTTAAGTATATAGGCAGCAGATAACAACGCATCACTCCAAAAGGTGATAGGCAAGTTAGCATGCGCCATCATGGACCTAACCATTTCTAGTAGGGTTGTTTCTTCTCTCGCAACACCATTTTGTTGAGGAGTATATGGAATAGATAACTGTCTTTCTATTCCTTTTTCATCACATAATTTTCTGAACTCATCGATAAATATTCTCGTCCTCGATCGGATCTCAATGATTTTATTTTCTTGTCTAATTGATTCTCTACCAGGTTCATAAACCTTTTGAAACAACTTATTGCTTCAGATTTGTGAGAAATTAAATAGACATATCCGAATCGAGTATAATCATCTATAAAAGTGATGAAATAAACAGCCCCATACCTTCCTCTCACATTCATTGGACCACGAGATATCGGAATGGATTAAATGCAGAGGAAATTCAGCTCTTTTACCTTTTCCAAATGGTTTCCTTGTCGTTTTCCCTTCTAGACAATGCTTACGAGATAGGCAAATCGACTTTTCAATTTTGCCCAACAAGCCCTCTTTGGCTAGTCTATTCATACGCTGCTGGCCAATGTGACCAAGTCTAGCATGCCATACATTCACATCCTTATCATATGAATTAGGAGACGTGAGAAGGGAATAACAAATATTTGTATTAACATAATCAATATTTAATACAATGAAACCATCCAGAAAATAACCATGACCATAGTAGTTTGTATCCAAATACAAATCTACACCTCTATTATGGAAGTTCACATTAAAACCTAATTTAACCAACACTAAGACAGACACTAAATTCCGACGAATCTCCGGAGCATACAACACATCATGAAGGAACAAAGTGCGTCCATCACGCATATTCGGTTGGCATGTGCCAATTCCTTTCACTTCAGCTGGAGTTGTTTCCCACATAGATCCACTTAGTTCCAGTAGGTACTCATCGGAATTCCACGAAGGATCCTCTATCCTTCGCTACATGGTCTGTCGCTCCCGAATCAACAGTCCACGAGGATTAGATTCGAGTCAAGAATACAGAACTTGACACATATGCAAAGTTCCCAATTGTACAAAGGGTGTGTACCTTCTTTGGCTCGCAACAATTGCGGGCATAGTGACCCTTCTGGTCACAGTTGTAACATTTCACCCTTGAGATATTTTTCACATGAGGACGTTTTCCTCTCTTTTGTTGGCTAATTCTTGGTTTCTTGCAAGGAGGACTTGATCCCTTGCATTTCCACATATTGAACGAATCAATGCGCTTGCGCTTAGAGCATGAAGCCCCTTCGAGCTTAAAGCGACACGGAAAATATCTGTTTCTGCTCTAATGCCTCGAGGCGATGATCTCGCTAGCTCAAGGTGACGCACAAAGCATCCTCTAGATCTTCCAAAACATGGTCAAGAGCTTTTAGTGCCTTTTGCTTTTCCATCACACATTGAATTTTCATTTGCCAAATTTCATAGTTGTCATCATTGAGCTTTTCACCTTTGTTCAGCTCGGCAACTATGCTCTTTGTGGTGAAGCCATTGATCCGAACACATCAGACATACATGCACGAGTTATTAATGCCTATCACTTATGCATCTATTTCGCACAAACCCATCATATTAATTAATAATTTTAAGTAAGGTTTCAGAATCAAAAGGTCACTATGTTTCCAATCATCCTCCAAAAATCCTAACTTAAAACTATCATTAATATGATTGTCATATGCAAAATCAATTCTATGAAGCTACAAAAACTTCTATTACTACCCTGACTACCTACCCACAAAGAACCAAAGAATAATGAGAAAGCAACGAGATAATTGACATACAATAATATGATAATACTTTCAGTTAATACAACAAACAAATAGGTCGTTACAATAACAACAATCAGGTAGATAACATTACATTGGATGTTCACATAGCACACTCAACAAAAAACAGCTAATACATTTTACAAATAACCTTCACACGAACTGGGAAAGATCCTATTTTGGTCAATTTCTTGACCTTTTCCCTTGCAACAATGCAGTAATATTCGTTTACAAAATCTATCACAATTTTCTTATATGAAGCAAAGACCGTTGACATCCCATATGCGATTCAACACATCTTGCCATTCGATGGAAGAGTGTTAATGAAAAATCGCACCATTTCGACGCGACATGGGATGACCATTCCATATGACCTGTTGAATCTTCCCGTTGACTTCAAGGACATGATCAATTAAGTCACCTTGCTCCCATCGATAATCGTCAACTCAGCCTATCAACTTAGAAAACTTTCGCTTTTGTTTATCGGTAATCACGCGAATAGGCGTACGTGGCGAAGGGGAGGCATTGTTCCTGCAACAAATGCAGAACAATATTGGATTACATATAATCCACATAGACATAATTGAAAAAAAGAAATTTTTTTTTTTTTTTTTCGGTCAACGGTCAACGGTCAACGGCCGGTCAACGGTCAACGGTCAACGGTCGTCGATCAACGGTCAACGTCCGGTCAACGGTCAACGGTCGTCGGTCACGGTCAACGGTCAACGGTCAACTGACTGGTCGTCGGACCGGTCGGCCGTAGCCCGATCGGGCCGGCGGGCGGGCCGTCCGCACGTGCGCGCGGCGCGCGGGCGACGTCACGCGACGCGTCGGCCGGCACGTGCCGCACGCGTGCCGGCGTCGCGGGTCGGTCGGGTCGGGTCTCGGTCGGGTCGCCGGTCGGGTCGCCGCCCCGCCAACGGACGTCAGCCCGGCGTCAGCGATGACGTCACCCGGCGGTTACCGGCCGTTGGGTGACGTCATGCTTGGCGTCGGCACGCGTCGGTCCGTGGACGGCGCGTGCGGTTCGCCGGCCGGCGGCGCCAGGCGCCGGTTCGTCACCGGCGCGTGTGCCGCACGCCTTGGACGAACAGCCGCGTCTGGGCGCGTCGCGCCACGCGCAGCGGCCGGCCGCGCGTGTGGGCGCGTGCGGCGTCCCCCGGCGGCTCGCGACATGTCGCGGACTCGTCTCGACGTCGCCTTCGCCCCCTGTGCAATCAGATTTTGGTTTCGACTTACGAAAAACGAAAAATTAGTCGAACATTCTCGGGTGTCGGGATTCCTTGCCCCGATCCGTACGGCCGAAGATCAATTGCGAAAAAATCAATCAAGAAACTTCATGCAACATGATACAAGTCGGGAAAACGCTAACACGGGCTCTGATACCAATGTTGGGATCGGTCGGATCCCGAAAAACCGGATTCGGCACCTAAACCGAACCCCTAAATCATATGCGGAAGATAAGCCCAGAATTGTCACGTATCACCGATCAAAAGCACACCACGGAATCGAGCGTACCTTGTTGGCCCGATTAGACACCGATGCCGTATTGAAGAAGAGATTTCAGTTCCGTTCGATCCGATGTCGAAGATTCGCCGTGAAGTGGAGATGGCGTCGCTTCTTGGCCTTGGAGGGAGAGAGAATCCTAGAAGAGAATGGAGAGTGTTCTTGCAAAAAATGCCAAGAGGTGCGTTCCTCTCTCTCTCTATTTCCTTAAATAGGTTGCCCTTTCCACGGGCCTTATTCCCGTGGGCCGGGCCTTTAGGCCCATCGTGGCCGGGCCAACTTAGGCCCATTTATTAAATCCATCGGGTTCCACAAGCAGACAGCTGTGAAGACGAGAATGAGGATTAAGCAACCGCAGACAGGGCACCACCAGACGCACTTCGACATGGTCACTGAGGTGCTCACCCGCGGCGAAGAAGGCCAAGAAAAGAAGAGCTGCAAGTTGTTTTTTGATCTTGGGTGCTGTTGCCGGAGCTTAAGAACCGGTGATGGTTGTCTGCAAATGGAAAACAAAGAATGAGCTAAGTGAAAGTTCTTCGAACGTGCGGTTGACCATAATGTGGCTTGGTATTGGTCGGAAATTACGTTCTTACCGACCCCAACTTGGATAATAAGATACTAAAAAGTAAGCAAAAGATGGTCGGTCTACCTTTCGATCTGACGCAGACGCGGTTGCCATGACAAAGTCAAAAAGTGGCTCGGGACAACCATAACTTTGGATTAAGAAATGTTACGGGACGCATATTTCCAATTCAGAAAGCTTGTTTCGAGCGGCTAGATACCCCTTTACAATCATTTCGGACCTCAAAATTCATTATTTAACCCCCCCCCTCCTCTTTTTAGGCTTCTATTTTAATTTCCCGAATTCCTTGTTGCTTAAGGTTATCGTTGGATTTTCCAATGTCACCTAAGATTATTGAGGTCTATTTTTCTATGTATCAAATAGTATTCTGTCATCTTCTACAGAATACACAAAAGAAATTTTTCTCTGTTATTTTTTGCTTTTGCTAGAATAATTTCCTTTTCTTTATTATTGTCCCTGTGAGCAACGAATCCGTGTTTACTTATGATTTTTGCATCACAACGATTGTAATCTATCACTTCATTATCGATGACTAAAAAAGGTTGTTGCCACTATGTCTATACAATATATTATCCAATTTTTCATTATCTTTTCCAAGACTCGCTTGAAGTTTCGCTTGCAACTCATACGAATAATCCCCTTGAACCACTTCTTGGACCCATGTGACTTCAGTCTTCATGGACACCTAGATAGGAGAAGCGCCTGATTTCCTAAAATAAATCAAATTTTTGATCCAATTCAGTATCTACCCATATTTTTTTATATCTCATAAAAAATCACAAACTTTCGCTCCAAATCCAAACCCACCCTAGGTTGACTTTCCATCCAAATGTCACCATTATTGTCCAACGTGTCATCTTCTTTTTCCACATCAGCTAGGGTTGACATTCTTTTTTTCATTCTTCCTCTTCCTTTCACTTCCACTCGACGGACAACCAGACCACCGTCATGGACATAAAGGAACCCCAGGCGCCGCCACACGCCAGTCACTACTGCAACAGCTCACCTGCGCATCGCCACCACTTCGTCGTCACCTCATTGTCGTTCTAAGCCTTGAGGCCGCCGTTAGTCATCGAGCACAGCCCGAGCCTCCACCCCTCTATCTGTCGGTCGATAGTCGAATTTGGGATCGGGACATCGGACCCAATGTCACCTAGCCCAGATTCGTAGTCGTTGGCCTTGGGCGACCCTGGATCTTGTGTCGACCAAGGCCGGCGACAGCATCGTCACCTAGTTTTAAATCTTCACATCGAGACCTCTTCGTCTATCTCTAGTTGGTCAGTCAATTGAGCGGGACTTGCGAAATTAACTCGACTTGTCCAGTATCGATTGGTTAAATTTCTATTATTTTACAGGGCTATATTGAAGAGGGGAATTTAGTCTGACGCGTAAGATGGGCTCAAGATATCACCCAATCACTTTAATTAAAAAAAAAAAAAACTCAGTAATTTCTCATATGTCTAATTTTTCAACGAGGGCAATGCCGGTGCCTCCCCCTCCTCTTTGTTTAAGAATAAGGAAAAAGCTTCTAATGAGTCATACACTCTGGAAATCTTTTGTTGTTGACATGCATTTCCTAGCTAGCATCTCTAAAGAAATGCTTCTCCATTTACGATAGAGTCGATGAAGGTAAACAGCAACGACAACGATGAACAACATTTCTTGAAAATGCCAAATGAATATAGTTGCGGTTGTTTCTAGTCCCACAAAACGTGCAACTCCCTTCTTTTCTCTGACCACTTCGCTCGCCATATTCATTCGAAACTGTAATTCCACTGCGAACTCGGAGCGAAAAGAAGCTTATCCTAACTGATCAGTAGATCTTTAAGCTGATACTCGGTCAAAGAATGGCCAAACGAAACCCTTGCAAAACAACCTGATGACAGATTCCTCTCTTCCACGTAACTCCACACGCAAACCCTACGATCCCCTATGAATACCCTCTCATCCACCACCTCTCTCACTCACCGTAACAACAAAACCATACATCAGATATCAAGATTTCTCACTCTCTTGTGACTAACAATGGCGAAGCTTGCAACCCTCGCAGCAATCTTTGCGGCCTTCCTGCTCATGTCCCGTGTCATCGAGGCCCACTGGACCACGATAACCAGCGTCGAGATCGATGAGGAAGGCCCGAGGAGAGGCGGGAGCTGCCAGGAGCAGCTCCAGAGGCAAGATCTCAACCGCTGCGAGCAGCTGCTCGAGGACGTTGCCCGTGGCGGCCCAGGGGGCATCGCGAGGGAGAGAATGGAGTCGTCGGAGAGCCTGAGGCCATGCTGCGAGCAGCTCAGGCAGGTGCAGGAGGGGTGCCGGTGCGAGGGGATAAGGCAGGTCGTGAGAGGGCAGCAAGGTGAGTTCAGAGGCGAGGGGAGCCTCGAGGTGGCGAGGTCGGCTTGGCGCTTGCCTTCGGCTTGTGGGGTTGCTCCTCAGCACTGTGAGATCAGAGCCGCTTGGTACTGAGCCTTTTCGGCTTGGGAGATGGAATAGGGTTCATGAGATGTTAATAATGTACAGTTCGCTCTAGTTCTCTAGGCAAGAGCGATTAGAGCGTAGGGGAGGGAGTTCTATATTGATCTGCGCAATCATCTAGGGTTTTCATTTGAATCGGTTCTCGAGTATTTGCGAGGCTTTTGTTGTTTCCCATGTAATAAAAGATCTCATCTCTTTCAAATTATTTAGTCTTGGCTCTGCTCTACTCGTTTATATTTTTTTTTTCCGGGGATTAAGTACTAAATCTATCGTACAAATTTCATTTCAGTCCCTAAACGTTTTATTTTGCTAATGTAGTTTTGACCCTTCACGCGAAATTTCAATGTAATCATTTTGGCCAATTGCGGTAGGAAATTAATGACGTAACATTCATCGACAATCATCTTACGTAGTACGCTAACATGGACAACTTTAGTCAAAACGACATAGTACATGGATCACCACGTCAGCAATTTTCGAGGGCAATTGACCGAAAGAGTTACATTGGAATTTCCTTGTAAAGGCAGAGGACTACATTGGCAAAAATTTTAAAAAAGAAAAAGAATTAGATTGAATTTACATTCATGCAATAGATTTAGGACTAAGTTCATAATATTTCTTTTTTTTTTTTTTTTCGTTTTAAAACAACCATTTCTCAAAATATATATGATGAAGGATGTGACATTTTATATTCACGAATATAAACTAGTTATGTTAGTAATAACTATTTATACTATATTTCACAAATATTATATATTGATATGGCCAATTATATTATAAAAAATTCAATACTTTATATAAATATAAACTCAATAGGACTATTGATCTGTTGAATTAATTTGTATGTAATAACATATAGAGTTATGTCATTATAGTATATGAAATGTTAATCATGTAAGCCTTATGCTACAATCGACGATGGGCAAGTATAGCTAGAATACATCTGAGAGAGAATGTTATCCCCAGCTTTAGCAAACAGTGTTTTTAATTTCCAGCGAAGGCTCAATTGTAAAAAAATATCCAAGGAAAACGCTCGTTCATGGAGTTATATCCGACCGATTATTTTGGAGGTTGACCCTGCTTCTCAGCATTTGTGAAGAAAAGTTCGCCGTCTAAGACTCCAAGATGGTGAAAAGAAAGCAAAAATAGAACTAAACTACCTACCTTTTCTCCTAGCGAAAAAAGCCCAAATCGAAAGAACAAATACCAACAAAATACTTCATTGTTTGGCCTTTTCCCGTCGAAATGCAAACCCTTCTCTCTGATCTCTGACCCTTCAAGAAAATATTGGTCACTCGTTGAGTGATCCATTGAGATTCGTTCAAATTCATTCATCAATTATCGCGTGTGCAGATTCACGCCAACTCATTTCATTTTCTTATTTAAGATGTAAATGTCATATGAGATCCACTCTATCCAAAATATTTGAACAAGACGAAAAAGCTCATTTTATCTTCTTATTTAAGATGTAAATGTCATGTGAGACTCACTCTATCTAAGATAAAATTTCAAATTCCTTTTTCGCCTCCACACTCCTACAATTATGTTTCACTTTTATCTTCTCCCTTTGCTCTCTCTCTCTCTCAAGATGTCAAGATGTAGGAGGAGTTCATGAATTTTTCCAAATAATTATATGTTACAGTGAATTGTATTTTTCTGTGTGATCAATTTTCTTAGTTGAAAAAAGGAATTCTTCAATTGATTATTAATGCTTCCCCATGCGAACACTAAGTTTTAGGCGGCGTCCTGAAGTCCAGAACCGCAATCCGAATGCCCGAGTGTCTTACTCAAGTTCCTCGGCCTTGGGGAGCTTGTTGGAATATATAGTTTCATTGAACACTTATCAAGTACGAAGCCTGCGCAGACCCACACTTGAATAACCTCCTTTTAAGTGCATATAAGTGCAAAAATGTAACTATATAATCTAGATTGTCAATGAATTTTTCTATGGACGATCAAATGTCAACATTCAGTGGTAATTGATTTTCCGTCGTTTCTAATAAAAAGACATTTACATTAGAACTTTTAAGGTTGTTCTTTTGGTTTTGCAGAGATAAGTTAGACAGGGCTTATTCTTATAGGTTTTATACATAGAACATCATAGTCCTAGTATAGCTACAACGATATTATTCCAGAAATCGTTCCTCAAATTGTGGTTAAAATCCATTAGGCGTTTCAATACACCAACCATCATTTTTATCACTTCATAAACAACTTTCAGAAGTAGGGTTTTTTGTGCAGCCTGGCATGGCTAATTAACATCACTGATACGACTAGAATGGCGGTTAAGACCTTCTCAGATTGTCTAGTTTGATCCTACATCTACCTTCGAACCATCTCATACGTAAGCACTCTCACGACGCAATTTTAAATATAGAGTTTGTGTACTTTTTCGTAAAAGACCTTTTTCTATCGCCATTGATATAGGTGTTGTTGATCAATTTTTCGGACCATAATATCTAATCAATTGTGAGAAATATATATTGTGTTAAAAAAAAAAAAAAAAAAAAAAAGTGCACAGGCTGTGTACTGTATTGAAGTCTCTCTCTCTCTCTCTCTCTCTCTCTCTCTCTCGTTGTCGATGCATGTGAACTGTTTCGCGTGTTAATGTTATAAACAACAAATAGCTAATTCCCAGATTGTATCTCAAGAAAGATGAAATTTTTATTAGGGATGGAGACGGCCTACGCGGTGCATAACCCGTACATACCCTTTAGAAGAGAAACCCCACACGATGATGTGATGGTCTCTAGTCTGTCTCTACTACTCCTACTAAGTGACACCATGCCACCACGGTCAGCTGCTATTAGAGAGGCTCATCTCATCTTAGCTCTAGCTAAAGCTCGACTAGTTCAGTACGAAATGGCTCGGATATCACAGTACTGAGGACCGAACCCGCACATGTTGGGCAAGTTGCTCGCGCACCTCATCATGCCTTGCGACCCCTGGCCTCTGAACTCGCCCATTTGCTGTCTCACCACCTGCCTCAGCCCCTCGCACCGGCAACGGTCGTCCATCTGCCTCAGCTGCTGGCAGCACGGCCTGAAGTGCCTCGACTGCATCATCTCGCTCATGCACTCGCCTTGGCCGCCCTGGCCGCCCTGGCCACCGTACATCATCGCGTCCTCGAAGAGCTGCTCGCAGTGCTCGAGGTCTTGCCTCTGGATCCGCTCATGGCAGCTCTCGCCGCGGCGCACCTGGTTCTCGGGCTCGTCGATGTTGACCGTGGTTATGGTGGCGCGGTTGGCGGTGACGGCGTGAGACATCGCCAAGAGTGCTCCAAGGATCGCTCCTAGGATTGCAAGCTTCGCCATTGTGGACGCAGTTGGCTTCGCAGGAGTTTGAGGTCGTCGATTATTGATGATTGCTGCCTGCTTTTCGGTGAGTGAGGAAAGGAATGGTGGGCGCTTCTTATAGAGGAGTTTAGGGTCATGCATGTAGAGTACGTGGGTGGAGGCCCTTGGCATGGAGGAAACGGCGCGTTTGCCATGACACGTAATGGAAAGGTGGCTTATGCATTTTGACAGTGATTGTGATTCTTTATGGTCTATTTGCATGGAGAGTACGTGGAAGGTGATATTGTCAGGGTTTACGGTTTGATTTATTCGTCTTCTTCCGTGGCCTATGCATGGGGGGAATGTCTCATTCATTTGAGTTAACACGTGATTCAAAAATAAACACTATCGGTCAGAGACTTTCATGTGACCATTGAGATTCTTATCAGATACAGTCTTAGGAGCGTGATTTCTCACAAGCCCTTCGTAGCCTCTCCATTTCCGTAATCTTTGAATTTGGATTGGGCATGATTCGGAATGATCTCATCTACTTAGGAATGATCTCATCTACTTACATAAAACTTTAAAGTAAAAGGTTTAGATGTGAGAATCAATTTGGAGGAAAATTTATCAATCAACAAAATTTCCAAAATTGTATGTACTTTTTTCAGTAGAAATAAAAAAAAAAATAAACTTTTTTTTTTCTTTTTCTTTCTTTTATTTTGACAACCCTCACCGGCCACTAGGCGAGGGTGAGAAAATGTCAAAAAAGTCATAAATCTTTTGTAATTGTGCCAATTTAGTCCTAAGCGTTTTTATCGATGCAAATTTAGTCATAAATATTTTGATTTTGTGTCATTTAGTCATTTCGACTAATTTTGGCCGGATTTTGCTTACTAGGCACTAGTCGGCTGACGTGGCAAGGCCGGTGCTGACCTGGATAATATTTAATAATATTCTAATATTTTTTTGAAATTTTTGAATTTTATTTTATTCTTTTTATTTTTCTTTTTTTCCTTTTTTCCATCTCCTCTTTCGTCCTCTAGTTGATCATTGAACCTTGGCAACTATAGTTGTCCACCTCACCGGCCTCTAATGAGCCTCACGGCCACTAGTGAGGCTCAAGCCCTCACCAAAGGCTGTGAGGGCTACTGAGCTTGGCAGCAAGGCTCACCCTAGTTAGTCTTGCGAGGGTCCAACCTTACCCAACCTTTGGTAAGGCCGCCCTCACGGCCTGACGAGGTCGAGGCTTGCCAATGGCTGTGAGGCTTACTAGAGGCTGGTGAGGTGCCGTTGCCTCTGGCCGGTTGCCAAGGTCTGGCAATCGCCTGGAGGAAGGAGGAGAAAGGGAAAAAAAGAATAAAAAATAAAAAATTAAAAAATATTAAAATATTATTAAAAGTTATCAATGTCAGCATTGATCATGTCACATCAATTGACTGTCGTCTTATCCGCAAAATCTGGCTAAAATTAGTCGAAAATGACTCAATTGGCACTAAGTGAAAATGTTTAAAACTAAATTAGCACAAATAAAATGTTTATGACTAATTTGGCACAAATGTAAAATGTTTAGGACTTTTTTAACACTTATCCCAAGCGAGGGTTAGCAAACCCTTGCTAGCCACTAGCAAGGGTCACAAACCTTGCTTAGAGTTGGTGGGGCTGTGAAGTAGCAACATTGGCTCGGCATATAAAAAGATTAAAATGGCATTACACATGTCAATGAACAGTTTGATAAGACTTTTGCAATGTTAATTAAATTTTTTGCAACTATAAGATTCTATTTAATCACCAAAAATATAACTTGTAAGAAAAATTGTTATTTCAAATCATTATAAACTTTGAAAAATAATATTAGTGAATTTTTAATTAAACTTTAATCGAGCATAAGTTTTATGTATGAGGTCTTATTTACTCTATTTTTGCAACTACGGAAAGCCCATGTCCCAATTATTCGGAAAATGATGTTTGAATTTTTTATTTTTTATTTTAAAGAAATTTCAGGAATCAAACTGAATGGTGGCCATGATATTTTCATTATTAGAGACATTTCGGAGAATGGATCTATAAGAATTCACCTATAACTAAAATAAAGAAAAGAAAAGGAAAAGAAAGAAAAAAAATATAAAGAAAAGAACGAAAGGTTGGGAAAGAGGTTGGCAAAGGGTCGGTTTCAAAATCAATCTTATTTGATATCTTTAAAAGAAGAAACCGAGAGATCGAGAAATTGAGAGAGGAAAGAGCAAAGAGCAAAGGAGGATTGAAGGTTCAAGAGCATTTCGAACATCTTATGAGGGATTTCTCAGTATATTAATTTCGATTTGAAATAGAAGATGGTGCTAATTGCAGAATAGGCGAAGGTGGCCGATTTTCGGTCAATAAGTCTGGCGGCACGCATTGAGTATGAAATTTCATGCAAAATCTCTTACACGGAAATGTAGATTTTCTAAACGTGAGAAGATGATGCTGGTTTTCTCTATTATTATAATCCTAAGTATGCACACTTTAAGTCTTGTATGAGCTTTTTCTTCATCGGCTACTAGTGAAATTTCATACAAGAAAAATTATGAGGAACCAACTTATTTGCATATAAGATGGTGTTGATTAATTTTAAGATGACAACTAATCTTTCAAATTCTATACATATCTCTTTTTGAGTTTTTGATTTAATTGAGAATAATACTTTATGCTCTAACTAAATATACAAAAGATTGGACACTATATGATGGGAGTGTGGATTATTTGCTTGTAGGTTAGCAACCAAAATGGGGTGAGATTAAGAGAATGTATTGTGATCGTAGGCATTGCCGTGTCTTTAATTGAGAACTAAAAATCATCTAGAAGGGTACTAGAGAGAGGTATTGTCATTCGCCCAAGCATCTTCGACGAGACAACTCTCTTTGTGATAGGAATACAGGAAGACTAGACAGCTTTCTCAAATTTAAGTTCCCCGAAAAAATAAAAAAAATAAACCCTCTTTCTTTTGATTGCCTGAAAAGAACGATCGGTCCTCACTCTCTCTCTCTCTCTCTCTCTTTATTTGTGATAGGAAACGGAGCTAAATACCTGTATACTCTCTTAGGAAAAGGGTTAAAAGACATCCGCATCGAGGAACTGAGGGCTGCATCGTGGCCGTGGACCAAAATGCCTTTGCACATGGCCCTTTTGATCTATTGCAAGTTTATCGAACCATTTGTTAAGATTTTGTAAGGTAATTAAATTCTTTGCAATTATAAGATTCTCTTTA
Source organism: Eucalyptus cloeziana (assembly GCA_014182715.1). Taxonomy (NCBI): domain Eukaryota; kingdom Viridiplantae; phylum Streptophyta; class Magnoliopsida; order Myrtales; family Myrtaceae; genus Eucalyptus; species Eucalyptus cloeziana. The sequence continues at coordinate 9,987,862 of CM024639.1, read as the reverse complement.
ATCCTAAAAAATATAACTTGTAATCAAAAGTGTTATTTCAAATTATTAGAAATTTGAAAAATGATATTCACGGTTAAAGTTTGACCAAACTTTAATTAAGTACAAGTTTTTCATCTAAGATCCTATTTACTCGATATTTGCTTCTATGGAAACCCCACATCACAACTATTTTGAAGATGTGGTTTAAAAAAATAATTTCAAAATGCGAATTTTCGACACAACTATTTTGAAGATATGGTTTAAAAAAACAATTTCAAAATGCGAATTTTCGATGAGTGGCCATGATACTTTCATCATTAGGCCCCTTAAAATATTTGAGCACACAAGTATAAAACTCAACTATTTGAAGGTTCATAAAATACCCTCAAATTCGGGTTTTGGCCTATACAAATGACTTTGATTAAGAGTAGTTGTATGCATATTGTGGGATTTGAAAAAGTGACGCTTCCTGAGATGATAATCACCTAATATTCCCAATAATCAGGTCAATTTTGCAAGACATTTTTTGTCGCATGATTTCATCCAATGGTCTACTACTAATAGATGTCTTGCTTGCATCCATTTTATTAAGAAATTGGAAGTGATCAAATCAAATCAAATCAAACCACCAAAAGCATTATACACACGAAATGAAATATGTTCATCTTGCACAAGCATACTTAGGTATCTCTTGACCATTCTCGGCCGTTGTCTCCCATACTTTAGTTATTGTACAATTGTACTTCACACTTCTCTCCCTTTTGTTGATTTGTGAGCTACATTTACATGTTCGGTTGTCACCGCTCTTAATTTAACTTTTGGGTGTTTATTTTCAACTACTTAGTTCATACAAAATAATATTTAATTTTATAAATGTTCAAGTTTGTAATTGCCTTTTGCGCAATTTGCTTTTCATCAAGCGAGAGTGGTGAGTAAAGTCATATTCAAGGCCAATGAGTGAGTTAGCTTATTCAATGCAATACGCTATCACACTCGCATCTTTTGTTGTTGGACTTTATTCTATATTATATCATGATTTTCATTATTTATCATAAAAAATTGAACTTAGAGGACCTAATTGTTTGAAAAAACCGATGAAATAATATAAATCATAAATATAATTTAAAAAACTTAACTGAAAAGTCAAATTTATGCCATAAGGACGATCGAGATTTTATGTCTCAAAAAGCATGAGATCTCAAACTTAATTCCTAAATCAAAACCGTTATTTGAGTCAATGTCATAAAAAGAGTAATTTCTCAAGAATTTTCTAGTCTGGATGTCGATAATTTGTCTTTTGACTAAATCCAAAAAGGTAGAATTAATCTTTGTGCCAGAAAATTACCAAGATGCCACCTGGCCAAGTAAAAAGGATATAGATCACATCGCTCACCGAAAAAGACGAGCGCGGCAGCAACAAAAACGGCACGCGTTTTTTACTCATGTTTAATGATGCGTTGACAAGTGTCAGCTGAGTTGGAATTAAAAGAATAACATTTTTTTTTCTCTCTCTTTTCTTTCTCTCTCCGGATCTGACCGTCTTCCACGGCCGTCGGCACCGGCTCCAACCGTCTCCGCGGCCGGCTCTTCCAACCTCGCCGTCCACGGCCGCCGGCACCGAACACGCTGCCGTCGCCCGCGCCCGCTCCATGATTCGTTCGCCGGCTCGCCCCTAGTTCTCGACGTCTTCGATCTCTTTGCCCCTCCTCTTCCCGATCCAGCGGAGCTAATCGCCGCCGTGGACGAAGGGCTCCGAAACATGCCCACCGGTTGCGGCATCAGAGCTCTCTGGATCCTCAACAGCCACGACGCCGTCGTCTTCTCCAGGTCGCTCTCTCGTCGGTTTGTGTGTACTTTCATTCGAACTGTCGGCGGGGGGGTTAACGGTTTTCCGTTACCGATGCCGTGGAGAGGCTGCTCGCTTTGATTACGCATGCGCGTTTCGATGCTGGTGATTTCTCGATTTGATGTTGCTGTTTATAGCGAGAGTGGTTTGCGGATTCGGTTTACGAAGCGATTGATGGGACAGACGCCTCCTGTTGATTGCTTGCTGTGTGGATGTGAAAAGTTGGTTTAGTGTGACTTGCATTGTGGCTTGCTCGGTAGCTCTTGCGTTGTACTTAGAGAAGGACTTGGATTACTTGCGAAAGCCCGGAAGTTTTAAATTTTTGTGCTTCGTAGAGTTGATCAAGTTAGGGAATTACAACGATGATAAATCCATCTATCGCAAAGGCTTGAGCTGTAGAGTGCTTGGCCTACTGCTGTGGATTGTTTTGCTGATGGGAGTTTTGAATTTCTTCTTTTGACTGGATGTGATTGCAGGAGGTTTCCGGTGGTGGAGAAGCAGTGGCGGGCAGCTTGCAAAAGCAAGAATGAGCGCAATGGTGGTAGTGTTGACAGTGCGGCATTGCCGTATTTGCCGTCCGATTCAGAGTTGGCTTCTTCATTTGCAGAGAGAAAGAAGAGGTTTGCCAAGATGTTAATACAATGAGTTGAGAGCTCCTTGTTTTCACTTGATGAGCTCACTTGGATGTTTACTTATATTTCCTATGTCAAAACCGCATCTGCATGTTGTTCGCTTATGTATGTCTAATGTAGATAGCCTCCAGGAACAATCATTTGTGCAAGCAAGAATTAATGCTTAGCATTTGTTCCCTTAAGTTGCAATAACATTGAATCATAATTTGCATAGTAAGGAATGTGAGTGTTTGGTGGATGCTAAGTCACTCTTGTTCAAATGCCATGAGTTTCATTATTGAGTTTATGAGGAAGTGGTTGCATTCTTGAGAAAAAATGCTTTGTGAGAATGGACAAAATAAGTGAGCTTTTGTTGTTCCAAGTTAAGAGTTAATTTGGTTGTGATCTAGTATCTGCATCACTCTGTAAAATTATGCACTGGTATTACATACCCAGTCTAAATAATGATAACGGGATTAGATGGTTATTAGTCTTGCATGGCAATTGAGAATACATATTTCTGTCTGCCTGTTTATACTGTCTTGTGACTTCAATAAGTTTCTAAATAATTTGACATCATCCATCTATGTTTAGAGAAGGATCTGTTCGTGGATTTGGCATACGTGTGTCTCAGTCTGCTGAAGGTTCAGATTCTTGGGTAGATGATCCAGTGACACGTCATGTCATTAGCATTTACGTGAACAAAGAAGAGGGGCAGAATTATCTGTTGTGGCCTTTGATCCTGCATATGAAGAGTCAGTTCTGCATCCTTGTACTGCCTCTGGTTGAGCTTGGACATTTAGATTCATATAAGGAATTGTGCAAAAGATCTGATTGTGGCAGTGCTGTTGGAGGAGTGGATGGAAGTTTATCTTCGCTCCTGCTTGATCTTCCATCAGTTACAGGGTAAGGTAAGTTACTCATTTTGTTAGTTAGGAGACATTAGAAATCTCTCTCTCTCTCTCTCTCTCTCACACACACACACACGGTTTTATGGCATCAAACCATCATATGCTCTCTTTTGTGCACTAGATAGTAAATAACCTATTCTTCTTGCTAGTATTTCTATCTAGCAAGGTCGTTCTATAAGTTGAAGGAAACAATTAAAGAATACTTTGTCATTGTCACAATGTTGAATGCAAAGATCATATCACTTGAAAACTGGTTCTGATCTATGGGATTGTTTTTTCTTATATCATGCTCCGTTTGGGTTATGCCTAAGTTTTGTTACCTTCCTTAACCAAAAGGCAAAATTTTATATCACGTTGAACATTCAGTATCATATGCTATCCATTTGTTCTTTGTGAGGTTCTCTTTTCCAGTCCAGACAGATATAATTCAGATTAACAGGCATAGTTGTGTGTTAGGCTTGTAGCAATGGAGTAATTGTTCTCCAGATTGTGGCGGTTTGTAATTTATATCATCTAAAATCATTTATTTGCCTGTTCTTTCAGTCTGGTTACCCTTGAATTACTGAGTTCTATTTGAAGCATCGAATGATGGTGACCCAGCATTATCCATTCTCTCTCATTTAACGATTGTTTTATTTTCTCTCATCGGCACTAATTGTTTCCTCGTAATCTGTTTTGCAGGGCATTCATGGTAGCACATGCCATTGGCGAGATAATTTCTGGGGATATGGCTGAACCTGAAGTGATTGTGAATGCCTCTCCATCCGTGGGAGGGTTATTGGATTCCTTAACTGGCAGCATAGGTATATCATCAAGAGCAAAGCCTGTGGCAGCTCCAGTTGCATCTTCAGCTCCCTCCAATAGTTCTGTTGGTGCTGTCTCATCAGATGCTATGAAAATTGGTTCAAGGCCATTGGATAAGGATGCACTAAGGACTTTTATTAGTAGCTCGATGCCTTTTGGTCAGTGATGTTTACTCTGCTTATGACAGCTGGTTTTGTCGCCTCTCTTTTCTGAACTGTGCTTCTCCTCTTTCTAGGATTGGCTAATTTTTCTATTCTTCAAATATAGGTACCCCTTTGGATCTCAATGCTTCCAATATTTTCACTATCAAGCTTAATGGTTTTTCTTCAGCAGATCTGCCTCCTGCAGATGTCAAACAGCCTGCATGGAAGCCATATCTTTACAAGGGGAAGCAGAAAATACTTTTTACTATTCATGAAACTGTTGCTGCTGCCTTGTATGATCGTGATGAAATTCCAGATAGCATTTCAGTTTCCGGTCAGGTTAATTGTCGAGCAGAATTAGAAGGACTGCCTGATGTATCTCTTCCTTTGATAGGACTGAATAGCAATCGCATCGAGTCTTTATCATTCCATCCATCTGCTCAAGTTCCAGAACAGGGTGCGGATAAGCAGTCGGTGATGTTTTCACCACCATTGGGTAATTTTGTTCTGATGCGCTATCAAGCATCCTGTGGGCTTGGACCTCCCATAAAGGGATTCTATCAATTGTCAATGGTTTCTGAAGATGAAGGTGCATTTTTGTTCAAACTAAGCTTGATGGAAGGTTACAAGGCTCCTTTGACCATGGAGTTCTGCACTCTGACAATGCCTTTTCCTAGGAGAAGGATTCTTGCTGTGGATGGAACTCCTTCAGTTGGAACTATTTCAACTACAGAACACTCTGTCGAGTGGAAAATTTTAGTTAGTGGACGAGGTCTTGTTGGAAAAAGCATTGAAGCCACCTTCCCAGGGACAGTTAAGTTTGCACCATGGCAAACTCAAAGGTTCCCATATACAAAATCATTTCTTGGAAGCATGGCAGAGGAAGATAGTGATGTTGACACAGAACCCACCAATAATATGGTCAATGTAGAGGAATATCTGATGGAGAAAATGACCAAGGATCTCCCTCCAGTCGATTTAGAGGAACCGTTTTGCTGGCAGGCATACAATTATGCTAAAGTATGGACTTTTGGGTTGACTTGGAAGTTAGTTTATTCGGTTAATTTTCTTGTGATGCATGCATTTATGGCTTCACATATGTGGTTCTGTGTGCATAAAAAAGCCATCCTTTCTTATGAAGAATTACCCTAGTCATTCTTTCCAGACTAGGTATTCATGGGATGGTATTCTGAGCTTAGCATTGTTTGTCTACTTGAAACTTTGTCGGTGCACTCTTGTCGGGCCTCGACTGTTTGACTAAATAATCACTTGTTCATAGTGTGAAAAGAAAAGAACACTCATTTATCAGTGAACCTCTTATATAACCAATCCCACGCATCTTTTGTAGGTGGATATGTGAGGTGGGGAATTAGTCATAGAGGAGCCTTGTTAGAGATGTCATAGAGTCAGTCAGCACACGACAAAATAGCTTGCCATCAGCAATTTGGTTGCAAGAATGGCAAATGTTCTAGAGAGAATTATTAGAGATGTTTTGTTAGGTTTAGTGTTGATTTACTACCAGTGCTTGGTTTTGCATCCCTGTTTCAACTAGTGCTTCACATATTTATCTCTCGCAGCTGCTGTGGGAAATTCTGTTATGGGCTATTGTTTGCATGATTGCAGGTGTCTTTCAGAATTGCTGGGGCATCATTGTCTGGGATATCCATTGATCCTAAATCCGTAAGTTTCTTTTCTACAACTTGCTAAACTCCTTTGGGCTTACAGTAGAAAAGTAACTTTGTTATGCTCCTGCTGCAAAATGTTTGGTGTATGTGTAAATTTCTAATTTCAGAGAGAGGTGCAGAAATGTATTGTTTGCTTTTTGAAATACCTCTTCAATATATATAATTTCATTCTTTTGTCATCGTCAGGTACTAAATAGTTGAATTTTCACTTTGAGAGATGTGCATGGCTTGGTCTGTCTGTCTTTTACTTGTTCTTGTTCTCCAAGGCACTGTGAGATTGGAATGGACTGTCCTGAACGAATCTAAATTATATTCTACAATAGGCAGCTGTTTTGGCTGTTCAATTTGGAAAGCTGACTATATCTACCCATTTGTAGTTTTCAATTACCTGAGAAGACTGGCACTTGAGTTTTACTGCTGTTTGCAGATATGGGATTTCTAAATATCTCGTTTTATTCTCTTTTAGAATCATATGGAACTTTGCAGGATGAGCTGCTCAAAAATCTTCTCTTATATTTTAGTCAAATAGTATGTCATCCTTTTCAGTATTGTGAGGCATAAGAAACAGCCACTAAGTTTTCACTTTGTTATCATGTCTTCCATAAATGCAGGTGAGCATCTATCCTTCTGTTAAAGCACCAGTGGAGTTTTCAATTCAGGTAGCAGACTCTTCTTACCAAAAACTTGAAATTAGTTTTTTATTTCCTATTTGCTTGAGAGGGGCAGTGTAATGAAAAGAAAAATAATACTCATAATTCGTCAAACATGTGATTCAGGCCAGAACTATCAGTATTGAAGCAAAATGAACATTATAGGCTGTTTATGGATTTTATCGTCACTATATCTTGATTAAAATGTGTCATTATTACTGTGATGGGGAGGATTCCGCAAGTGGATCAATGCCCCTGTTAGACTTCAGTGAATCATGTGCGAGCAGTGTTTTCATGATGCTTGATGTTAAACTCTTGAGGGTTCAAACTTACAGCAATGGACAGTATGTTGTTTGTCATTGGATATGTAATGCATGGGTACTCAGTACTAGTCAGACAGTGGTTATGTTGATATAGTTTACCAAAAACCTGTAAATATAAGTGGTTGGAGAAGGCAATTTTCAAAGAAATATGTGTTCTTTTGTCTGCCAAAGTGGTGTATTCCCTTTGTGACATAACTAAAATGGCATGAAAGAAAGACAATTTGCCACTTATTTGCTTTCCTAGTGAACATGGCAACACTGACCTTTCGTGGAGAGTGGTCAGATATGAAAGTTTGCCTTCTACATCTTTTCAGTCCTCAAAACTTCTTCAAACAGCAATCAATTTTTAAAAGCCATGTTTCTCATATATTTCAATTTCTTTGGAGTAATCTTGTGTGCTTGCTTATAACAGGTGACTGCTGGGGATTATATTTTGTGGAACACATTGGGCAGATGTCCCTCTATAGCAATGCCAAAATAGACGGAAGTCATGTAAAAACTGTGGATTGCTTACTGCCTTTGACGTTTGTTGTGTGAGAACTCAGAAAGAACTTCAACATTGGATCTACAGGAGTTATTTCATTCATGCTGAACCAACTTATCTGGTAACTGAATGGAACACAAACAGACTAACCTTGTCTATGATAATAATAACATTGATCCTTGTCCAATATGCAGTTTCATCTCTGAACCTTCAGTTAATTGGAGTCATGGAGCATGTCTAATATGTAGTGCTGTCCATGAACTTCTAAATTGGTTCAGCTAGATCCTTAAAATTTTGTGGAATTTACAAATATCATTCTGAACTTTCAATAAAGTGCACAAAATTGTCCGTCGGTAGTAGAGATTGCAGTGTTGCTTTCATTATTCTTTTTTTTGCCTTTTCACAAAAGTATGGGAACCCTGATATCATTGTTCAAGAGGATTGAGTTAACGAGAGCTTCTATTTAAGTCAAGCTTTTGGTTTTTTCATCTTGTCAAAGACTTGAGTGAAGATAAAGTTTTTAATATACAATGTTTAATCCACATGTATAACTTTCCCATGTCAACATGCAGTGAAAATAATTCTTCATTCTATTGCATCCTTTGCAACCGAAGATATTGGTAGTTTATATTTCATGACGCTGCTTTACGTTTTAAGATGTTGCAATTAGACAACGGTGCGAATTGTTTATTCACTAGTGTACTGAAATTTATTAACATATATTCATAATTTCTCAAATGTAAAAACTATTTAAGATGAAACGCAAGCTGTATTCACCGGTGTATTCAAGATTCATAAATTTTCTGATGTTGCTTCTTAATGAACCAAAGTTGGGGAAAATTATTCAAAATGTCATAAATTTATTGCGTGTTGATCAAATTCAATTCTAAACCTTTTAAACAATTTAATTTTAAATCTTTTTTGCTAATTTAATCTTAACTTTTTGAAAACTTGCACTTTTGTCCTAAATCTATTACATTAATTCTTCTTTTGTCCGTTGCTACTTTTCTATTTTATATGTTCGACATTTTAATTATTGCTGAAATTATGCACTTCTTTGTGAAACATGCATTTTGGTCTGAAATTTTTTTAATTGATACGTTTTTATTTTTTTTCCCTGGAAGCATAGATTATTAGTTAAGAAAAACAATGAAAGTCGATACAATCGCTCTAAAGTATAGGATTACTGATAAAAGTTTTCACTTTGTGAATCATTATGCTAATGTTGTCTTGTTTTGGGAAAATAGACACGAAGACATCGAAAATCTAATGTCATTAATGAATTAAAGTCCAATTTGTAGATTCATATGTTTATTGGCTTGCCTCCATATCCGGAAACCTGGAGTCTAGATTATTATTTTTTTTTGGTCAAATAAAGTCTAGATTATAACTCCTCCTTTTTGCACTTCCCATGCATGCATGAGGTGTTTCGCGTACGTGGAATCGAGGTCATTCATCATTGACATACATCATATGTTAACTAATAACCAAAGAAAGCTAAGATCAGATTTTATTCGGGATAAAAGATAGTACATAGCCGTCCATACGCTCTCGACATACAACGTAATTAACAACAAAAGACGAGAGTAAGAAAACCACACGATGATGTGGTGGTTTCTAGTCTCTATCCTTCTACCTAAAGTCATGGTGTCTCGCTAACTCTTAAGAAGCCAAAAGACGAGTCACCTCCTTATTGAAAAACGCCATTCACATTCTGCATCTGATCTTAGCCTTAGCTCGAGCCTTCATTGCTTCAAATATTACATGTCCCTGATCTCGCAGTACTGAGGACCGAACCCGCACATGTTAGGCAGGTTCCTCGCGCACCTCGACAACTGACCTTGCGATCCCTGACCTTGCCCTCCCTGACCTCCGAACCCGCCTGTCTGCTCTCTGACGATCTCCCTTAGTCCCTCGCACCGGCATTGGTCGTCCAGCTGCCTCAGCTGCTGGCAGCATGGCCTGAAGTGCCTCGACTGCCTCAGCTGCTGGCTTGAGCATTGGCCTTGGCCGCCCCAGCGCCCGCTCCCCTGGCCGCCCCAGCGCCCGCTTCCCTGGCCGTACCGGTCACCGCCGTATTGGTCACCACCGTACTGACCGCCGCCATATTGGCCACCGCCGTACCTCATCACATCCTCAAAGAGCTGCTCGCAGTGGTTGAGGTCTTGCCTCTCGACCTGCTCGTAGCAGCTCCCACCACCACGGCGCCTCTGGTTCTCGGCCTCGTCAATGTCGACTGTGGTGATGGTGGCGCGGCTGGCCGAGACGGCGTGGGACACCGCCAGGAGGACTCCGAGGATCGCTGCTAGGGTCGCAAGCTTCGCCATTGCGGGTTATTCACGAGAGAGTGAGATTGATTCTTGGGTATGATTGTTCTGTGTTCTGGTGAGCAATAGGGGGAGATGGTGGGTGGTTTATATAGAGGAGCTCTAGGGTGTGCATGTGGAGTACGTGGATGATGAGATGGTCAGTCATGGTGTAGGGATTTTGTCTTTTTGGGGGTGGTGGCCTTGTGCATGGAGGAACCGGTAGAGTTTTACTAACACGTAATGCAAGATGTAGCTGTAGGCATGCACAGTGATTCAGCCAGCCTTTTGTTTGATCGAGTGAAGAGATGATCATGTGATTGCCACTTGCACATCTCGACGGCGGCTGTGATCTTTCGTACTTTCTCATTTTGGAGGTGGTGGCCTTGTGCATGGAGGAACCGGTGGGTTTGTACTAACACGTCATGCAAAATGTAGCTGTAGGCATGCGCAGTGATTCAGCCAGCCTTTTGTTTGATCGATTGAAGAGATGATCATGTGATTGCCACTCACGCATCTCGACTTCTGCTGCGATCTTTCTGTCTGTTCGCAGCGTCTCAACCTCCACGTTGATGTGGTCATGCAAGTGCTGCCGAAGAACTTCACAACGCAATCCGTGACCTCTCTCTCTCTCTAACAATACCATGCAAGTAATTCTTGAGTACATCGGAGATTAATCGATTAAGTCTTTGATGTCCTCTCTCTACTGGTTATAACATCTTCGGTTTCGTTTGTTAAAACCCGTCAAGAGACGTTGAGAATCCATTTTCGATGGGGTTAATCAAACATCTATTTAGTATTGATATTCGAAACCTAACAGATGGATCGGCGGCTGTGTTAATGCCATTTGCGATTTTAAGATACATGGATCGAAGTTACACAAAATTATTTTCATTAATGTGATTCTCGTACAACCAATCCTCTGAATTTTGTATTTGCATAACACGATTCCAATTACAAACGAATTGTGTGAATGACCACCTTGGTGGCCTCATGGAAAAATTTTCTTTGGATAAAATTTCATCTTGATCGTAGCTTCTTCTGCAGCCACTCTCTTCACTGGAAACATCTGCAGAAGTCTGCACTTTACACGACCAAGCTCTCATGTTCTCGTGTCCAATCAATGTACAGATTTACGTCATTTGTGGACAAAGGCGAGGAAAACTGTATTAAGAGTCACTATGGCTTCTTAGCCTGCAGAAACATGGAACACAAATGAGCAAAGCTAAGATGAAATGCAGCTAAACAATAAATCTCAGGATATGGGTGAGAGGACAAAAACATCGCAGCGATCAAGCTCATCGAGCAAGCAAGTCCCATTAAGACTGATCAGTCATTCGTTCATGGAACAGCAGACTGCATTATTCTTATGAGTTGCCAAAATCAAATCGATGCTAATTTTGGTCAGAAATTAAATATGTCTCGAATGTAACCATAAAAATAGTACACCGCGGATGAGGCAAAAAGAAGTCTGGATCCTCTTCCCAGCTTGATTACATCCTTTCAACTTCACATTTCAAACTAAAGCAAGTATTAAAGAAGAAAGAGTAGACAAGATGGTACCTTTCTTAAATACTTCTTGTGTATTTTCATAGCTCCGCTGCACGCCTTCTTGGCATCTATGTTACCCGTAACATCATTTAGTATCTGAAAAGGGTCAAAAAGAAGTTGAATATCAATTCAACCAAAGTCGAAAGAAAAGCATTCAGTTTATAAAGCAATATTTGGACACGACTATGAAGGCCTCTCTAGGAAAAGGCAAAAACAGAGAAAAGCGAGAAAATCATATTGCCAGGCTAGTGCTTGCAGTCTTGCATTAACAGATCAATTAGATAATAGTATTCTTTGAAATTTCAGAAGTGAAAAAACTATGAGCATTGAAGGATGATTCTTGCAGTAAACATAGTCTTTTTTTTTTTTTCCCCAACTTAGTGAACATAAAGTTTCAAATACGCCATCACAGTCGCATAATACTCCCTTCTTTACCGTACTTTACAAAGCATTATCCCACTTTCTCCAAGAAGCACATAAGCAACATTCAATTTTCCCCATCTTAATGGAAAATAGAAGCAAAATTTGAAACTTCTCAGACTACCTTAACAACATCATCTAGGCCCCGAGCTTCTTGCAATAGTTTTGAGCTCTTATCTTTTAAGACACTGGCAACCAAGAACAAAGATATAGGCAGAGGCGCTTCAGAACTCTTCGCTCCATTTCTCATGTTTTCCCTCTCAAACTTCCCACACTGTCGTATTGACTTGACCTTTCCTTTAGATCCTTCAGCCTTTTCATTAGCTGCTTCAGGATCTTCATACAGAGAGAACAAGTCTGGGTCATATTCCAGGGCCCACATCATCTGTCATATGCAATTGTTACTTAGTCTCAGGAAATCCTAAGCAATTGGTGGACATTTTCGCATCAGAAACCTGTAAGGATACTTAAGCATACCTCCCAAAGATATAGAGAGTCACAAAACGAGAACTCCCGACGGAACAAAACCATAAGCATGCGGAATGCGAAAAGATAGTCACCTCCACCGAGTGTTTCTGTGCTCAAACATGGAAAGGTAATCTTTGAGAATCATATAAAGAAAGAATCCGAGTATAATACGAGTAAAAAACAAATAATATATCCGCGGACTTCTGAATGGTTGAGCTAGCATAATTAATTATCAGGCACTAAACTGACTAATTTTTATTATTTTCTGTGGAAGACGTGAATAATAAACAGAGGATGCAGCAGCTGACAGAAGAACAGGCAGAGATATAGTGGCTGACATATATAATTTGATTTTTTGCTTGCAGAAGCACTTCAAGTCACGATTTCAATTATTACAAAGAAGAAAGAATAAATAGGAGTAATACCTAAATGTTGATGAAGTTTCGGATCAATAATCTGGGTTATTGAAGCTAAATTATGTAGCTGTGCTTCCACTCCAACAGATCTTTCAGTGCATCTGAAATTTCCTCGCTTCAAAACCAGCAAATGTAATTTTTGAGAAAAAGAAAAAGGATATGGAGAAGAAACAAAAATTTGGCCATCCATCTCGATAGAGTAGAATATTTAAATGAAACATCAATGCCTCCTCAAGAAGCAATGCATACTGCATAGGAAACAAGACATCACAAGCTACAGCAGATGGTTGAACATTTACATCCTTGAGAAATGACACTTAAAAATAAAAGCAGAAAGCAGAAAGCAGCTTGATTGTAATGATGTGATGAGTAATTTTTCCCACTGTGACCCTCCAGTGAGAGGAAGCCTTTGTCTTTATTGATTTAGGTTCGGGTGATTCAAGGAGCCGGATATCCACCAGAATTAATGATGCTGCATCAATTTTTTTAACACAGCCTCATTCAAATACTAAAACAATCTTCAATGATGGCACAGATTCGTTGAAAGTTTTGGAAAAGCTAACCATTAAAAGCTTTCATGATTCACTCTCCCCTTCCCAACCACCCCCACCCCCACACCCCCCCCTCTCTCACAATTTATATTCACTTTGAATTCAATGCCCATAAATACAACTAAAAGCAAAAGGAGATGGTCACTTTTCATTAAAGAAAGTAAGTCCAGCATAAGGATTTTAGGACAAATTAAAAGCTGATATTTTATTAGCTTGGATTCATTCTTAAAAAGGGATGACAAAAAATGCAAGCAGCACAAAAGGTCCATTGCAAATCATCTTTCACAGAATGCTTCCTAGGACAAAGGAAAGATAATTTCATACTGAAAGAAACCACAATCTTCACAAACAGAGCATTTGGGAACCATTTCAGCTCTTCACAAGCAATCCACTCGTATCACACATCAATCAGTAGCCTGTCCATAAACTTCCGAAGCCATTAGCAAATAACATACCAGTCTGCGCATCAAGCGTTCAAAGCACCAAAATGCATCAGCTTCATCATTGAGAAGAATTATCATAGGGGAACAGAGATCGCTCATTCCTGTCCAGAATTTTCATCATATTCAAAATTTCAGTGTACTATAATACCAACAGGAATTTCAAACTATGTATTGTATGGTGGAATGAACTATACATCAATCCTTCAAGAGAACATACCGAACAAACCAAAAACATCCAAAACAACAGCTTTGTAAAAGTAATCAGCCATTAATGTTTGAATAGCTGAATCACACATATTTCAAGATGCTCTTGTGTTTGATGGCTAAGAAGTGTTTTTCATGTCAATTGTGGAAGTGCCTATCCAATAGATTTCTGCACCTTTCCCAGGCTAAGACCCTGAAGATACGTCTTTGCATGGTGGAATGCACTAATTAAGAAGTCAAGATAAACTTCTTTCATCCATTACATCCATATATCTTGGCAAAAATAAAATTGTTCCATCCATATTCTTCAATTTAAACATGTGAAGTCGTGATTCTTTAAGTCGCAACAGCTATGATCAAAACCTATGACTGCTAATTGATATTCCTCTCAATTAATGCAGAGAAACTCTGGTATGACACAAAACCCTAACAAAAAAAGTTTAAATTCTTTAAAGTACAAGGAAAATGCCCTTCAAGAACCATACCATACTTAAAAATTGGTTTTTCTTGCAGAAGCAAAAAGTGATTTTAAAGTACTATTTAGCACTGAAGCCTAATCAACTTGCGCAGCTCTGTGTTTTCCAATAAGGAAGTATAAAGTAAAATTCACCACCTTGACAGTAGCCAACATCTTTATCTATCCATGCATAAACAGCCAAAATATCCCAGAGTTTTGACAAGTTCTCTTGCTTTTCATAAAACACCAATGTCCTGTCTGTGCGAATGACGTCGAGACCTAGCATCACATTAAGCAGAATATGTCAAAACTGCTGAAAATGACAAAAGAACTCGTAAGTATATGTACAATTCGCGAAACTCCAAATCTAAAAAAATGAGCTAAGACATGCATGCACATGCAAGGAAAAAACAACTAGAAGGACTTCACGCTTGAAAACATGCTTGGGGAGTCCAAATCTAGATACTAAATAATTGGGGTATCTCTCTGCTGTTTCAGAAAGCATGATCATGCACTTATTTCTTGCCATAAACCATTTAAGAGGGATGACAGATATAAGCATCCTGGACCACCAAATAGAACAAGATGAGAAGCCCTGTTCTGAGAAGTAGTGTTCCAGCATTGATATGTCTATACAGCTTGTTGAAGAAGCAAATTAATGAAAGCAAACCAAAGCATCTGTTTAGGTATCAAAGTTACTGCCCACCTATTTGATGTAGAGTGAGCTTCCATTGGATCTCTTTTTTGTCCACAGTAGCACGATTTGTTGGTTCTTTTACTCTTTCCAGAACCTCACAAGAGCTTGAAGTGGAACAAGCCTTAGTGTTGCCATTGGTTAGTTTGCCATTTACAGCATCAACCTCACTTTTAGGAGGTAATCCAGAATCCTTTTCTGGATTTATTTGTGAAAGCACAATAGGATCTTGAACTGGCTGACCATCTTCAGTTATTATAGGTGCAGTGACAAACCTACCACTCCCAACAACAGGGAACATTTGCCTACATTCTTCCTTCCACTGAGCATATTGATACCTGAAAGGCACAAAAGCTATGTTCCAAATTATATAGGAATACCAGTTAGATGTTCTAAGTGAGCCAAAGGGGAAGAATTTTGACAATAGACCAAAGTGATAGCAAATAACGTTTGGCTGAACATAAGCACAAGGCAACTTTCTATAGAACGTCTGGTGAGCAAAAATATTAGATAACAGACAAGCAAATAGTGTCAAAGCTTGGTATTCAGGGAAAACTATGACCAGGACATTCGGATTGTTTCATTTTAGTCATCAAGAATGAACAGTAGTTTTGATTAGGAATATTTGTCTAGCATAGTATTTCATCATTTTTCTGGTATAGTATTTCATCTATTGTGGTTTCAACATCCCACCCTATAAGTGCAAGTGGCCTTTTCTGAGATTTTCCTACCCATCCATGGAACAAAAGATCAACATGGTGGAATAGATTCCAGACTCAAATCTGTATTCTAATATATTACTCTACTAGTAACTTCAGATTTTTATCAATCTCTCCATCAAATTTAGGTACTCCTCAATCTGTCTGCCTGCTATAAAGTGGCAACTGAAACTGAGTTTAAGCAAAGTGGAGAAAGAAGGAGAGGACTTATGTGCAATAACTGATCCAATCAACAGAACAAGCAGAGATCCATGAATTGATCCCATGATAGCTAGATTGAATGTTCAGTTAGAAAAGGCATATATATTGACCCAATCTGGATTCCTTGTGTTTCTGTTACTATTCTTTCTATTGAGGGAACATTTATCTAAGTGTTGACTGAATTGATCATCAATTTGTCTACTGAATATTATGTGTTGCAGCTTAAAGAAAGCAAATAAAGCTATGCCTATGACTTGTGCAATGTATTTATCAGTACTTCTAGTACTAAAGGCCCATGGACTACAGAGTATCCAATTCTTTGAAAAATAGCCAGTGTGCCAAATGCATCCTAGAGAGTAAGCACGAGAGAACATCATACACATAAAAGAGGATACAACTATGTATTTAAATTGTCTAGAAATAATTTAAGCTCAACACAACTAATAAATATCCGCTAAAAATGCAATAGAAGGTACAAAATCGAATCTTATGCAGGAAAAGTCCTCAAGAATATAACTTTCTAAAAAATATCAACAGTCACCATACAATGTATATTGTTCTATAAGTAAGATAGCCCTGCAAATATTCACAGGCTTCAATATTCATTATTACAATAATTAAGGTAGGTTCCCCTCAAACAATTTAAATGACCCAGAAGATGCTTCCCACTTAGTTTTCAGAAACTTGAATAATCTAACAATACCTCTCACTCTATAGTCTATCATTCTATTCTATTAGGTCAATACGTAGATTTCACACTGCATGGAGTTAAGATACAAAATTACTGATTAATTGTTTACATTGCAAACTTAACTTAGATGAAAAGAAATTACCTGCGACGTTGCCTTATCTGCTCTCTTTCATCAAATGTGCTCTTGGGATCATAACAGCCAAGTAAAAATTCCCAGACTTCTCCTCTAATGGATGGATGAACACCCTAGGTAGGCACAAGAACAAGAAAAAGGAATAAAGAGATAAAGAACTTGATTCTCAACTTATAACAGAAGGGAGAAAAATGAGAAACCAAAATGAGAACGTTGAATGTTCCATAGAGCTCATATTAAATACCGATAGTGGCCACATAAAGTATGTTATATGTCACTAACACCTTTACAAATAATAGCATTAATCAGAAAATGAGCATGCACAAATCTCATGATTTAGGCCACTGATACAGTGAGTGAATGTGGTTCTAGCATAAATCTACATCACTAGTACAGCACAAAGCAACTTCAAATGATGGTTGCACGTGTTAATGATTATCTGGAAATAATCACGTGCAATGAAGAAACTACGAGGTTAAACTACTTGTGGGAAAATAATGTCAAAAATGCAACCAACTGGGACACGACTGCTATAAAAAACACTCAGATCTTCACATTGATAATACTAAAGCCAGTAATATCCAACTGATGCTTCACAAACTATGAAAAATACACAAAGTAATGCAGAAGTTCGTAAAATGTGCTTACCCCACGTTGTATTCGCCTTAGAATTTTGCTTATATCCAGGTAACCTTCTGGGGCGAACGTAGCATGCCATTTCCTAGCACTTAAAGTTTTCCCAGCCTGAAGAATTAAGGAACAAAGACCATCAGTCATTGCCTTGCCTGGCTGTTGCTTGTTGAATCAAACATTCACTTTCCACAAGGCAAAAAAATTTGACAAGCAATTACACAAGTTCAGATTTAAGAACCATTCCAAAACCTTGGAAAATGATCAGAAAGTAAGTCGCACGAGCATTAGAACTTTTCAAGAGGTTCCCATTTTGAAAAGTATGAAACAATTGAGGGGAAAATGACTTGTTTATGGAGAAGTTTACTCGGAAAGTTTTACTAGAATTGGAAAAAGAGAGGAAAGGCCAAAAAACCATCCTGCACACGCAAAATAAAGTATGTGCAGCCACATTTCTCCAGAAATGCCCATCTATGATGGTAAGGGCGTCCGTGCCACGCTCACGCCCCCCTCAATTCCTTTAATACCCAATAATTTCCATAATGGATTAAGACTAAGGTTGCTAATGATGATGAGAATTTCTGGTGGCCATGTTCAGCTCAATTATCTCAACGCCATAATTCTATCAATTGTTACCTCATCTCACAGGAACCTCTAGCGTTATGCTTGGAACTATTCACCAAAACCACTGGAATATATTACCTTAACCTCCAAAACCAGATATGGGCAATCAACCTCCTAGATTACGTACTCCATGTCCCGTGTCATTTCTTACCCAAACTAAAAAGCCACACTTTCAAGTACTCTATATCAGAATCAATTGAAATAGGATCGACCCCAATAAGCATTTTTATCCTAAACCAATCAGAACGCCTTTTTTCTTTACAAGAAGCTACTTGGATCAAAACTGGACCAAACCATCACGCACAAATTTCATACGTTCCCAGGCTAATCGCGAATAGCGATTCGACTAAATTGGCGAGCATCAAAGGAGAAACGCACCTTGATCCTGAAACGGGACTTGGGAACATCCGTGCACTCGGGGCGAACCTCGTAGAACGAATCGGCAGGAGCTCCAGGATCCCTCCACATTCTTGAAACGCCAAATTGGGCTCTCCCTCTCTCCCTCCCTCTCCCCCTTTATTTGCTAATATCACAAGAACCCAGATCAAGAAAACCCTCCAGAGCACTCTCCAACCGAACCCCTTTGAACGAATCAATCAATCAATCAAAGCTGGAAAATTCAACCCGCCAGAGGGACGATGGATCGAAGGGGGACCCAGAGAAGATGCGGTCACAAGACCAAGTTTTGGGGACAACTTCCAGATGGGAAGAGAAATTAATGGATAAAATAAATTGGCAAAAGGACAGTCAACGAAAGCTCCCTCCCTCTTTATTTTAGGACCGCTGCTCGTCCTGTTCCGGGTGCTTTTTCATTAAAATTTTCGGATAAGCTGGGGGATTGGTCGAATTGAGTAGGTTGTCGTGCTGTCGTGGAAGGTCGTGGTGGTGGGTACTCCACCGTGTCCGACGTGCGAGGTCACGTTACGCAATGGTTGAATTATTCTCTCTTTTTTCAATGGGGCGAAAGTTCGTTCGATGTGTTGATGCTGTCGTTTTATCATTCGGAGAATCCTTTTTGCCCACTTCTTTTGGTGGGTCTATGGTGTTTCGTCAATTGAAGCTAACAAAATGTTGCGTGTGAATTTAGCGCAATACGGGGTAAAAAAAAAAAAAATTTAGCACAATTCAATTCAATTGAGTCAAGCAGAGGAAGCCGAAAAGTCTTTTTTTCTCCCTTCTTCCTCTTTTCCGATGTTTTATTAACTTTTGACCATAAGAAAAGGTTTGATATTCTTTTCTTACCTTTTTTTCTCTCTCGATTTAAATTTGGGAGTTCTCTTTAACTCTCTCGATCTAGTTTTAGATTTAGATGCTATCCTCTCTCAATCTAAATTTGGGAGTTTAATAAATATGCTTTGGGATTCAATGCTCCTTTGCTTTATTCATGTAGAGATTCTCTACCTCCAATCTTAATGATGATGGTAGGAGTTTTGATATCTCAATTACAAAGATTTGTTCATCCACATGTTAGATTTGTGTTTATTTATTTTCGTACAATAATGATATAAAGGAAGTCGAATCTAGGTATGCACCACCAACTAACAACGTCATAATTATTGAAGAATGAATTTTCGGCGTGTGCTTATTACTAACAAAGACATGAGATCCAATGATCGACCATTCATATGAAACGAGTTTGTACTTAACTTTGCAATTGCTCCATCAATTCTCCTTGTGTTCTAGATTTTGCTTTACTTTTCAGTATTTAAACTCTGTTTCAATTTACTTTGTCATGAAGATTATCTTTTAAGTAATGAATATAATTTTCTTTTGGAAAAAAAAGAAAAGAATTTAGCACAATTCCAACATGTCTTGCCATTTGAAATAGATTTCAATTCATGGAAGCCGAAACTCCTAAAACTTTTAACTAAGATGATAGAAAGTTACTATTCATTAAATTGGAATATGAGTTACTTTCATAGTTGATTAAGTTACTAACTAACGCGGACAATTTACTTCTTAGGGTAGGTTATTAACTATATTTGGAAGTGTACTGTTGTGTCCAGAGGGAGAGAGAATCAAAAAGGTAAAATATCAAAAAAGGAAAAGAGCAAGAGAAAATAAAATCAGACCATTTAAATGTTTTTATTTTGATATGCAAGCCTCAAATCAATTTCCCTTTCTTTTCTTTTATATTATACCTAATTGCTAAAAGCGTATTTAAATAAAAGAAAAATGATACAAATAATCCCTCAATTTTTATCTAATGTATAATATTGTGCTTGAATTTTTAATTTTTTTCAATATGATCTAGCAATTAGAATCAAGGGACGTCTAGTATATTAGATCAAAATTCAAGGACGGCAGTGTATAAATAAAAAATTATCAATTATATTGTACATTAAAATTAAAATTTGACTATTTGTACTGCTAGTTCTTAAATAAATAATTGCCAAGGCATCCATGCGGCACTCCTGCTCATCATCATCCGAGGACGATGGTGCAACATAGGATTTGGGATTGATCGATAAAGAAGGAGTTCTCCACTTTGACCCGAAACCAAGACTCCAGTGAAGTGTCGGAGGAGGGGAAAATGGCGACCCGTGCGCTGATCGGAGCTCGCAGCAGAGCCACTTTTCGATTGCCTGCATCCCGATTCCTCTCCATCGGTCCCATTTCGAGATTTGTATGTCCGTCCGATCTAATTTTGTGACCTTCTTATTGAATCAATCAATCTATATGCTTGTCGTCGGCTATTGTTTCGTTGGAATTTGGTGTAATCTTGATCAAGAAACGGAGATGGTCTTTGTGAGTTTATAGGTAAATGGGTCAGAGTGGGGTGCTTTGCAAGTGTTTGATGAATTACCCAGTTCGTGGGGGGACTTAAGAATCAATCAGTCTATATGCTTGTCGTTGCTCTTGTTTCGTTGGAATTTGGTGTAATCTTGATCAAGAAGCGGAGATGAACTTTGTGAGGTTAAATGGGTCTGAAAGGGGTGCTTTGCAGGTGTTTGATGAATGATCCAGTTCGTGGGGGGACTCAAGAATCAATCAGTCTATATGTTTGTTGTTGCTCTTGTTACGTTAGAATTTGGTGTGATCTTGATGAAGAAACGGATATGATTTTTGTGAATTTACTGGTAGATGGGTCAGAATGGGGTGCTTTGCAGGTGTTTGATGAATGGCCCAGTTCGTGGGGGGACTCAAGAATCAATCAGTCTATATGCCTGTCATTGCTCTTGTTTCGTTAGAATTTGGTGTAATCTTGATCAAGAAACGGAAATGGTCTTTGTGAGTTTGTAGGCAAATGGGTCAGAAGAGGGTGCTTTGCAAGTGTCTGATGAATGACCCAATTCGTGGGGAACTCAAGAATCAATAAGTCTATACGCTTGTCGTTGCTCTTGTTTCATTGGAATTTGGTGTAATGTTGATCAAAAAATGGAGATGGTCTTTTTGAGTTTGTAGGTAAATGGGTTAGAATAGGGTGCTTTGCAGATGTTTGATGAATGACCTAGTTCTCCAATTTGCGAATAGACATGCAATTTTAGACCTTTTTTATGCTGGAGTTGAACTATTGCTGTTGCTGAATCGTAATGCATGGATGACTGAAGATGATTGCTGTAGTTAAGCTCTTAAAAGTTCTCTCTTTTTCCCCCCTGCAAGCACTTGCCAAACGTTGAAAGCATTTATTGATTTTCCACTGGATTTTTTCTTATGGAAATCAGGCGAGCACGTTGGTTATAGCCGAACACGAAGGCGGTTCTATCAAGGCACCATCGCTGAGTGCAGTCGAGGCGGCAAAGTCTCTGGACAAGGACAATTCGATTTCGATGCTGTTGGCTGGCTCAGGTCCTTCCCTACAAGAAGCAGCTGCCCATGCTGCCTCATGTCATCCTTCGGTTTCTAAGGTGGTAACTACTTTTCTTTTTTTCTAGTTTCTCTCTTCATTGATTGTGCATACAAAAAAGAGATAAAATGTCCGTCTTTCATGAATCTTGCTTCTCTGAATTTTACTCAGACTGAATATGGATAAATCTATCATTATCTTTGGCACAATCCATTGTTGGATAAGAGGCATCAAAATGCTATTCTGCAGTCATAGCCCATTTAATCATCTTTACCATGTTCTCCATGGCGAAGAAGCTAAGAAAAATTAACTGCCTATACTGATATAACAGTAGTTTAACTCTGCATCTGCGCTTCTTGTGCTACAGGACTATCTAAAGATATCAACTAATTATCTGATGATTGCATGGTGATTTCTGCTCTGTAGGTACTTGTTGCTGATTCAGATAGATTTATGCATCCTCTTGCAGAACCTTGGGCAAGACTGATCCAGCTAGTTCAGCAGAGGGAGAATTTCTCACATATAGTTGCTATTTCTGGTTCATTTGGGAAGAATATACTCCCTCGAGCTGCTGCACTCTTAGATGTGTCTCCAGTGACTGATGTTATAGAAATTTCAGAATCAACAAAGTTTGTTAGGTAATATGAAGTTCCTGATATATTGGAAAAAGCTTCATCTTTTTGTGTGTAATTCTGGACGTTTATTTATTCCATCCTAAGAAAGCCCATTAATGGACTTAATTGTGTCAGGCTCCTTACATGCTAAAGATATTGCTGCAATCAAATTGGTCGATGATCATAAGTTCATAACAGCATAATTTGCATCAATTGCTTGTAGAAATTAACCATTGGAGTACAAAAGGATTGAGCCGAATACCAACGACTTGCTATCTCGAAGTGCTAGATGGCTTAGTAATAGATCCAAAATCCACACTTTTAGTAGGGTAGGATGCATAGTGACAGTGACACGTCATTCCCTGTATCACATTTTTTGTTCTTTTGAGATCCGATACAATGATAAAGATGCTGGTTTACTGCCGTTGTTTTGAAGCTCTAATGCTGTCTTATTTCTACACGGCAGGCCCATTTATGCTGGAAATGCACTGTGCACAGTTCGATATACTGGTGCTCACCCTTGTATGTTGACCATCAGATCCACATCATTTCAGGCACAACCTGATTCCACAGATTCAAAGGCTCACAAGGCTCCTATTTCTCAGGTGGATCTCTCAACCTTTGAGGAAGGTCTGTTTGCCTTTTCTACTGCATAGGCATAAGCTCTCTTAATTGATAGGATCTATTTAATCTTGACCAATACAGTTATATCCCTAAAAAATGAACAGAAATCTTCAGTATCTTTATATTTCTGCATCACACTCGGTTGTTCACTGTATACAGCAGTGCCTTTTTTAACTTGAAGCATGCATATCATGGGAGATATAAAGACATATGATATTTAATAAACAGAGAAGAAGTGCTTACTTCGTACTCTTTTTAGCAGATACAATTGGTAAATCTCAATATGTGAAATTGACATCCCAAGAGAGTGAACGCCCTGATCTTGGTAATGCACGGATTGTGGTCACCGGCGGTCGAGGACTGAAAAGTGCTGAAAACTTCAAAATGTTAGAGAAGCTAGCAGAAAAGCTCGGTGCAGCAGGTTGGTCCAAAATTTATGTTTTTCTTTTTAAGACTAATGTTTTTTCATCACTGCATTGCAACTTCTTCCATCCCACTATCCTCTCAAAAGTAAAAGCTGAAAACTTGCCTTTTTTCATCTATAGAAATTAGAGTTATTTTATGCCCTCTGAATAATTTGCAATATGGCATGTCCCATAATGGTTTCCAGCCATGCCTTTGAAGTGATATGTTCATGGTGTGGGACATGATACTGCTCACCACTTTTTTTTTGTGAATAACTTGAGTTTGTATCGTTATGAAAAGGGATTGATTACATTGATGCATTTTTGCCTTTTTAGTGGGTGCCACACGTGCTGCTGTTGATGCGGGGTTTGTTCCAAATGACCTCCAGGTAACATCTCTAGTCATCCTTGCTAGCTTGGTTTGGGATTTGAACTTTTATCACTGCATGGCATCCATGAAAATCCATTCGATCTCTACCTGACTGTTGTTTTAGCTTGTCTCTGAGACTAGGATCCGATTTTAAATCTTGATACTGTATAACGCAGCCAACCATCTTGTCTAAGTACAAATCGTAAAAGAAATAGGTGAAAGTCATGTATCAATTTTTAAGTGCTACACAGTGCAATGACAATGTTGCAGGTTATTAGTTTTCTCTGCTCACTTTGCTGTTCACCGCATCAAAATCATGCTTAATCTAAAAGTTTTTTTTTTTTTTTTTTTTTGGGAATAAATTCTAAAAGTACTTCACGTGTCACCATTTAGTGTCACATTTTGCTTTTTACATGGAAAAGTAAATTTCAGGTTGGTCTTTTTCAGCGTACCGCTAAATGGTGCAGCTGTAGCCTGTAGCAGGTTGGGTAAGGGTTACATTATCTGGCGTATGGCCTTACATTATGACTGACTTTGCTCTCAGGTTGGTCAAACTGGAAAAATTGTTGCCCCAGAATTATACCTGGCTTTTGGAGTTTCTGGAGCCATCCAACACCTTGCTGGCATGAGAGATTCCAAGGTCATAGTTGCTGTAAATAAAGATGCAGATGCTCCTATTTTTCAGGTGAAATCTCTCTCTCTCTCTCTCTCTCTCTCTCTCTCTCTCTCTCTCTCTCTCTAGGGCACCTAATTGACACAGAATTCAAGGATGCTTGCCGTGAATAGTTATAAATCCTCTTGATTGAAGGATAGATATCATTTCTACCACCGCTATTTTAGAGGAACTCCTTTTCAGCATGACATTTTTATTCAACAGAATTCTTGTGAATAGCTAACACTAAAAAAGTAAATTTGCTCATTATGCTAGTAAAACTCATTTATCCTTTCTTGACTTCCTGAAGAAGCGACTTCTTTTCAAACATCCCATGCTTAACTGGAATGATGAACCGCAGGTAGCTGATTATGGGCTTGTTGGCGATCTTTTCGAGGTTATACCGGAGTTGCTAGAGAAGCTTCCTGAGAAGAATTAGACCATTGTAATAGAGTAATAATGAAAAAATGGGATGTCATGTAAAGTTTTAATTTCAAAAAGTTCATTGGAATAAAGTGAAGTCCTGTCTCTCTGCAAATTATTCAGCTTCTCTGCTTTTCATTGCAGTACAGTTGAAATGTTTTCAAAATGTTCTTAATGTTTTAGCATAAGACGATGGTTCAGCAAAATTTGAAAAATGTCATTGTGGGAAACATCTGTTCCTTGACCCTCGCTCGTCGGTGTACGACACAGTCCAAAATGAGTACACCGAAGCTCATATGCGTTTTTTGGAGCTCAATTGTGTTTTAAAGTAACTGCATTCCGGTCATCAAATATGCTACTTCAATCCATTGCTCAAATATCATCATCCACATGCTAGTGATCACCACCGACGCCATTGCCATCAACTCTAGCACTGTGTTTTGACCGCTAGCACCATCATCGATCGAATCTGGCACTCTTCCTTCCAGCAACCACCTAACTTTGGTGTGCCAGTCGGTCAAACTGAACCCTAGTCAATTCCATTGGAAGAGAAGCATACTGTGCACCCCCAAATTGGAATGTGGTTTCCAAAATTGTTACCAACATATGAAAAGAACTATCTTGATATTCTTTTTTGGATACCTTCAATCTATCCAGAAAGCCAGACAATCCAAGTGATCTAATTTGCCTTTTGCATTACTTTGGAGGAGCTGGTGATGCGACAACACATCTTTATCAATCATAGGGATGGATTCCTTGACACTGAATAGGAACCTAGATACTTCCTTTCAAAACAAATTATTCTTGAGCGCCATATGTTTGGAATATTACGGTGGCTAGCTGTCCCTAAGAACTAGTTTATAGGTTGTGGTGGTTGTGCCAGTAGATAACATCCTCTCTATCCACTATGGCACGCTATCGTTCGGAATCAGAACGTTTCTTGTGTGTTGCAATGATTCTGCCTTGTGCGGGAGAGATGAATACATATGGCAACGACAACGGCTTTGTTGCATTTCATGCAGAATATATGCAGCTGGCATTTAGGTTCGCACAACACCCTTCCTTCTAACTTCCATAATTATTGAGTTCGGTGACTCATTACTAAATAATTTTATCAAATGGGCTCCTCATATATTTAAATTATATTACGAAGTACATCAGAATATGGGGCAGCGGTTCAGCTCCCTTATCAGCTTTGCATGTAAGTTGAGTTCTTTTCGTGCTCTTAGATATAATCAAACTTGTAGACCGATTACAATAACCCGACGAATGATCATGCAATAGTCACACGCATGCTTAACGGCCTCCTCGCACTTTTATGCTTTTGAAGTGTGTTGCCATTATTTGACTTTTTGCCTCTTGCTAGCATTCATGGTGTTAATAAGGGACTTCAGATTAATTCATAATGTTGGAGCAGGTTTTTTGTCAAGGTAACAAAACATGGTAATATCTCTATTTATCCAATATTTGCAGCTTATCATCATTTCGGTATCTTTGTTAAAACATCTAATTAATCAATGTAGAAGAGTACTTCACATTCAAGAAAACCCCTGTGGAGTCATCTATTTGGTTTGCGGATGAGAGTAGGCACAATAAGTCCTTGCTTACAAAGGCCTACCATGCACGAGGGTTCCTCACCCGACCGATGGCGGACTGAGAGGGGCCAGTGGTGGTGGTCGCGCTGTGATTATTACATGTGCGCTAAAATTTATCTTTCCTTTTTAGTAAGGAAAATGTCAACATAGTTTCTCATCCCAGCCCTCTCTTAACTCTAAATCCTGCATCCTCCTAGCTCTATACACATATTCTCTCATAAACCTCTAAAATAATCATTCTCATTTGCTGTACGTAGATCGGTCCAGTTTAGCTTTTATTCCAGAGGAATCAGAATTTACAATGCTTAGGTATTGTGGAACGCATTGGAAGAGTCCTACAAACATCTATGCTGCTAAGTACTAACTGCAGCACAACAAATTAGGTTGAATTTGCTAAGAATAATGAGGAACACGAGGGTGATGAAGTCAAAACCCACAAGGTCCCAAGGGACGAGAAGTATTCAAAAGATTCGTTTGAGAAAGGCAACCTAGTGGGAAAAAAATTGTCAAGAAGATCATTATTCGGCTAAGCAACCCCTTGGGTGGTTAAGTGACAATGACAGAATTTGGTATATACCCCTCAATCAACTGAAACAATGACTTTATAGTACCACCAGCACTTTCAGCAGGAATAGAAAACCTAAGATGTGATTCGAGATGAGATTGTTTGCTATATAAAGCAACGAACTCCTTCAAAGATCTGGCAAATTATAGCGAGGATTAATGATCGCCAGCAAGACTTCACAGCAAATCCTTGATAATATCAACCTACTTTTCTGAAGTAAAGTGAATGAGGTGAACCATTTGGAAGGATTTGCATCACTTTTTTAGGTATACGGTACTGCCGGCTGATTTTTACATTAATTAATTCCCTTTTGCTTGCTTTGACATATAGAGTGCAAAACCAAATGGTGTCACTGTATGGACAAGATATTGCATCAAATCGGTCCATCTTGTCTCACGCATGCATAATGACACCAAAAAGAAGGATATGTTCAATGCATCTTGAGAGGAATAAGAGGCTAATGACCAGTATAACTCAGCATAATTCATATACATGACAGGCTATTGAGCCACATAGCAATATATCATTTACAGCTATTTATGAATTTGTGATAGTATCATCAATCTTGGTACTTCACCATCATGGACAACGGAACCAAGCAAAGACCTTTTTTCTTCAGCTCTGAGAAATTACCGCCACCTCTTCCAACGAAGTCTAAATCAATACTAATCTCATCTCTTTGGCCTGAAGTAGTTGCATCATCCTGTCACATGGAAAAATTAGACCCTTGCGTGTTATGTGAGTTGAAGTGATTAAATCATTTACGCCATCAAGAAACTATGAAAGCATAACAATGGAAAAAGCAGTGTGACTAACCTTAGATAACTTATCTTCTTCCTTTCCTGGGTAGGAATCCATTGTCTTTTGCAGGCCACGAACCTATAAAATTGATTCATAAAACCCATACACCAGTGAAAAGGTATCCCTTCCATCATGACCATGTGACCGAAGTTCAACAGGCGACAAAAATGAAATTTGGTTCATAAGGATCATCTACCTTAGGACTATTGACAGGAGAACTAGCCGTATCCTCTAGAGCATCATCGATCGGTCCTTTTCTCCTTTTCTTAAAGCTCAATCTCTTACAGCTTCCAGCCTGATTGATCTCGACAGACTTCTTCACAGCCGATGTAGCAGCGTCGGAGACTACCAAAGAACTATCATCATGACCTGTAGAGGAGTCGTTCTTTTCCTGGCCATTCATCAAGAAATCCACGAAGTATGGTGTCCAACTACTCTCTTGACCAGAGTTGCTGCTCCATCTCTCATTGCACGAAAAGTTTTCGCTCTGATAGTTCTTGGAGTCACCCATTTGTGAAGAAAGAAGGAAGGAGCAGAGCAGAAGGAAAGTCGAAAAGCTGAAGCTCCATGAATCTAGTCGGCATGAGTTTTAAGTAGACAAACAAAGCACCTATAAATTAAAGAAAATTTATAAAAAAATTGAGAATTTGACGTAAGCTTAGAAATATTGGAGTGGACCCCATTGGAGGGTTGGCTAAGCACAGAGAGAGAGAGAGAGAGAGAGAGGTTTTGACCTAATCAGTTGTCTGATTACACAGAATATACGTACACATCAAGAAGATTTTCTAGGCTTTGTAGGGGGAATAACATTCTCACTGAACTTTATCAGATTATTATTTAGTTTTCTGGGGCGGGCGGGCGGGCGGAGGACTTGTTCTTGGTCTCAAGTCTGTCCGCATCATCCCCAGCTAAATAAGACTTTTCGGTATTTAATGCTTCAACGTCACCATAAGCCGCTTAGTTTATTTCCATGAAACAGTTCTGAAACCAAATTTGGCGTCATGATACAACAGGTATTTGTGAGAGTGAATTTTTTCTCTGATCATTGAGTTTCTTCCGATGTAACTCAAAGCATTATGAACGGCCACAAGATGTGACCCTCGGATCATAAAGCAGGACCAGTTTCAATGTTTTAAAAATATAGATAAACCTAATAATTGAGGATGCAGCAAATCTTAATCTTTTTTTTACCCTTTAAAACATTTCAACATATACTAAGGCAGCCGCCGTGTCTATATGCATCAGCAGATGAAATAATTAATGTAATGAAGCTGTTGGGACATTCTAATCAGAAAAAGATAGAGCTAATGACGTTGACCCTTTCTTGCCTTTGTTGTTCAATTGGCTTAAAGAAACTAATGAACTTCTTATTTCAAGGTTTCCAAGTGAAGTCTGCAAAAACATTTTACAAAAATAAGAGCAACTTGTATGACATTTGAACTAACTTTACACGTAATCAGATGCCATATTATTAATTGTAAGTCCACTTGGATTATAGAAACACCAAGTCGATGTAGAACCAGTGAAATTATTCTACTAGATGGGGAAAGGCATGATTATTGTTTGAGTAGTTGATTTTTAAAGCATAAATATGGAAGATACTGTCAAATATCTTATTAGAAAAACAATGTGAGAGAAGGGGGACTTTGAGAATTATATTTTCTTATTTCAACTATGTCTCTGCTTACCTCATTTCCAAACAGCAAAACTGGAGAAATAATCAAGCATGAGTATCTGGCCTTAGCTCAAATCAATCTCAACAACAATATAACTCATTTGCAGCTTAGAAACCAAATATGCAGGATATACAAGAAATATATGAACATAGATAGAGAAGTTTGTTTTGATGTTTAATCAAGATTGTTACGAAGTTCATGGAAAAAAAGAAGAAGGAAAAAGTCTTCCATGTGAAGCACAAGAGTCTTCCATGTGAAGCACAAGGTATCCAACATTGTCCCTGTTGAGGGGGTTCAGTGAATAGGACAATCAGTGAGGGGTCATGTCCATCCAGTCGTCCCTCCATCAGTTCTCTTTTGCCTTCTTCTACACAGACATTTTTCTCCATTTGAACTGTCATCTTTTGTAGTTTTGTAACTTAGTCTACCACGTTTCTTAGCTACATCCTCTAAGCCTTTTAATTGCTTATGCCTCCATCCCCAAGCTCCTATTTTGGACTAAAATACAAAACACGGAATCATTCTAAATCTAAGAATTCATTATGATCCCATATTGCTTTATGCATTTTTCAGATTGAGAGTTGGTTAAGATACTTTGTTATATGTCAATTATCAACTACTTAACGCCAGGCTTAATATTAATTCCACATATTGCATCAAGTTGTTCCGTTTAAGATTCAGACAAACAGCATGTTCTGCATAACTTATAGACATTTTTTATATGGTGTTTTTGAAAGATGAAGAAGGCTGTTTAACAATCATGTTTTAAGCATGTGATCATCGTTTTGGGTTTGGAAAAAGGTTGTCTTCTCAAATCAATAATGATGGGAAGAGAAAAAAACATGTATTTTTATTGAGTAACCCCCCCTAAGGGTGAGGCAAGAGTCTTCTGTTTTTGAGGGATTACATGACAAGGATGGAAATTGAATGATTATGTGAGTAAAATAGTTGTCAGAGCATAGTGAGTCCGATCTAACGGTGATTCATAGAAAGATCGTTCCAAAACATCTAGGTGACATATATTCTGCATCATGCATTCCAAATGAGAGCATTGGTCTTGGTTAGAGAAATGCTTCTTTCAAGAATCAGCAACCATCATCTCATTGTCAAAACAAGAACCCCACTTTGGGAGCCTGTGGGTGTCCCACATCGCTCGAGTGTGCACAAATAGTGCTGACTCCATGCTGGTTTCACGGAAGGAGAGGCCCTCTTAACCTTCCTTTTCTCGTACTCAGTTCCACAAAAAAATGAAACAATAATAGTAAAAGTGACAATGAGAGAGCACATGAATGGAATGGCCACATGAACACTAACCCACGTGTGCCCTACAGATCTCTTTCACATGCCAGAACATGGGAAGCTTTGCACTGGCGGACAAATGACTCATCACAAAAAGGCTTTAATTTCTAACCCTTACTGTCAAAGGAGAGAGTATTGAAGGCGCAATTCAGCTCAACTAATCCGGCTTATTTCATTCTATATTTTATGATCGTGGAAGAGAGGATACGAAATCCAAGATGCCATTACAGGTAGTTCTTGACATGATTTGTGCCTTTTTTAAGTCAATCCGTTGTCAAAGATCGTCTCTTAGCCATCCCGGAAATGACCGATGGAGCTGAAGATGTAACTTCAAATTTCCAAAAGGGGGGCAACTAGGTTCGGGGGCAACGAGGTGAAGGGCGTGTTTGGTAACGATTCTATTCTCGAGAACAGATTCTGATAAAAAATGATTCTTTTTTATTCTGTTCTCATGAACAATTTCTAAGCATTTTAAACCGTTTGGTAACTGTCCAAAATTTCTGATTTTGGAATAGAATTACGTCTGATACCGTGCTCATTGATTCTGTTCTAAATCAATTTTTTTTAAAAATATTTTTTTCTCACTTTTTTTTCTTTTTCTCCTAGTCTTTTCTTCTTCTTCTTCTTGTCGCCGGTCGCCGGTCCGTGGACCGGCCAAACAAGGGCCAGCAACCTCACCGAAGCGTCGCTGGCCCTCGTTGGCTGAGCCTCGCCGGTTGCCAGGCCGGCCTCGCCGGGGCTGGGCGAGCCTCGCTGGGGCTGGGCGAGGCCCGCCTAGCCACCAGCGAGGCTCGGTGGGCGAACCTCGCCGCTAGGCTCGGTGGGCGAACCTCGCCGCTAGGCTTGCCTCTAGCGAGCTTGCTGGACTAGTTGCCAACGACTGCTGGCGGACGGCAACCGTGGGACAGCGGTCGATGAAGAAGAAGAAGAGATGGTTTTGATTCTTAAATTTGTTCCTAAAACAAAAATTAACTTTTTTTTTTTTTTTATTTTTGATTCTATTCCAAATCTAATTCCGGGAGCAAAAAAATAGAAATTTATTCCGAGAAACAAAAATTTTACTAAACGCAATTCTATTCCTAAACTGTTCCTGGGAACAAAAAATCAGAACCAGGTGTTGTTTGAATGGTTACTAAACAGGGCCTAAGTCTCGGCTATGCTTGGATAGCTTTCAAGCAAAGTCAAAGAAAAGTTTTGGTGCACAAACAGAGTGCCGAAATGTTTTAATGAAGCCATGTAGCCCAAAACAAGACTAACATTATTGCGTAGGTCCAATTCACAGGTACCCTAGATGGCTATCCAAAACGATTACCGACAAGACCTTTCATACATCAAGAAGCAAAAGTCAGTCTGCCTGTTTCAGAGGATTAAATAGTGTAGTGCATAACTTTGCTTTCATGCCAATCAATCTTTGACATCTTAATTTTCATCAGTTGTGAATACAAACAAGTTGATATTTAAGGCGGCGCAAAGTGATCTTGCTGCTACTTAAGCATAAGCCGATGAAGATGTTAAGATCTCTCTAATATGCCGATAATAAAAAGACTACTCAATGGGTAGGTTTCTCACATGCAACACATGGCCAAAGTTCTAGAGGAAAGAAAGGCTTGCATTGAGCTGGGCATAAATTCTTGCTTACAATCTGCCGTTCTCTTGGTCCTTTAACTAAGAAATAAGTATTCAAGAGAATCATGCTTTGTATTATCAATGGAAAGCATTGCAATGGGCTGTTAATACTCATTAGCCCTATCTTGGGTTTTTTCTGCATATTAATAGCAGTACTGAGGATTGCATTTGGAAACACGGTTTCAAATCGGGCATTCCCACTCGAATTTTTTTTCTTGTGAATGAAGGTTCAACCTTATGTCTGATTAGCACGGTGAAGCAACCGAATGTATGTTTAAGTTACACCCATGATAGGTTTTTTCTACAAGATACAAGACATACATGTCGAATCTGCTGAAGGCCAAGCCCTTGGATCATCGAAAGTGTGCCTTGAGATGCTACTTATTTTACATTTCTTGTCTGGCCATGACTGAAACAGACCTCATGAAAGTCACTAATCATCAACAGTTTCTAGGGCACAATTTTCAGGGGCAAATCGGATCACGCCTAGATTAAGGTCATATACAACCATCATATCCTGCTGCTGAAATGCCCCAACTATAGTCTTCTGATAAGACGCTAATGCCACACAGAAGAATCCCCCACTTTCATAGATTAAATACATGTATGCTGGCTCGACAACATAATCGGCCCCCAAAAGTGGAATGTCATCGAGGCATAAGCACGGAACTTGGGGTTGTACTCATAGCAAAACCTCAATTCTTGAGACTTGTTGTAGACCCTCTTGACACCAAAGGAGGCAAAATGTTCGTCGAATTTGCGCAGGATAGGATCATAAGCGTCTTCTTGCGAAACCATGGCACTGCTGTCTATGACGCATCCACCGCTTCCGTTGCTCTTCAGGTCAAATTTTCCAGGAGGAAACCCGAGTCTCCGGTCTCCCACGCTGATATCCATCAAATCCACATAATAATTCCAGGAGATATTCAGCTGAGATAGAGGGGTCGATTTAATGTCTCTCCGCGGCGGCAACTTCGTGTCCTCCCCAAACCTGAGAATACTAGTTGCTGTCATTTCACGGTAAGTGTAAACCAAGCAATAAGAGAAAACCTTCCCGATTTGATCAGCAAGTTGAGACACTAGAGACTCCGGGGATCAGCTCAAGCCCATGATTCCCGAAATATTATGGTTCTCGAATGTGAAGCCTCTGTTATCTGACGAGCGCCCGAATATGATTCCTGGGAGAATCAAAACACGCCCTATGCCATAAGGAAACGTGAACATTTCTGTGGAGATTACACCCTTGGTGCTGGCCCCATTACCATACATTTACCAATAAATGCATTGGCCCCGTCTGCACTGGAAGCGTGAACGGCAAAGCCAGTGATCACAGGGGAGTTTCTGGAAGGAACTGGACGAGTTTGGGGGTGAAGATGGGGATTGTTTGGCGGAAGCAATATTTGCAAGGCTGGCACTGGGTCCACATGAGGCCGCTTCCGGTGTCCATCAGCATGACTTGAGTGGTGGCCGGGGTTCCAAGCTGAAGCTCCACGGCATAATAGTGGCTGTCCTCATGCACTCTGGGGTGGATGTTATTCAGGTCCTCAGAGGATCTTTTGCTCGAGAGCGCATATAAGTAGTGAGCTCTAGAAACGGAGATTTCGACAGCCATGTTGAGTTTTTCTTCCCAGGTGAGGTTGCCTGGGTACAGAGGCGACTTTGGAGAGAACCTAGGAATGAACTTGAGGCTGAACCCCAAGCGTTTCGAATGAGCATAACAGAGTAAGTTTTGGAAGATGAGGAAATAAAAGAGGAGATAGAGTAGTGAGAAGACCTTGGCCATTGTTTCAGGAGTGACGGTGAACTTGCTGTGGCATATAGGCCACTCAACCGAAGACATTTATAGGCAAGGCATTTTCGAACAACAACTCAGATGTCACAGCATCATCGAGTTAGAACTCATACCTTCAGTCAAAAACCAGGACTTTGGAGGCATTCTGAGAAACAGGTTGTCTGGTTGTTCGAGCACTCTTAAGAGCGTGATATGTGGGAGTA
Source organism: Eucalyptus cloeziana (assembly GCA_014182715.1). NCBI lineage: Eukaryota > Viridiplantae > Streptophyta > Magnoliopsida > Myrtales > Myrtaceae > Eucalyptus > Eucalyptus cloeziana. The sequence goes on along the minus strand of CM024639.1, from coordinate 9,953,487 downwards.
TCATCTAGTGGAAAAACATTTTTGCCAAGAATAGAACTGCATTAACCACACCACCATAATAACTCTGGCTATAAGACCGTTCAAAAGACAATTTCGGTTTCAGGAGAGCATTTCTGCATGACCATGACTAGATATTTGTCTGCACTAGTTGCATTAATATGGTGGCACATTGCTTAAAAGAAGGTCATTCAATGTCTTGAAGTCTCTGATTGGTGTATTAAAGCATTGAGTTTGACCAAGGCATAACAGCAAAATGTCCTCTCGCAAGGAAGAGCTTAAAAACTTCCAAGACATGCATCAGTGGGTAGTAAAACAGCTACTTTCTTCGCAGATGCCATCGCATGCGAAGCCTAGCACTTGCAGACAAATGACTCGGCACAAGAAGCTTTGATTTCTCAACCCCTCAACTATTGGAGCTTATTTTGTTCTTTGAAGAAATGATTTTCATCTGAAATGGTATTTAACCACATTCTTTTAGAGTAGTAAAAGAAAGAATATCTCCAGAGAGAAGACTCTAGCATAGCATCACATTTCATTGCAGTGATATGCCACCTGATAACACTGTAAGAAGCATCACAGGAGTTCCTAACTTCCTAGCTGCTGCTTTATGAATTAAAAAGAATTGGCACAAACTCATTCTTCAAGTATAATATTGTGACCAAAATAAGGGCAACAAAGTTAAGTCTGAGCAACATCTGGATACTCGTTAAATATATGGGAACTTTTCTTTTCTGCCAGGCACTCCACAAGTGAACTTTTGGTGCACGCGAAAGGGTGCAGAAGTCTCCTGTTTTGTTCGAAAGCCTGAAGATGCAGGACAAGGTTCTCTCATCCATCTCATCAATCTGCATCTCCATTTAATTGAGTCATTTGACATTTCTAGGATTTAGAGTAGATACTATTGTTTACCTTTCTTGCTTGGAGTTATTTTATTGGGAGCAAATAGGGTTTGGCTATAAATATAGGTTAAGACAAGAATTTTGTGAGTATGGTGATTTGATTATTGAATGTTGCCTATTTGGTGGGTCTTTCTATCTATTTCCTCTCTCTCTCTCTTTAATTTGTTTCCTTCTATTTTTAGTTATTTGATGCTCCGTTTGTTTCCCACAAAATACATGATTTAGAAAACCTTTTTTAAAAAAAAAAAAATTAACCGCTTATATTATTTGAAATAATTAGTAGATGAAAAATATTTAATTATCGATAAAATTTTATATTTAAACATTTTTGAGAATTATGAAAAAAATTTCGTTCGTTTATTTTTATAAACAAGACAAACATTTCAGATTATTCATTATCTGTGAAATAAACCGTTTCTAAATCTACCTTGATACACACTTCTGTGCATCATAAAGGTGTAGGAGCCTCGTTTGGTGAGTGTCCTAACACTAGGAGACAATTTTGGATCATAAGCCACAGCTAGAGCATCAATTTTGGTTACAAAATCAATGTTGACTTTAATTGAAAAGGGCAACCTGCTAATTCACTCCAGCTGCATGCGAAACCTGGCGTATTTAATTATTCAAATATTTCATAAATATTGCAAGATTGGATCAAAATTGCATTGCCCTAGACTAAAAGTTGATGCCAAATGCTCCTAACATTGACTATTAATATGATCACCTCACAGCTTAGGCCAAATGATTACCTTTCTCGGATGAGAGAAGTGAGAAATTGTTCAAACATGAGAACGGGTCACTTCGACTAAATGTCGAGTTTATAGATATTGACAGTTCATCACACTTGGAATTACAAGAAAGAACATCCTTCATCGGCCGTATAAAGTTTACATCTAGAATAGATTGTGGAACCCCAATCCTCTAATTAATGCTGCCTTGAGATCATATTTTACCACAAGACAAGTGATAACTTAAGCCGAGTTACCAAGAGAAAATAACAAATAAGAATCCAGGATTGATTCTTAATTTGATGTCGATATCTTGGAATGAAAATGAGATGCCATGCTACTGAGTTGACGGATGATTTTCTGGTTTTGATCATACAATAAATTAATTAAGAAGCTCATGCGCGCAATATAAGATACCTTATCTTGGTAATATACAACGTTTAATATTTGCGTCTATATCAAGCCGGTGCTGACCAATCGGATGACGTGATGGATCCTTTGGAGACTATATGATACATATTTATTTCTTTTTGTAGGATAATATACGTTGTTTTTCATAATACCTTGAATAATAAGACAAAAATATACGAGTATTTCCCTGATTATCAAATCCTAATGGAGTTCGGTATATACCATCGAAGGTGCTGAGGAGGCGTATTTCACTAAGTTCAAACTGAGTTTTTTTTTTTTTTCCTGGTCGAAAGTTCGAGTAGACAACCAGAGAAAGTGAGTTTTCTGTTTGGAGCCGAGTAATATAAATTATTCCGGATTACATTAGTAGTTAAGTCAATCAGTCCAAGATGACATGACTAATTAGGGGTTAGGTGGTAACCACCCCTCGTTTGGTAGCTCCAAGTCAAACATGTGTGAAGTTTCCTCGTGAGTTGTATGAGATCTCATTGTTCTTGTCTGAATGAATGGTGGCTAAATGGGGTCCAATGTAAGAACGAAAACGAAAAATCTTTCGAATTAAGTTGAAACTTCATTACACTAGCACTTTGGAGCATGTTGCACATGGGTTGGTCATGTTGCAATCTTGACATCTCTATCTTGCATTGAGTCTCACAGTTTATTCTCTGCTATGCTAATTGATGCTTTTGTGATTTTATATTTAAAGTTCATGAGATTCTCGGTGATGAGACCCCTAGGGATGAGGTGTGATTTCAAGAGCAAGAAAGTAGATAGATAAATTGTAAGAGATGATAGATTTGCATCATTATATAATAGCAATTACAATTAATGATAATATCTATTATCTAAGTTTCAAATTAAAAAAGAAAAGAAAAGAAAAGAAATCCACGACGCCGAGAAGACCACTTCATTGGGACGCAAATGCCTCACCTTTCCTCGTAATACTAATACATGCAATTGTTAACTTATTTGCAATATATCTATCTCTAAATTCAAATTCAAATTTTTTAAAAAGTCACAAAAAATAGACTAAGAAAATAGTGAAATTTTAAATATAAACATTTAACAAAATTCAAGAAGACAAGCAATCCCTTCGTAATTGAATTGGCTTTACTTTATTCATTTGCTTTTTTGTTTCATATTTTTTTAATGGTAGTATTTGGTCAGGTAAAAATGCGAAATTGATAGAATGAAGTATGTAAAAGAGAATAAAAAAAGATATTTAAAAAGGCATGAAAAAAAAAATCATCCAAGAGGTCACATCATTCACCTTAATCTATATAGAATTAGATTAAGCTGAACTTGTGTTATTTTCTCAAATAAGTTGAAATCTCAAATGACATTTATTCGATACTCGATGAATTTGTTATTAATGCAACGGTTCTAATATTACCAGAGAAGGACATTGTTTCGAATTTTTTTTTTTTTGTAGGTCCTACACTAATCCTACTCTAACACTAATTCTCAAACTTTTGTGTTGCCCCCTTGCAGGATGTGAGAGTCGAAATCCACTCTTGAAATGAAATCGTCCATCCATAATCACCCTGAAAATGTGAGAATTTGAACCCCAACCCCCCATTCCAAGATGAAAGGGTGGCCACTGGTGTTTCGACATTAATGGGTGGAAAATCGACATAGCTTCTCTAGCGTCCATGGAATGCGAATCTAGAGATTCCACATTATTACTAGGTTTATCTTTTCAAAGCAGCATATCTGATTATTCTATTTATTCTCCACTGCGATTTTCAATTTCCATAAGCGCTGAAAATTCCTCTGGTCAAACTTGCAACAATTGTTGGACTAAAAAGGAGGAAACTTCTCACAATGCAGGAGAATATAGAATCCAGAGGTAACGAAGACTGTCACGACAATCGAGTCTTGTTTTTTTTTTTTTTTTTTTTGCGGTCATACTTTTGCGATATTAATTAATCATAAGCAATAAAGAATTTTTCTTTAATATATTGATTGGGCATAGCAAGAGAAAAATAATGTTTTAAAAAATAACATTTCATTATAAGAATGTTTACATTGCATATGTGACATTTGTTAACAAAAACTTTAGTCTAATTGAATGCTTACTAATGTGGCGATTTCCATTTCAGACACACAGCACTTTGCTACTACCCTATCTAAGCCTAAGTGCCGACACGTTCAAGGATATACTCATCACATGTGTTGGCAATTCAATGTAATAATGGACTCTTTTTTTTTTTTTTTTTTTTTTACGAACAATTAACCTTAAAAGAAGCATGGACAAAAAAATATTCTTTTAATATAAATTACCAACAAAGTTCTTTTTTTAAGGAGAACCAACATATATATTTGCCAACCGAACCGACATATATGCAATTCAAATCTCATTAGCAAAAAGAATATATTTATATATATCTTTTATTCGTTCTTTTCTTTTCTCAAGATCAAATAGTGAATCCGAGGCCTCAATGCACCAACCATCTATTTTAGGTACTCGGGCAATCCATGTGTCTAATACTAATTCTGCGGAAATATCTTTAGATAATTCAAGCAATTTATCGGCATATGCAAAAATAGGGAGATGGCGAGGAATTTCGCATTGGATGGCAATGACAGCCGAGGAACCAATTTTCACTCCAGGGAAAACGGGGAAAGTTCTCGGGGAGAGCCACGCGGCATCGCCTCATTGGCGAGCTGGACGCAATTGACGAGAGGTACAACGTAGGGCAGCTAAAGTCCCGTCCTTTTTTGCATTTTTCTTTTTTTTGGGGGTCTTGTCAGCGAAAACCAACTTGTGCTTTTCTGTTCAAAGGGGCTGCCTTTTCTAATTCGGGGAGAGAAAAGGTGGTGGTGCGGTTTCACATGACCAGTTCCGAGGTCACATGAATGGTTTTTCGGTATGCATTGAGATTTCTAGCGACGAAAATTTAGACAAAAACCTTGCAAATTGCAACCCCAGCTGTGACTCTCTCTCTCTACTTTCTCTTTCTCTTTCTCTTTCTCTTTCTCTCTCTATTTAATTGCACCAACCGTCGTCACCAAACGCTGCAGAATAACCCCCACTTTCTTCTCTCTCTCTCTTTCTGCAAGGCGTGATCTTTCCCATCATTCGTTGAAGAAACAACCGATTTTTCTACTCTTTTATGTTAGATTTTCTTTCCGATTCCTTGCTCCTTCGGCTCGGCAGAGGGCGAAGATCTCCTCCCCCGAGTCGTCTTCGAGCTCTGTGTCAGTCGGCGATCCCCTCCCGATTATAAAAACCCAGTCTTGAGGCCGAGTGCGTGGTGTTTCTTGATCCTCAAGAGACGAGAAGTCCGAAGTCCCATCTCTTCCTTTGGTTTTGTCTGGTCGTTTGAGGGCAACCCAGAAGCGCAAGTTTTCATCTTGGCTTGAAAGATGATCTGTTCGGTGAGACAGTCCTTAAGCCCTGTTCATGGGTCCGAGGTTTTGCTCAGCCAAAAACGCGTCTTTCCCTCGAGCAGATCCTCCCTCCTGCCGCCCCTACAGACCCAGAAGTCGTCCCGCGCCGTCGTCTCGCTCTCTAGGCCCCTTCACATAGTAGCGTCCGTCGAGTCCTTCGGACCGTCGCCGAGGAGGGAAGGGAAGGACTTGATAAAATGCGAGGCCTACGAGGCGGACCAGTCGAAGCCGATCGAGGCGGGGGCCGGATCGGAGGCCGCGAAGAAGGCCAAGATCGGGATTTACTTCGCGACGTGGTGGGCTCTGAATGTGGTGTTCAATATCTACAACAAGAAGGTGCTGAATGCTTACCCCTACCCTTGGTTGACCTCCACGCTCTCCCTTGCATGTGGGTCTCTCATGATGTTGGTCTCCTGGGTCACGAGGATCGCCGAGGCTCCGAAGACTGATTTCGAGTTCTGGAAGACTTTGTTTCCTGTAAGTTTCTAGTTTTTGTTTTTTGTTTGGTTGAAGGGAACGAGAAGATATGGAGTACAAGCAAGAAACTTGAATTTGGGTGTCAACAATTGAGCTTTTTTCGATTGAAATGCGTTTTTTTTGTCGCTGAGAATGTGGTGAATTTCACTATGCATGTTTTTGGTTGATCGCGGAATTGAGAAGAATAAAATGAAATTGGAATAAGAGGAGGAAGAAAATGATGTTTTGGGAGTCAATTTTGTTTTTTTCGGAGGTGAAATTTGTAGGATCAGCACGAGCGGACAGGGAGTGAAGATAGTTTGTCGCCTGGTGCGAAAAGCAAACATGCCGTTTGGTATTTAGATCGCTGTGCTTTTCATTGAACCGAATTAAATTGATTTGTTGTTTTCTGGTATGTGATTTTACTCGACGAGCTTGTTTCAGTTGTAATTTAGGATGCTGATTTTCTATGCGTATTCTAGGTTGCTCTGGCACATACAATTGGGCATGTCGCAGCAACTGTGAGCATGTCGAAGGTTGCAGTGTCGTTCACCCACATCATCAAGAGTGGCGAGCCTGCGTTTAGTGTGTTGGTCTCAAGGTTCCTCTTGGGCGAAACATTTCCGGTGCCTGTTTATTTGTCCCTCCTGCCAATTATTGGTGGTTGTGCCCTCGCTGCTGTGACTGAGCTCAACTTTAACATGATCGGTAACCTTAGTTTCTCTTATTGTAGATTTCATCACATGTCAGTGTTGATATGATACATTGTCCGTTTAAGTTGGCTTTCTTTGGAAGCTACAATTGCCATGGGGCTTTTAAACGCTTAAAACTTGCAGAGTATGCTCAACTTGAGCGCTCAATTGGGCATGTATGGTGCAATTTGTGTAGCATAAATTCTGAACTGCAAAGTTGCTTTGAAGTTTCGGAGAATCTGCACTAGAGCCAGCTGAATATGATTTCTTTACCATTAATTTACATGCAAAATTAGCTAGTTATTTTTACAATGCTTTTGTTTTGAAGGAAAAATCAAAGCTATCTTGCTTTCTCTGGTCCTGACATTAGCTTGTTAGTTTGGTGAATGTGATTAAGATGTGCGGATTTATTATTTATCAATATGGTTAGTAGAGGATCATGGTTCATCAGAAGCATGAACATTTTTGTTGGTCTCTGATTTCAGGTTTCATGGGGGCTATGATATCAAATTTAGCCTTTGTCTTCCGAAACATATTTTCAAAGAGAGGCATGAAGGGCAAGTCTGTTAGTGGAATGAATTACTATGCATGCCTGTCGATTATGTCTCTCGTAATTCTCACTCCATTCGCCATTGCTGTGGAGGGACCACAGATGTGGGCAGCAGGTTGGCAGAAAGCCCTCTCAGACATTGGACCCCATTTCGTCTGGTAAACACTTGATTCTACCAACTCTCTTGTCTTGTATTATTTGCTCTTGTATTATTTGCTTTTAATTGGGCTTTTACCTAATTAAAATAGCCAGAGTTGTGTAATTGTTCTTAATCAATGAAGAAATTCTAGGAAGTGATGCTTTTCACCAATTTGGGACCTTCCTATAACTCATGATGTTTAATACATGAGCATTTCTCTGTTATGGTTTTGGTCTGTTAAGTGACTGGTTGTAAAAATCTGTTGTTAAGAAAGTGTTTGCTGTATTTCTGGTTATGCTGATGAATTCCATCATTGTTGTGAAGCAAGCATCAATTTTTCATATTTTAATCAAAGTCCCATGAATCATACATGGATGCTTCTGATATTTTGTGAAAGTCCTATGTCTGAAGTATGCAGAGCTTGTTTTTGTGTTCGCTTTTGTGTATATGTAAATACAAGATTTTAGGGTAGCATACTTTTATTTGGTTGGACTGAATGATGTGGATGTTTTTTAGCTTCAAATTGTCGTCCACTAAGAAAATGTTTTGTGGCCGGTATTTCTCCATTATAGGTGGGTGGTGGCACAAAGTGTGTTCTATCATCTCTACAACCAGGTTTCATACATGTCCTTGGACGAGATCTCGCCCTTGACGTTTAGCATCGGTAACACCATGAAACGTATATCTGTGATTGTCTCCTCCATCATCATCTTCCGCACCCCTGTTCAGCCCGTCAACGCTCTTGGGGCTGCTATCGCCATCTTCGGAACCTTCCTGTATTCACAGGTAATTGGCCCTGGCTTCTAGTTGATGTGCAAGATATTTTTATACTTGAACCGATGGCTACGTTTTCTGAATGACCCTCGCAAGTTTTGGCATTTTACAAGTTCAATCCTCTTGAGAGATTTTGTCCGTTTGCATTTCCATTGCGTACTTGTTTTTGTGTAAATAAGTATGATCGCAATCAAAGCCGAGAAAGAAGTCCCTCTCTGTTTTTTGTTAGGCATATCTTGACTGCAATCCACTAAAGTAGAATTTTGCTGCTGAACTAAACCTTTCCAATTACTTACACATCAAGATGAGGCGGGCCAATGTAATTGAGCATGCACTCTTGTTTATGCTCGAAGAAATACGAATCTGAAACTTGATGGGATTCAGGGGCCTAACACAGTTTGATGGGCATGCAATTAACTTGAGGGATGAGTGGGTAGGTAAAGCAGAAAGCTGTTCACTCTTTTGCCCATATTAGGTGGGTGTAGCTACTCTGATTTGATGGGACCGATGGTTGAGTGTAATTTCGTTGATCTCATGCTTGAGTTGGTGTAAGTTTGACCCATGGATCAATGGTCACCCCCACGCGTGGTAGTTAAATGCTGCAGCAGCCCACCTGTGACTCTCAACTTGTTTATTGTGAATGATGGGAAATCAAATGATGCTTTGGAATATTCCTTGGTAGCTGCTGCCTGCTCTTTACATGTTATGGCCGTCTTTGACTCGGGAATTTCTTAATTAGTTTGCCTGTTGATCTCTGTGATTAATATATATTACTTTCGGCTAATGCAGTCGAAGCAGTAAGCTGGCATCGAGCGCCAGTTCGGGTTCGACGAGATCGATGATGGGTCGCTTGAAGTTTTAGGTGTAGCCGGTTTTCGGGAGCCCACTGGATTTGGGGATCAAGAAGCTGGATGGCCAGTGGTGTTTATGTATAGTACAATAAGAAGAACCAACAAAACACATAAAAACAACTGTGAGAGTTTTAATATTATACGAGGGGGATTCATGAGGGACTTTGTTGTTTTCTTCGCTTTTTTGGTATTTTATATTTAATCTTCTTCTTTTTTTTCTTATTAAAATGCTTTTGTGGGAGAGATTTCCAAGAATAACAGGCGACTTTGTAAGGGGGTGGAAGAACGGGGACCCTTTTTAACAATGAGCAATTGCGTCGCCTTTGCGCATTCCTTTATATCTTAATAATTCGCATGTTGCCGACAGCATATGCTTAGGAAGCTGACAGACAAATATATCTGGTGAAGTTGGGGGCCCAGTTGGGAGAATAAGGGGCATGCGATAGCCATGCGGCCACCTTCGACGAAATCGACCCTTTGTTCCTTCACAAGTCAACTCTCTCTCAATGTTTTTTTTTTTTTCCCGGTTTACGAAAATAATTTCTGAGTTTTAAAAGGCGTTTGTAATTGTTTAAGATTTCTATTGTCGAAAAGAAATATGTTTAGTAGAATTCTTAAATTTTTTTATTTTAATTTTTTAATATTTTGATCATATTTTTTTTTTTTCCTTTTCACTTCTTCTTCCTCCTTTGTGGTCGGTGCCTTGTTGAGATTCAGTGAGCTCATTGGAGCCTTGCCAGGTTAAGGCAAAGATCTTACGAGCTTGCTGGAGGTTCGCTAGGTCAGTGGCGAGGCTCGATCTCGCCTAAGCGGTCGCCTAGACAAGGCAAGGGTGGCCTCGCCCTATCTTGACGAGGCTGAGCCTCACACCACTAGCGAGGTCGAGCCTCACTGGTGGTTGGGCGAGGTTGAGCTTGCCAAGCCATGATGAGGTTCGAACTAGTGATGCACCGACGAGGTCGTTGGCCCTCTTTTGGCTACTCACTAGCTATGATTAAGGTCGGCGATCGGCGAAAAGGAAGAAGAAAAAGAAACGAAAAAAGAAGAGGAGGAAAGAGGAGAAAAGAAGTATTATTATACTTAATTTTACAAATTATTGTTAGGAATAAGAAGCAACTTTTTTCGATTTTTGATTTTATTACACATCTATTCTCAGGAATAAAAAATTTATCAGACGGGTGTCTATTCTTTTTTTTTTTTAAAGAACAAAAGAATATAATCAGTTATTCCCAAGAATATTATTAAATAGAGTCTAAAAGTTAAAAGTGAGACGAGAATTATAATATAACATATAAAGGAAAAAAAAAAAAAGTGGGCTTAGACTCCTAGCAGGGAAAACTACAGTCTTGAGACCAATGTGACTTTTTTTTATGCCAGAAGAAATCTCAATTTCACGGATTCACGACGTAAGTCAAATTCGGATGTTGGGGCTTAAAATTGACCCGCCAAGGTGAATATGTGATCCGAGAAGGTCTGAGTTTTCGCAGTTGATATGTAAACCAGGAGTAGTCTCCACCTAACAAAGATTCAAAGAGGGAAGGAAGATTTTATGGACAAAGTAGGGGAAAGATGGTCCATTGCCTTCCTTGCGGGGTCATTTTTTTGAAGGGGGATGCCATTGAGGCATTAACAAAAATTCAGGATTTTTGACGTTTTTTTCTTTTGATATTGGTGTTCAACGGTGGGTATAGTTCGAAAGTTTTGTGGTACGATAAAAAATTTAAGATATTAGTATTGTAGTGAAAATAATTAAGAGTCTTTTATTGTATTAATACTATTATAAATTTTCCATCCACTCCCTTTCCCTTAAAAATTATAGATATTTCAAGGTGTCCAATCCAAAATTTTAATTTCTTCCATTTTCCCTCTATTTTTTAACATGGCCTTGGTGCTCCCCCGCCGAGGGAACAATTTGAGTTTCCATGGGCCGGATGTTGGGTCAATCCATCATGGACGGACGGGCTAGATAAGGGCCATATACTCTACCCGAATTTCAATAAGATGTTCTATTTTGCGGGAGGCAATCTGGGTGCAAACATCTACTCGACATAAATTTTATGGTGTTCATTTATTTTAATGGCCTTCAATTGAAAACTCTCGTCAAAGTAATTAAATTTTTCTCAAGCATATAGAATGGAATTCAATAGACGAATTTTATGGACGGAACCGTCAAAATCATTGTAGTTTCTATGTGAAGATGCACGTCTAGATTGATTACATGAATACTTTACAAAATTATCGTTTTGTTTTTTAAAACGAAAAAGTTATTTTTTCATGTGTCTCTTCCGCATTTGTTGTGTTATGATTTTGAACAATCCTGTGGTTTAAGCCTACTTAGCAATGAAAGTGACCGGGCTCTTCGCCCCGAGGTCAGCAGTGGTGCTTACTAGGTCCTCGGCACGGTGGATGTCAGGATCTTGCCCAGGTGCTTCAATTTAAGGTCTCAACACTCCCCGGGTGGGGATCTTGCGATCCACCCTCATTAGTATTGGTGTCTCCTACATGGACTTCATCGACGCCGTCTTGTCGGAAAACTTCTCATACAACCTCCGGGATACTGCTCGGTTTTGCGGCATTTGTGTAATTGGCGAAGGAAGCAGTCGTACTGGGTCTTGCTAGGCATGCTCGGCCTGGTGGTCGTGTGCTTGATACCGTCGGCGTTCTCGGTGGTCGTAATGGATATGGCAACCAAGGTTGTGTACCTGATGAGTGGACTAGCGATACGATACCGGGTGGCATTGGGTGGTTCTTCTTGATGAAGTTCCGCAAGTCCAGGAAGATTTCAAGGTCAGCATCAGCAATGTTGAAGACTTGGAGTCACGGTAGACTGAACACGGTCCAAGGTTTTCTTTTATTTTGGTTCAGGAAGTTGGGCATGCAATTTTGCGTGGTAAGTGATGGGCACACATTGTACTGAACGGAGTCATTTCATCTTTTTGATCTACTCGCTGGTCTCAACTTGTATCACTTTTTGAATAAAAATGGAGGAAGAAGAATAATATCAATACGTGGGCATTTTGTAATTTCTGTGAATGAAACCAATAAAGAGATGGAAAAAGCATAATCCTAAAAAATCTTTAAAAATATTTAAATAAATAGAGCTGTCAAAATGGATTATAAACCTATATTTTTAATCCAAATTTATTGAAGTGGGTTATTTATGAGTCGCTTTAAATTTGAAATGTATGTCTTAATAAGTTCTTAAGGAAAAAACCCAAAACAAATGGGTTTTTATGGGCATGTTATAAACCCACTTGATAAATAAGTCTCAGATTCAGCCTATCATCCTTTTTCTTCTTCGCTAGCCTCTTCTCTCTCCCCCTCTTCAATTCCAATATTCTACTGATGGTGACTCATGAGATTCTCCCTCCTCATTGATTCTGGAGCCGACTCATATGTTCACTAGCGTTGCTGACCTATCTGGTTTCGTGCACCTCCGAACATTAATCCATCGCTGGTGAACTATGATACTAAAGGGAAGAGACTTTAGAAGTGCTTGGAGAAATTAGTTTGGAATTGTTGCATTTGCGAAATTTGGAGATCAAAAAATTCAATGCTACTTACTCCGTACGCTTCTTCTATTGATGGTGTTATTCGAACTATTAGATTTACTTTTAAATATTATATTGAGGAATGTCGAAATCTTCGAAGCAAAGTTATTATCCAATTTGATCTTGTTTGGAAATTGATGTGTGGAGGGATATGAGTTAGATGCTTAGCCTAATTGTGACTATGATGATGTCTTGGTGTTGTTTGTACTTGAGTTTAGTTTTTTGGATACAGTTTAGCTTTAAGCAAACATCTTCAAATGAACTAAAACTATGTCCTAGGTTCAATTTCTCCACGGCATTAAGCATTGGGAAAATGAAATGAGAAATAGTATTTACTATGATATATCTATAAAGAAAATGACTAATTTAATGAGGTATAGGAAATAATTCATCATTTCCGCTCCATCATTTCGCAATCAATTCATTTTTATATTCATACGAATATCTTCTCAAATAATTATTGATGTCTGACGCGGAATGGGAAGCACCCTTGAATTTTATTCAAATGAGACCACTTTCTTTGATGGAGGATGTTTGAATTATCGGCATAGTCATAATCTTTGCAATTCAATTCATTTGCTGAGGTTTTGAGAGCTTATTCATGAGCTGAAGTCAAGGATAAGGATGCAACATTGGCGGCAGGATGCTCCGTGTATAACAACTCAAAAGCACGAAGTTTCTACCTTCTTCAATGGAATGGACATTTTCCCTTCATCCGAGTAAGAAATACCACCCCCAGTTTATAACCCAACCCTCGATCCATCCACAGAAATATTCTTGTCCATCAACATAGTGCTCATCTACATCTTCATGTTGTTCGTGAGCCATGTGAATTACTAGCCCATGATTCAATCCGAGCATCCAAAGGTCTCTCATTATCTCCATGAGTGGCTTATGGAGTTGCCCATTTTCAGAAATAAGAATTTAAAGAGAAAAATTACGAAAAATTGGAGCTAGGGTCAGATGAGGAGATGGATAGCTAAAATTGTTGTCAATATGAGTTGAATAGGTTAATATGGGTTGGATTATTTTTTATCGGACCTGCCCATTAGACGGGATACAAAGAGAATTAATTATTAATTAAAAATTATGCTAATTTGGTGATAGGTCTAAATGGGAAACTTAGGTTTCGATCAAAAAAAAAAAAAAAGAAGGGATTCTTAGGTGGCCATCCTATTTTCCTAAGGTTTTTCCTTTTTGGGCCAAATGTATTCTGTCGGATCGACCCATCTGGAAACCATGCGCCCCGCTTCGACCGGATAATCTCCTCACTGAACGGGAGACGGTGCAACCAGAAAAACCCTAAACCCCAAATCGGGGCCTTCCAATCGGCAGTGCGCTGATCGAGAGGGCTCGCACTCACAGCCTTTACCGTCTTCGCTCTCGATCGGCTTCTCGCCCAACAATAAGCTGGCGGCTCTTCGGTAATCAACCCCTTGCTCTATCTCCATCGCAGTTCTTTCCCGTGTAGAAGGTGCCGTCGATGGGAAGTTAAAGCTGTCGTCTTTAGGTCGTGCAATGCTTGCGCGTCTCCAATGCCGATGCCCTCTATTGGGTTCTCTTTGTTTGGTGTTTTGAGCAAGAAAACAATGTAAAGCTCATTTCTTTTTGTTCATAGTTTTCGGATGCAGTTTGGTGACATTGGAAGTTTATGAGTGTCGTTCTCGTGTCTCGTTTGTCCGTGCTTTGTGTTTGTGAGATGGGTTTTAAGGGGTTCGTGTTTTTGTGCAGTTGAGTTGATCAGGGGTGCTTGGGAGTAAAGATGGCACGCAATGTGTCGGGTCATGCGGGGTCGCCCGAGAGGGGTCGAAGGTCTCCTCGGAGGAGTCCTTCTCGGAGAAGTGCTTCGCGGAGGGAGAAGTCGCCCGCCCAGCACAGGAGTTCGCATAGGAGCCGGTCTCCGGTGGACGACAAGCGCCCAAGTCGCCCTCGATCGCCTCCGCGCAGGAATTCTCCGCCCCCAGCTTCGCGGTCCCCTTCTCCACGGACGAAGCGGCTGCGGAGATCTCAGAGTGATCGGGAATCCGAGAAATTGACCAGGCGAGAGCATGATAGGAGCCGCGGTGAGAGAAATGACAAGGGCGGGCACCGTGAAAGGAGCTCTGATAGGGATGTTGGGGGTGATAGAAGAGAGAAAAGGTCAGAAAGAGATGACACCAATGGCAAGTCTTCTAGATCAAGACATGCACGGTCTACTTCTCCAGCAGAACATCACAATAGGAGCAGGCATCGATCGCTCTCACCTCGGCCAGCTGCAGATGCCAGAGCACATGACGAGGTGTCTGGTGATATCCATATCCTATGAATTTTTTCCTGTGGATGCAATGGTTTTTATGTGCTTTCTGTTATTTTCCTAAGATTATCCGATTCCCTGATCTCTGAAAGAGTAGAGAATGAATTTGTAAGATTAAGTGCATTCCACAAAAAAAAGAACCTTAAATATATGTACCTTCTGGTAAAGCATTTTTAAGGTCGTTAGTTTGCGTTTTTAGTGCTCTCATTTTTACCCTCTTTGCTCTATGCCTAAAGAAGGATTTTGCCTCTGATAAGCTTCTGACCTTGGGGTGGTTACAAGGAAATCTAATAACATAGAATGCCTAGCGAGCTTTATTGTGGAATGATCATAGCTTTATTTATCCTAAATTTCTGGAAGGTAACACCATCATTTCAGACTGCAGGTGGACAGTCACCATCTAATCAGTGTTTTGCAGAGAAATGTGTTGTGAGAATTCGTAATTGCACTCAACTTATGACCTACTGTCTTATTAGCTACCCTACATTTTCTGTTTACCTTATATTTCTTATGTCCTTATGTCATGTTTGAGTAGAATACTCTAGAAAGATTCTATCAGTGGGGCAGTAGCATATTGCTTTTGAGACTCATTTTTGTTATTGTCACCATGCAAAGAAGGATAATTGTAGTGGCCTTTCCTCAGAAAGTGAATCATTTACAATTGCCTCTATCCTCTGATTGCAGTTCTTTTTGTTCTTTCAGGTGTCAAATGCAAGAAGATCTGAACAGCAGTAAGCTCTGTCGAACATTCTGATTTTCAGCTTTTTGCTAGTGATGACTTAGTATAAGATTTCACTTGACTAATGTTTAATTCTTATTGATCCACTAGACACATATGATAGATTAATGCATCATCCTTATTATGGAAGCAGCTGTTTGATGTGTGTGCTTCTGTGCACACTTCTATTTATTCTATAGTTTTTTCCTCTAGGTATACATTGAAAGATGAGGCATGTGCGGAAGAGATAAGTGGATTACTGAAAAGATAATTTTTGTGCTTATCGGTTGGTAACATCACATGTCTTTGTTAAGTCACTATGTCACCCTTCAGTTTCAGAAACATTAAGTAAAGATCATGAACTATTTTTAAGTATGTCTTGCCCTTGAAAAAATTGTGATGGTTTGCTTTTTTGCAGAGTAATTTAGATGGATTAATTTTGGTCATACCCATTAGATGCACTGTGAGGATTATGACCAGCAGTGCTGCTGTTGATTACTTTCTAAGATTAATCATGCTAATACATGTAAATGCTAAGTCCATAATTCTGGCCAAACATGGTACTATTGCTTGTAGTTTAGACTTATAAAGTGGTATATTCATAACATTAAGCTGCAAAGTGGAAACTAATTATTTGCGGTTTTCATGGGAGCTTTTAGATGCAGTAAAATAAGCACACAGCAGCAAAATCTTTATTGATTGAGAAATCTGATAGATTTTTTTCTTGGTTAACATTTTGCTTTTTGTATGTGTATATGTACTTGAAGATTCATTCATGCATCAAGATTTTATCCTTAGACGTCAAAATTGTTCTTTTAACTCATGATGTTTTTGCTGTTAATGTTGGTAGCATGTCTTTGTATTGCAGGGATGATGAAATTGACGCAGTGGCAAAGATGGAGGCTGCTGAGAAGGCTTTGGAAGAAAAGCAGAAGGTGATTTTACTTATTTTCCAGGTCTTCTAGCATGATTTATTTTATAAATAACTTTTGAATCTTGAGGATTATAACAAGTATCAGTATGACGTGGACAATTCTACTTCTGTTCTTGTAATCTGAAGTCTACTGCCATTTGTTCTTTAAATTTACTTGATTTGGTGCTCTGGTATACATGTATAAGATTTGAGTCTGATATTGTTATTTGCAGGAAAAACCTTCATTTGAGCTATCTGGAAAGCTTGCTGCTGAAACGAACAAAGTGAGAGGTGAGATTCATGTCCAGGTTTATTTCACCGCATGGTTTATTCTCTCCCTTTCTTGGTTTTGATGGGCCTTTTTAATTTTCAAATGCACTGATGTTACACAACTCTGTTAAAATCTGTTATCCCCTGATACATCATATGTGTTGTGGCACATTTGCTTTTCCCTATATATTAATTCGGGTAACATTTTTTGCTTTTCTGAAGCTGCATAAAGACAAGATGAGTGCTCAGAAGGTCCTTTTGGTTGCATGTGTCTAAATGATTGTGTTCCTTATGCATTGACGTACTCTTGTCATAATTAGTGAGAATGTGCATTGACAATCTGTCAATGTGGAGTTTGCTGCAATTGACATTCATAGTGCAAGCTTCATGGAAAAATTTCAGATGATTTGCAGAGTGCCGCTACTTTTTACATTCTTCCAATTTTGAAAGTTGGTTTATGTGATCTTTGCAGGCGTGACACTACTTTTTAATGAACCACCTGAGGCTCGTAAACCTGATATGAGATGGAGACTTTATGTTTTCAAGGGTGGGGAAGTGCTTAATGGTAATCTGCTAGACATTCTTATAGTATTGCCTTTATTCTTGCTGTCTGTATTTTATCTTATACATTGGTGGAACTTGCTGTTTTTATTTATTTATTTATTTATATATTGACTTGTTAGTACACTGATGGTTTGTATGCTTATTTGGCCATCTGATGTTCTCTTGGTTGGCAATTGGCTTTAATCTCTTTACGAAGTAAAAGCCAAATCTTCTTTGCTACTAAAAGAGCTGTTTCGCATCTCTCTGACATTAATAGTTGTATTGGAAATGTGATATCATGAATCATCTCATCCTTATCGTGGCATTCCTTCTTTAGTTATTTCTTCTATACTTGGTTGAGAAATGCAGCCTGTAATTCTTTGCATTAGTTTTCCTATCCTTTATTCAGTAACCTGATTTCTTTGAAGCCCTTTAACGCCAATGAAACACACACTAATTAAAAAGAACCGCAAAATGAAATGCAGAGTCATATGTGTCTTAATGCTGTATGAAAGGTGTTCCCCCTTCTATATTCTTCTGTTATTAGCCATTATTGTAATACATTGCACAACAACATTTTGTTTTCCCTTACAATAGAGCAATTTTCCCTTCTCTTCTTCACAGATCTTTTGTGGGTCACTTGCAAGTGATGTTACTCGTGTCTGTTAATTTTAATGCTACTTGTGAACAACTGGCCTATTGCCAGATTGAGGTCGATGACCAATCACAACATTGTGAAGGTTAACAGGGATATTTAGGTGGTTCTTCTGTCACACATGTGCAAATAATTTATCGATTTGGAATAAACTGAACTTCCAATGATTGCTGAAAGTATTGGTCTTACCATTGTTTGCTTATGTGACATACTGGAACAGAGCCCCTTTATATTCACCGTCAAAGCTGCTACCTTTTCGGAAGAGAGAGGAGGGTCGCAGATATTCCCACAGACCATCCATCTTGCAGCAAGCAACATGCTGTCATTCAATTTAGGTATACTCAAGATAATATTTATACTATAAGGATTTTATGTGTCAAATATATTGATGTCATTGTCAAGTTTGGAGTACAGAATAATGCTTATTCCATTTTTTCTCAGGCAAGTAGAGAAGGAGCAACCTGATGGCACATTATCAAAGAAAACAAGGTCAGACTAGCCTATTATCATTCAAAATTGCTTGTAGTAATGTGAGATTTTATCATTTGAATCATTGAACTGGTATGCTTCTTTCTCTGCATATTGCAGGCCTTATTTGATGGATCTTGGAAGCACAAATAAGACTTTTCTAAATGTGAGCAACTAGGCAGCTATTTATACCATTTTAATTGTTGTTTGGATTATTTGTGGCCTTTTAGGTCATTTGTTTTCTTTTCTAGTTATGTTCTTACGACGAAGCTTCTGCATTTGCAGGAGAATCCCATTGAACCTCAGCGATATTATGAATTATTTGAAAAGGACACAATTAAGTTTGGTAACAGCAGGTTAGTCATCAATCAGTGCCTGACTTTTGTGTGGCTTGTATTGTGTGAATTATTTTGTGAAGTTTGCTTCTGTTGTCCAAGTAGATGAAACATATGGTGCGATGAAGAAGAATGCCTTGTTTGTGATATCTATAACTTCTGTTATGTATGTCCTATGGATAAAAAATCCTCTGTTGTATTGTGACTTATGAGCAATTTACTGTTCTTGATCCTTCAACTGAATTTCAGAAGCAACTGTTGTAGACTTACTACATCATTTTCTTCTGTTTTCAAATTCGAATTCTTGTGCTGCTGTACTGCTCCAAATGCTATTTGAGATTGTCGATGCTTATAGTTCAATTGCTTCTCGTCTTATTTTGCAGCCGGGAATATGTATTGTTGCACGAAAACTCTGCAAGTTGATGACTGGTTTTCTTCGAATATATTCTAGTAGGTTCCGCCTGTGAACAAACCCTGAGATGATCTTCTTCTTAATGATGGAAGTGCTTGTTGTAAAGAATCAATTTATCAGGGCCCATAGGAAAACTTATCCTTACTTTTATTGGTTCTTAGTACAAGCACTCTTTACCTGGCCTGTATTTTTCCGGGTGGAGATTTGCGGAGGATTTTCTTTTTGGGGTGACATGATATGTATTATTACAAAAACGGGATTGTCAATTCCACTCTCCCTCCTCATTCGACTTTGCCCGGAATCATTTTGAGCTTTTAGTTGGGAGTTGTGATGGATTCACGTGAGTGGCAACTTTATAACGGCTGCTTGACAGCTCCGGCTTGAAGAAATAGATGGTCTCTGTTTCGTTAGCGTTGGAGGATTTAGTTGAGATGTGACGAACAGATTGTGATTTCGTGATGGTTTGTTCATACTTTGTAATCTTAAGCTATTGAGGCTCCCTCTTGTCCGTAGTATTTTTATCATTTGAGGAAACTGATTGACACTTGAAATGTAGTCTGGGTTATTTAGTATTTCATGGCTTATTCTCAATATTTTTCTGGTGTTTATGTTGATGATTTCTAGTCTCAAGTATCATGTGATATCGTCCACGGATTAATTATTCCTTCTATCATCTCAATGTAATCCTTTGGAGTCCTATGGAGGTGATGCTTCCAAGATGATGAACAGTATTCAACATAAAGTGGGAAATTTGCGGAGTCTATTTCTAATTATTTTTCCATATATATCGTTTTTCTTATCTTCAAAGAATATTTAAAACATGTTAAAAATTAAGGTTAAAAGAAAATGGGTTATTAATCTCAAAGAGAGACAGATCGATTTTAATTATAAAAAACTATATTGACCTTGAATAAAATGCATATTAGGACAAAATTAAATATCAAAGAGGCCAAAAAAAAGAAGAAGCTGAAATAACCTAAATGAAGAGTGACCGATTATATTTATTTTATTTTATTTTAATAATATTTTTCTTCCTTAAAAAGGGCTGGGAAGAAATTGAGACATCTAGAGAGAACTTATGGATTGTATTAATACTCAACTCACAAGGATCTTTAGAGAGAAACTCTAGAGAGAGAAGTTATGGATTGTATTACTTGTGAATGAGATGAGTCCAATGAGGGGAGGAGACTCTATTTATACAAATATAAGGCAAACCGTACCCGTAGATTTCTCCTCGATCTAACGGTGGAGATTGTATCTCCCTAATTACTAACTACCCGCATTTATTACATGCGAGTACAATTACCGTATCGTCCACCCTTAGGAGTATTCTAGAAAACTCGAGAAAATGTTAAAGACTCGGGATACAAGCCGAGGGTCACTTGATCCACGGATGTGTCACGACCGTCCCTTAAGAACCTCTTGGATCGGCTTTCTTTCGGGCCGTGACACATATCTCACCTACAATAACTTAAAAAATTACCAATTGAAAAATACATGATTTAATAATTATTTTTATTAGGTATTTATTTTTTATTGTTTTGTCGATCTCGAATCTTCACAATCTTTGTAGATAATATTTACAACTCAAACTAAACATTATTGACTTGAGAGACTCATGCTAATCCCCAGAAGAGGGGATTTGTACTAGTCCATGTTCCTATCATTTTATCCATTAAAAAAAATCAAATAATTACCTTTATGAGATATGTGTTATTTCTTTGATGCAGTAAGTATATATTGTCTGATCCAAATAAATCAAGATTTTAATGCGAAGTTGTGCCAATTATGTAAGGTCTAAACAAAAGAAAAAGAAAAAAAAAGATGGAAATTAAAGTTGGCTCATTTTTTAATTTGTTGTGCGAAAGAGAGATCATGAAGATGAATTTATGTGAAGGATAAGAAAGGGAACCTAATTAGAAATTTTGTCAATGCTATGTAGAGTTTGTTCTTTAGCAGGTGTTTGTCTCATATTAGATCATTCTCCACTAGTTTTGGTAATTGATATAATAATATTTGTATTGTAGCAAGAGGGTTATTTTCGGCCATTGCTCAAAAGTTAGTCCCTGTTGCCAAAATTTTGTGAATTTAATGTTAGATTGGGAGGTCTCTATCATGGTAGCACGCCTCAATTTTCAACGAACACGTAGTTTCAATTTTATTTGAAAAAAAAATAAAAATACTGTCAAATAGCCATTCATATTTACGCACTAATTAAGCTACTCAGTTCAAAAGAAAATCGCTCTCCAAGCGCCCAAATTCAGCTTACGCCACTTAGCGAAGACATTGAGTCGGAGCATCCGTTGCTGTGTCTTGACCAAGTTCTTCAATAGGTTGATCTTCTTCTCCATGTTGGACTGGTCGCCGAATTTGGATTTCTCCACAAGCTCCTTAAGCGAGAGGAACGATTCCTCCACCGCCCGGCTCATAAGAGCCGAGAACTCCACTGTTTGCTGCCCTAGCTCGGCTGCCATTTGCAACCAGGATCCTCGCTCCGAGATCTACGCAAAAGTTCATGGAAATTAGGGTTTAAGAATCGAAGGGAGAGTTGAATCAGGGAAGTTGCGTGTAGTTATTGTTAGGGTTTTTGAAGGCGACGCTATGGCTTCGAGGGAGGACCGGAGGTGAGAGCTCAACTGAGAGATAACCGACGGCGAGATGAGGCAAGAGAGTTGAGAGGATCATGCAAAAGGAGGAGTGAGGTTCGAGAGAGCGAGAGCGAGATGAGGCGAGAGAGTTTTGATGCCGCCATGGGGTTTCTTTCTTTCAAGAGAGAGCGTGCATGAGGAGTTGGGAGCCGCAAATACGAGCATTGGCGTTGCATATGGCGTTCGATGGCAGACATCGAGTTCAACGAGTGGTTCTTTGCCAAGAGACATTGTACGTGTCGAAACTCATCATCTTTAAAGACCCAATTTCATAAACTTTATTGGGCTCTTGCTTCATCAATATACATCTGAACTCCTTGATCATGGAGTATCGATGGGTACTTTGTGGTTGATTGGTAAAATTGAGTATCATGTTTCTAAATTGCAACA
The DNA here is from genome assembly GCA_014182715.1 of Eucalyptus cloeziana. NCBI lineage: Eukaryota > Viridiplantae > Streptophyta > Magnoliopsida > Myrtales > Myrtaceae > Eucalyptus > Eucalyptus cloeziana. The sequence continues at coordinate 9,931,398 of CM024639.1, read as the reverse complement.
TAGTCATTTAATATTGTTTGTCCATCTCTTAGGTCACATGTTATGAAATTGGAATATTTGATTTGGTTTGTTCCGGTATTACATTTTATTATGCGATTTTTCTCTAAATGATCAAGTAAAGATTTTCGAATTTGTTTGCTTATGTAAGCTTTAATTATTTTTAATGTGGTATATAAATAATCACGCATTCAATAGCTCTATGGATGCTAGAATAATATGAAATGCGCACATAATTTTTTGATTCTTGAAGTTTTAAATATATCGAAAGATGTGGAGTTTCGAGGAGTACATTGTTTCTTGGCAAGAGAAGCTCTCATTGAACTCGATGTTTGCCGACGCCATATGCAACGCCAATGCTCGTTCTTGCGGCTTCTTTCAAGGGCAAAAGGGAAATGATGGTCAATTCAAATAATATGACCATGATATTGTTTTGAACACGTCTCTTAGGTGGAATGGTAACAAGACAAAACTAATAAAAAAAAAAAATATGAAAAGCCATTTGATAGCTTTTTTTTTTTTTTTTTTTCATAAAAAATTAGAACTACGTGGTGGTCGGAAAAGGAGGGATGCTGGCATGACAGAAACTTCCCAACCAAACATAAATTCATGAAATTTGACAACTGGGACTAATTTTGAACGATGACCGAAAATAGCCGTCATGCCACAAATACAAAAATCAATTGCCAAAAATGTCAGGAGACTTTTTCTAATACGGGACAAAAAAATGTAAAAGAACAAAGTCTATATAGCATTAACAAAATTTCTAATTAGGTTCCCTTCCTTCTGCTTCACACAAATTCATCTTCATGATCTCTCTTTTGCATGACAATTTTATTTTTCCTTTTCTTTTGTTTAGATCTTACAAAATTCGCACAACATCGCATTAAAATCTTAAATTATATCCAACTTGACCAGATATATCAAAGAAATAACATGTTTCTCAAAAAGTTATTTATTAGATTTTTTTATTTATTTTTATTTTTATTAGAATTTTTTATGTTTATTTTATTTTTATATAGAAATAAGTTGATAGGAATAGGGACTACCGCATGTACCCGTTGATGGGGATTGCCATTAACCTCTCACATCAATGATGTCCGATTTGCGTCCGAACGACATGAAAATAAATACCCGACAAAACAATTATTAAAGTATTGTATATTTCAATCGCGATGAGTACAGTAAGTCTCAATCTCGTCCAAGCCTCTTTTTAAGGAAGAAAGGGATTATTAAAATAACATTGTAATGATCGGTTGCTCTTCATTTAGGTTATTTGGAGCTATTTTCCTTTCTTCTTTTGAACTTTGATATTTTGTTTTATTATTCAAGGTCGTAGCCTCACAGCCCCTAAACTCTTTTCCAACCGAATAAACAAGTCATCCAATTTCTGAATTATAAATTTTATGGTTAAAATTGATCCATCGCTCCTTAAGATTTACAACTTCTCATTTTCCCCCGGACTTTAATTTTCAACATGTTTTTTTTTTTTTAAAAATTGACGATGAGAAAACATATATATAAGGGGAAAAAATTAGAAATGGACTGTGCAGATTTCCCTTCTTATGTTGAACATTGTTCGTCATCTTTAGAAGCATCATCTCCATAAGATTCTGACAGATTATTGCGAGACAATGGAAGAATGACTAATCACCGTGGAATATATCACCTAATGCTTGAGACCAAAAATCATCAATATAAAGACCAAAAAATTATTGAGAATAAGCCACAAAATACTAAGTAACCTTATTGCCTTCGATAATGTGCCATTAGGTTGCTCCTTATCTACTTGCCTGAAAAAAAAATGGATAAAATATAATTTTGTGCTCCAAACTTAACAATGAAATAAATATATTTGACATACAAATCCTTGCAGTAATCCTCCTCTCTCTTCCGAAAAGGTAGCGGCTTTGACGGTGAATGTAAAGGAGCCTTGTTCCAGTGCATGCACATAATGGCAAGAACAATACTCTCAACAATTATTGGAAGTTCGGTTTATTCCGAATCGATAAATTACTTCATGCATGTGTCACGACTCAAAAGAAGACCAATCCAAGAGGTTTCTAAGGGACGGCCGTGACTCTTCTGTGGAGGACCTCCTGTGCTTGCTTGGATTTCCAACAAGCCTTCTTCCAGAATTTTCCAAGGGCGGGCGAAACCGTCATTGAGCCATATTCTAGAAGTTCCTATTTATATTTATGTCAGTAGTTGGTAGTTATCATTAATGTCGGTAGTTGAGGCGGTGTGTTCTCGTCCGCCGGATGAATTCTAGATCAACGGATGTAATCAGAGGGCCTCAAGTATAAGAAGGGCGTCATCTCTCTCATTTGTATCCATCCAACATTTTTAGCAATACAAAACTCCTTTCTTTCCAGAGCCTCTCTCTAGAAACTTTCTCTCTACGATCCGGGTGTGCGAGCGAGTGTGCGATTGATCGAGCATGGCTTGGCTTAGTGATCCAAAATAGCCTGAGTCGCTGCGCGGTCACGATCCCAATCGATTAGCCCGTGACACGTGTGACAAAAGAACCACATAAATATCCCTGTTAACCTTCATAATGTTGTGATTGGTCATCCACCTTAATCTAGCAAGAGGCCAATTGTTCGCAAGTAGCACTGAAATAAACATAGACGAGGAACATCACTTGCAAGTGACCCACAAAAGAGCTCTGAAGAGAAGAAAAAGGAAAATTGCCCTATCGTCAGGGAAAACAAAATTTTGCATCCCATGACAACACAAAACATGCAATGTATTCCTTCAATAAAAGTTTCACCCCCAACATTTCCCCATGTACACCACGCAGACTAGAGAAAGCTAGGTAAAGAAAACATAACAAGCCGACTATATTGCTTCAATAAAGTAAAGAAAATATATCAAACCGACTATATTCTTTTAATAAAAGTTCATTCATCCCCTTGATAGAATTGTTGAATCAACAATTCCAACTCCAATTTTTCTTCTACTAAAAGATCTTGTCCATGGTTAATTGCAAATTCCACAACAGAAATTCTAAGCCCTACTGTCTCTGATTTGCTGGATAAGTGTTGTATCATTGTTTGGCAAGAAGTCTTGACTGCTTGCAATCTACTTTTCAGATCAAGCAATTCATCCCTTATTGTTGTTCCTCCTCAACTACTAGATGTTACTGCTGGATAATGACTCATGATACAAATGTTGAATATCTCCTCTTTATGATGCTTCTTTTGCTTCAGTTGCTAGAGGCGATGGCCCCGTTTGATGTGATGGAAATAGAGGCGATGGCCCCATTTGAGGTGATGGAAACAAAGGCGATGGCAGAGCAACTTGTTGAATCTCAATAAGCTTAGATGATGGAAACAGAGGCGGTGGCAGAGCAACTTGTTGACTCCCAATAAGCTGATGCAATGGAATTGGCTATGGAGCAATTTGAGCTTCTGGTGGAGCTACTTCCAATCCTGCTTTGGGAACTGAACTTCTAGGGGAGCTGCTTCTTGAACTTCTGGTCGTGGAACCACTACCTGTCTTGCTCCACCAAGAGGCTGTGGAGGCAATGGATCCAGCGGAATTGGGGCTAGCCCGATTACAGCTAGGTAATGGTTTTTTCCCGCATCATCTAGGGCTGAGCAATTCTTTATATATCCCGAATGTGGTGCTATCCTAGTCAAATGCTCTATTATTCTGTTTGGAATTCCTATTTCTTGCGAATTGTCTGGAACAGTGTTGACACCTCCATTTGTCTATTCCTTCAATGACAACTTGCTCCAACGCTAAATCCATCCCACAAATCTACAATACAATCAAAACAGCATAAACTAAATCCTAAGCCTAAACCCATCAACCCAACTTCCAACTTGGGCCGACTGCCTTAAAAAATAGCTCGGCCCATGACCGAACTCCTCCCTTTGACACCTTAGGGTACTCTAGCCTCGAACTTGAACTTGAACTTCTAGTCGTGGAGACGCTACCTATCCTGCTCCACTAGGAGGCTGTGGAGGCAATGGATCCAGCGGAATTGGAGCTAGCTCGAATATGTTGGGGAGAACTCGGGTACAACAATTCACCACGGCCAAACGCAATCCAGGATCAATTTCTCCCCCGATACTAAATCAACTTAAAATCTCTTAACCCCCAGCAACAACCAGCAATATATAGCCTCACAAAATGCAAATATAATACTGAAATGATAAGTAGACAAAGCAAATAATGACACCAAGGATTTAACGTGGAAAACCCGATGCGGGAAAAACCACGGACCGCCCAAAAACATCCACTAATCACCAAGAATAGCAGGATACACAAAGTATTCTTCTCTAGTCACACTTTAGAGGCTCAACATCAACATTACAATCATATTCTTCTCACCACATAGGTGGATAAACAAGTTTGAAGTAAGAAAACCTTAACCGCAACTGGAGAATTCGGAAACGGTTCTCGATGAACAAAAACCATCAACTCATAGCCCTCGGTCTCACGAACAACATACTTAAATTTGAGCCGATTCCAACAATATTTGGATTTCGAATCAAAGCCGCAAAGTTGCAAGTTTCTTCTTTTCTTCTATTCTCCCTTCGGTGGTTTTTCTTCTCTCTCTCACTTCTCTTCTTCTGGATGCGCACACCCCACGTACGACAACTCCCTTCTTTTTGTTCTTTTTCTTTTCTTTTTTTTTTTCTTTTCTTTTAATGCTGGCTGGGCCCCACATGCAGGTGGACCCAGCCAACAAATCTCCCCCTCCACCTCATGTGGGAAGGTTTGTCATGCCCGCTTTTCTTCTACAAGTGTCAAGCTTCATCACGGGCAAGGCTTTGGTCATCATGTCGGACTTATTGTTGTCGGTATGAACTTTCTCAAGTAGAAAGAGCTTCTCTTCTAACTTTTCTTGAATCCAATGATACTTCACATCAACATGCTTCGACCTTGAATGAAACACCGGATTCTTGCTAAGATGGATGGCACTCATGCTATCGCAATATAGAACAAATTTCTCTTGCTTCAAGCCCAACTCTTGTAGGAATTTTTGCATCCACAAAAGTTCTTTACCTCCTTCGATAATAGCAATATATTCTGCTTCAGTTGCAGACAAAGCGGTACATTTTTGCAATCTCGATTGCCATGAAACAGCTCCCCTTGCAAAGATTATTATAAAACCCGATGTGGATTTTCGGGAATCAACATCACCGGCATAGTCCGCATCCGAGTAGCCACTCAACTCAGGCTCCGCATTTCCATAACACAAGCAAAGTGTAAAAGTGCCTCTAAGATATCTCAAAATTCATTTAACAGCGATCCAATGCTCCTTACCTGGATTAGAGAGAAATCTACTCACAACACCAATTGCATGAGCAATATCGGGTCTTGTACAAACCATGGCGTACATCAAACTACCCACGACCGATGCATAAGGAATATTCATTATCTCAACCTTCTCTTTCTCACTTGAAGGACACTCATTATTACTCAACTTGAAATGGCCTGCAAGTGGAGTACTCACCGGTTTACATGTGCTCATGTTGAATCTTTCAAGCACCTTTTCAATATACTTCTCTTGAGATAACCACAATTTCTTATTCTTCCTGTCACGAGTAATTCTCATGCCTAAGATTTGCTTAGACAGGCCTAGGTCTTTCATTGCAAAAGCTTAACTCAACTCATTCTTCAAGCTCTTGATTTTCTTGGCATCATGCCCAACAATCAACATATCATCCACATAAAGTAGGAGAATAAGAAAATCATTATCTGAGAATCTTTTCATAAAGACACAAGAATCGAAGTTTGTCTTACCGTATCCTTGTTCTTCCATGAATGACTCAAACTTCATATACCATTGCCTTGGCGCTTGCTTGAGACCATATAAGCTTTTCCTCAATCTACATACAAGGTGCTCATTGCCTTTAACTTCAAAACCCTCCGGCTGCTCCATATATATCTCTTCTTCTAGGTCTCCATGAAGAAAAGCTGTCTTTACATCAAGTTGTTCAATTTCTAAATTTAAAGCGGCGGCCAACCCAAGAACAACTCGAATAGAAGACATCTTTACAACCGGTGAAAAAATCTCTTCGAAGTCTATGCCATTCTTTTGACGAAAGCCCTTCACAACAAGTCTAGCCTTATATCGTGGTTGTAAACTATTTTCTTCCGTCTTCAACTTGTACACCCACTTATTTGTGAGTGTTCTCTTACACTTAGGCAACTTCACCAATTCAAATGTGTGATTCTCATGCAAGGATTTAAGCTCCTCTTGCATAGCTTCATGCCACTCATTCTTTTGTTCACATGATATAGCATCTTCATAAGTTTCTGGCTCTCCTGCATTAGTGAGTAACACATACTCATGTGGCAAATATTTTTGAGAAGGCCTACGCTCTCTTGCAGATCTTCTAACTTGAGGTAGGATAGATTGCTCTTGCTCAGCTATTTCACATGTCTCAACTGAAGAATCAACATTATGTGAGGACTCACCATCTTCATGATTTCCATGCACTTCTCCCCCATGATTTGTATCAACATTAGAAAGATTTGGGCTGAAACTAACTGAACGTTGAGCTGTATTATTTGGTCTCTCCGCCTTGTCAATCTCTTCAATAGTTTGATACTCACAAAACACCACATCTCGGCTTCTAATGACTTTCTTTGCAACTAGATCACATAACATGTAGCCAAACTCTTCATGTCCATAACCTAAGAAGATACACTGTTTAGACTTGTCATCAACCTTGGATCTTTCATCTCTTGGAACATGCACAAAAGCACGACAACCAAACACTTTTAGATGGCTGTAGGAAACATCTTTGCCACTCCAAACTCTTTGAGGAACATCCCCCTTAAGAGGAACTGATGGAGATAGATTTATCAAGTCCACTGCTGTTCTCATTGCTTCACCCCAAAATGACTTAGGCAACTTCGCATGAGAAAGCATACACCGAATTCGATCATTAATTGTCTGGTTCATTCTTTATGCTACCCTATTATGCTGTGGTGTTTTTGGAACAGTCTTCTCAAGCTTGATACCATAATCCCTACAATAATATTCAAATGGGCCTCTATATTCACCACCGTTGTCAGCCCGAACACATTTCGGCTTCTTCCCGGTTTCTCTCACCACATTGACATGAAATTGCTTGAAAGCCGTAAGTACCTGATCTTTAGATTTCAAAGCAATAGCCCACACTTTTCTAGAACAATCATCAATAAATGTCACAAAATATAATGCACCTCCAAGAGTTCTAGCATCCATGCAACAAACATCAATGTGAACCAAATCAAGTACATTTGATTTCGTGTGTGGAGAGGAACTATGAAATGAGAATCTAAGTTGCTTACCTGTAAGATAATGAGTGCATTCCTTTAGATTTTTCTCCTTCAAAGATAAAAGGTTCTTTCTAGCAAGAGTTTCAAGTCCTTTCTTGCTAAGATGACCTAGCCTCATATGCCATAAATCAACCGAGGGATCCTCCACTGCATTTACCTCTTCTTTAATCAAGTCAGCTTGCATGGTGTAGAGAGAGCCTGTCTTCTTACCCTTTGCCACTACCATGGAACCTTTAGTCAACTTCCATTTGCCATCAAAGAAGGAATTACAATAATCATCATCATCTAAGGCACCCGTAGAGATCAAGTGAAGTCGAATATCCGGAACGTGTCTCACATTTTTCAAGAGCAAATGACATCCGACATCGGTTTCCAAATAAACATCTCCCATGCCAATAACCTTGGAAACATCACTATTTCCCATCCTAATATAACCAAAGTCGCTGCTGCGATAAGAAACAAAATAATCACGCCGTGAGGTGACATGAAAAGAAGTTGCAGAATCAACAACCCACGTAGAGTCTTGGCATGTAAGATTCACACATTCGTCGTCACATACGAACACAATATCGCCATCGGATGCAACCACTGTTGTAGCTTGTTTCTCTTCTTTGTTTTGATCTCCATTTCTATCATGGAATCTATCTCTCTTTGGCAACCAACACTCTTTTGCATAATGTCCCATTTTACCGCAATTATAACACTTGACACTCCTCCTCGGTCTTGATTTCGACCTTCCTCTTGACTTGCCTCGGGTATCATTTCTTTGAAACCTTCTTGATTGACTTCTCGCCCTGTTTTCTATAATAAGAGCATCCGATGTAGAAGCATAATTCAAGCCTTTTCTTCTTGTTTCTTCATTGAACAAACTTTATTTAACCATGCTTATAGAAAGCACACCAAAAGGAGCCGAGTTGTTTAATGCCACAACTAAGGTGTCCCAACTATCAGGAAAGTACCAAGTAATAAGCATGCTTGCAATTCATCACCAAGATCAATCTCAAGATTTGTCAATTGATTTACAATATTTTGAAATTCACTCAAGTGTTCCGCCATATTATTCCCCTCCTTGTATCTCAAATTCACAAGTCGCTTAACTAGAAGAGCTTTATTTTGTGGAGTTTTTCTCTCATAGAGATCTTGTAGTTTCTTCCACAAAGTGTCCGCCTTCGTTTCTTGAGCAACATGATGAAATACACTATCATCAATCCATTGTCGGATAAACCCAATAGTTTTCCGATTCACTCTCTCCCATTCTTTGTCTTCCTTATCTCCTTTGGCTTCATCACCCTCAATAGGATCAAATAAGTCTTTGCAATATAACACATCTTCCATCCGAGGCTTCCAAATAGAAAAATTCGAGGCATTTAACTTAAACACGGTGCTGCTGGTTTCTTCCATTTAACACTAAAATTTCAACCTAAGCTCCGATACCACTTGTTGGGGAGAACTCGGGTACAACAATTTACCGCGGCCAAACGCAATCCAGGATCAATTTCTCCCCCGATACTAAATCAACTTAAAATCTCTTAACCCCCAACAACAACCAGCAATATATAGCCTCACAAAATGCAAATATAATACTGAAATGATAAGTAAACAAAGCAAATAATGACACCAAGGATTTAACGTGGAAAACCCGATGCGGGAAAACCACGGACCGCCCAAAAACATCCACTAATCACCAAGAATAGCAGGATACACAAAGTATTCTTCTCTAGTCACACTCTAGAGGCTCAACATCAACATTACAATCATCTTCTTCTCACCACATAGGTGGATAAACAAGTTTGAAGTAAGAAAACCTTAACCGCAACTGGAGAATTCGGAGACGGTTCTCGATGAACAAAAACCATCAACTCGTAGCCCTCGGTCTCACGAACAACATACTGAAATTTGAGCCGATTCCGACAATATTTGGCCTTCGAATCAAAGCCGCAAAGTTGCAAGCTTCTTCTTTTCTTCTATTCTCCCTTCGGTGGTTTTTCTTCTCTCTCTCACTTCTCTTCTTCTGGATGCGCACACCCCACGTACGACAACTCCCTTCTTTATGTTTTTTTTCTTTTCTTTTAATGCTGGCTGGGCCCCACATGCAGGTGGACCCTGCCAACAGAATACAACTCGGTAATGGTTTTTTCCCGCATCATCTAAGGCTGAGCAATTCTTAATATATCCCGAATGTGGTGCCGTCCCAGTCAAGTGCTCTGTTATTCTGAGTTTGGAATTCATGTTTTTGCGAATTGTCTGAAACAGTGACGACACCTCCATTTGTCTATTCCTTCAACGACAACTTGCTCCAACGCTAAATCCATCCCGCGAATCTACAATACAATCAAAACAGCATAAACTAAATCCTAAGCTTAAACCTATCAACCCAACTTCCAACTTTGGCCAACTCCCTTAAAAAATAGCTTGGCCCATGACCGAACTCCTCCCTTTGACACCTTAGGGTACTCCAGCCCCTCCCTCACCCTCCCTCCTCCCTCCATCGATGTGCTATCCAGGCAAACAAAACTCGATCTCTCTCTTTCTTGCTCGACCACCTACATCACCCATGGCCGGTCATTTCTACCCTCCGGACCAAAACAAAGCAAAGTTTTTGGCTTACCTTTTCTCTTTTTCGGCAAGTCTCTTCCGTGACCACGTTCTTCTTCCTCCAGTAAGTCTCCCTTTTCTGTGCTCGACAACTTTCTACCTCCAAACTTGCTCCACTCGGTTTTTCTTTTCTTTCTTAACCTGAAAATGGTATGATTTAGCTGTCAACAATGATGAATTTCTGTGTTCTTGCTGCCATTTTGTGTTCTCAGAAACCTTGATTATGTACATTCACAATCACGATCACATGTTGATCTTGCACAAATCAAGATCAAAGAATGATTCAATCAGTGAGAACTCGGAAGCTGCTTTGATCTGCCTTCACTTCGTCTAGATTTCGCGAACTCTATATTGCTTTGAGTGGTATAGCAAGCAAATATGATTTGAGCTCTTAGCAGAGGCTCTGATACCATGTGAAGAAAAATGAAATGAACAGAAGATGAACAATGATGAATCGAGAGTGTTTATGATCTACAATCTTTCTTTATTCAATGAACAGTTCAAGGAAGATATACATCTGAGAGCTTCTCATACAGCTTCTTCTCTCTTTTTCTATTTTTACTTACATGATCTAAAGCAAAAAGAAGAAGACAATGAAGAAAAGAAAAAGTTGTTGCTTATTTTGTTAGTCTTGTAAAACAGAATAACTGTTCTTCAGTAATAAAGTTTCATTTATATTTAAACGTGCGGAGCCCTGAGTTGCGCTTCTGATGGAAGTCAGGGTTGAGCTTCTGACTTCATTGCCTCTGTTCTTCTTAGTTGTATTAACGACTCCATGTGCACTTGTAGCTGTCGACTTCTCATTCACTCCTTATCTTGTAGCAGCAGCAACATTTACTGAATTTGCTTGTGTAGGCTTTACTTCTTTGAGCTTTGTTTCCTCGTCCTCATTCACTTCCACGAGCTCTGTTTTCTTATACTTCTGATCTTCAACAGTATGCACTCTTTCAGACAATTTCCTAAAATAAAAACTGTTCTCATCAGGTATTGATTACGAATTTAAGTTTGCACGAGTGATTGTACTCTTGTTGAAGGCATAACTGAGAAAAAATAAGACGAGCAAGAACAGAGGTCATGTGTTCCTCAATGCAGCGGCTGTAATATGGGGGTGAGCGAGATCAAACCAAAAAAAAATCACAAAGTTTAATCTTTTGGGAGAGAAACTAGATAGAACACTGGGCATATTACACTGGATTGCGAGTGGATTAAATCTACCCAAAGAAAATTTAAGAATTTTTCATCAAAAGAATTTCGTAAAATAATTTGCATTAATTAATAAAGCAAGACCAAAAAAAAAAAAATTTACAAAGTTTAATCTTTTGGAAAAGAAACTAGAATCCCAATGGTTTTGGCATATCAGTTTAGTTTCATGATGAAGTATTACACTAACATGAGGAAGCGAGCGAGCGAGTGAGGGAACTTGAGTTTAGATTTTGTGGATACGGTTTAGCTTTAAGCAAACATCTTCAAATGAACTAAAGCTATGTCCTAGTGTTCAATTTCTCCACGGCATCAAACATTGGGAAAATGAAATGAGAAATGGTATTTGCCATGACATATCTATAAAGAAAAAGACTAGTTTACTGAGGTATAGGAAATAATTCATCATTTCCGCTCTGTCGTTTCGCAATCAATTCATTTTTACATTCATATGAATATCTTCTCAAATAATTATTGATGTCTGACGTGGAAGGGAAATCGACCTTGAACTTTATTCAATTGAGACCACTTTCTTTGATAGAGGGTGTTTGAATTATCGGCATAGTAATAATCTTTGCAATTTAATTCATTTGCTAAGGTTTTGAGAGCTCATTCATGTGCTGAAGTCAAGGATGCAACATTGGCGACAGGATGCTCCGTGTATAACAAATCAAAAGTACGAACTACTTTTTTAAGTATGTTTTCCCCTTGAAAAAATTGTGATGGTTTGCTTTTTTGCAGAGTAGACAAAGCCCTTTTAGATGGATTAATTTTGATCATACCCATTAGATGCACTATGAGGATTATGACCAGCAGTGTGGCTGTTGATTACTTTCTAAGATTGATCATGCTAATACATGTAAATGCTAAGTCCATAATTCTGGCAGAATATGGTACTATTGCTTGTAGTTTAGACTTATATAGTGGTATATTCATCACATTAAGCTGCGAAGTGGAAACTCCTTATTTGCGGTTTTCATGGGACCTTTTTAGATGCACTAAAATAAGCACACGGCAGCGAAATCTTTATTGATTGAGAAATCTGAGAGATTTTTTTCTCGGTTAACATATTGCTTTTGTATGTGTATATGTACTTGAAGATTCATTCTTGCATCAAGATTTTATCCTCGGACGTCAAAATTGTTCTTTTAACTCATGATGTTTTTGCTGTGAATGTTGGTAGCATGTCTTTGTATCGCAGGGATGATGAAATTGACTCAGTGGCAAGGATAAAGGCTGCTGAGAAGGCCTTGAAAGAAAAGCAGAAGGTGATTTTACTTATTTTCCAGGTCTTCTAGCATGATTTATTTCATAAATAACTTTTGAATCTTGAGGATTATAACAAGTATCAGTATGACGTGGACAATTCTACTTCTGTTCTTGTAATCTGAAGTCTATTGCCATTTGTTCTTTAAATTTACTTGATTTGGCGCTCTGGTATACATGTATAAGATTTGAGTCTGATATTTTTATTTGCAGGAAAAACCTTCATTTGAGCTATCTGGAAAGCCTGCTACTGAAACTTACAAAGTGAGAGGTGAGATTCATGTCCAGGTTTATTTCACCTCATGGTTTATTCTCTCCCTTTCTTGGTTTTGATGGACCTTTTTAACTTTCAAATGCACGGATGGGAGATAACTCTGTTAAAATCTGTTATCCCCTGATACATCATATGCGTTGTGGCACATTTGCTTTTCCCTTTATATTAATTCGCGTAACATTTTTTGCTTTTCTGACGCTGCATAAAGACAAAGATGAGTGCTCAGAAGGTCCTTTAGGTTGCATGTGTCTAAATGATCGTGTTCCTTATGCATTGTATACGTACTCTTGTTGTAATTAGCGAGAATGTGCCTTGACAATCTGTGAACGTGGACATTCATTAAAATGCTTGATTAGCACCATTTCCAAATTTCATGTTTCAAAATTAAAAAATTCAAGAATAGCCCAAAAGTACTGAAATCTTCTTTTAACTATGCCATAGTGCCCGATTCAACAACAATGCATTGTCTCATGTTAATTGCTAAGCTGGAAAATGATTTACTTCAAATTAAACCCTTTATTCAAAATTGAGTTTTGGGAAAAACAACTCCACAAATTGAAAACATTCCACAGATTTTTCCATCAGAGACTGGTCATCCTTTAATTGAATTCAAACACAATTCATTCGTCTCTAAAACCACCAAAAAAAAGAAGAAGGGTCATCTCAACTTCAGATCTCAATCTCACCAAATACAATCCAGAGAGAGAGAGAGAGACTCATTGTGGCTGGTAGGTGCAGAAGCAGAGGCGAGGGATTGAGCCTGGCGGTGGGCAACCCATTGGCGATAACGAGGGCTGCAATGGCGGCCATCACTCTGTGGGAGAGCCTATACACCTCCATTCCGCTTGTAAAACGAAAAACAAAGAAACGCAAAATGTTGGGCGAGAATGGAGATCTCACCTCGGTCTCTCTCTGCGACGCCTCTCGCAAAATAGGCACCCACGCGAGCGCGGCGCAGAGAGAGAAACGGAGGAGGGAAAGATTTCGCGAGGGTTCTTTCTGTAACATGAGAGAGAAGTCAAAAGGGACGCAGAGAGAACGAGACGAAGAGGGAGATGAGCAGCGGCGAAGCCAGAAGTAGGCTCTGGGGCGGTGGCGAATCAAATCCGTGCAGTGGCAGAGGGAGAGTAAAGCGCATCTCAGACCGCCTCTTCTGCAAAATTAGTCCCGCTTGCCCAATTCCAAGAATTGGTGCTGGTTGGCATCTCTCATTTTCCAACCGTCGTGTAGTTCCAATTCGTGCGTTAGTTTTGTCTCAGCGAAGAGGCATGTTTGGAAAGACATGGTTCTAGCTTCGTGCCTTTTCTCTCCTTACATATATGCATGTCCCAGACAGCCAACGAACAAGTGCATAAAATTTTATGCTGCTTGAAGGAAAAAAATCGCCAATCGTCATGGACATGTTCTCCGAATTGACAGACGCTCTAATAATCACTATCATTTCCTTCTTGCCCTTCAAAGAAGCCGCAAGAACGAGTGTACTATCCCGGCGGTGGCGTGACCTATGGCGTTCGACGGCAAACATTGAGTTTGACGAGCGGTTTTTTGTTAGAGACAATGTACCTGTTGAAACTCAGCGGGTTCAAAGACTCGAATTCATCAACTTCATTCGGTGCTGGCCACATGAAGACACCGCCGAACTCGTCCTGCGAAGGTTCAGGCTCCGTATGTCGAAGCCTCGCGAGTTCGAACGTGACGTGCAAATGTGCATATCATTTGCCATTTCCCGTGATGTTGGAGCGCTTGAACTGGACTTCTCCGATCCGATGTGGGACGAGAACGATATGGAGAATCACGAACCGGAGTTCCATCTTCCCATGCAAATTGGCATGCCAGCTCTTGAGTCGTTGACACTGTTCGCATGCAGTTTCAACCCAGCCTGTTTGATAAATCTCAGATCGCTTAAGCATGTTTCGTTTGGTTGGATCGCAGTGAGAATGTCTACTCTGAATGACCTGTTGAGGAACTCTACGTGCTTGGAGAGTTTGAGGTTGAAAAATGTTGGAACCTGGAGCATCTGAGCATTTTTGAGAGGGATTTGGCGCTGAAGACATTGGTGATTGATAATTGCAATTTCCATCGAGAGTGTTTTGCGGTTGAGGCACCGAACTTGAGGTCTTTCAAGTATTCAGGGTCTGTAGGGAATTTTGAGTTGCTTTTTACTAGGCATCTGGAAGAGGCTGAACTTGACTTTGGATCCGAGTCGGAGTTCGATGAATCCGGAGGTGATCTTCTCCAGACACTTCTATCATCCTTGGACTGCGCTAGGGTTTTGAAAGTTTGCAGTTACATGCTTCAGGTATGCGTTCCTTCTGTTTCTTTTATTTCTGGGTTCACTTTAAAAATGAACACTCCATCTGCTTCATGGGATTAACATTTCTTTCGAACCCTTGGTGACATAATCTGCAAGGATTGACGTGGTCGTTTTATCTTTTTTCGCCATACAATGTGTTCCCGAAAACAAGACATGGTGGAGCTTTTCTTTAGCAAAAAATCACGTCAGTTTTATAATCATATTTACGTGCCTTCCTAATTGAATTTTGAATATTGTCCTCTTTTAACAGTTTCCATTGTTTAATTTCGTATCTATCACGATAAATTTTGATTTTGGCAAGACATCAAATGTTCGCATAATTATGATCATGTTCATCAGGTTGTTCCAACTGGAGAAGAACCCTTGAGAATGCAATCACCTCTTAATGTGCGGCATCTTATTTTGAACACCGCATTGCACCGAGATGAGTACTGGGGGATTGCTTTCTTCCTCAAGAGTTGTCCTTTTCTGGAAACCCTAACCCTCCAAATGAGCCCTCCAAGAATTTTCCCAGTAAGTTCACACATTCCCCTCGCATATTTCATTTAAAGAAAACAAGCTGAGTTTTGTGTGCTGGTGCATTAGATATTCATGTGTATTGGTTAATGTTATGTAGAAGTGATTCATGATCCTTTTTCTCTCTTTTAATATACTATCATGATTTGACAACAAGTGATTGTAAGTAACCTTCAAACTCTCGTAACATGGGTATAGGGGAAATAATATGCTCCCTATTTTATTAATTGCATCTTCAATACTGATATATCTACACAAATATATGACGTTTTATCAACTTTTTTAGGATTATCAACCGCCATTCCAGTTTGATCCGAGTAGATTCTGGTCCGGCAATATAGAAAGGCTCTACAGGTGCGTCCTTCGAACCTTGAAGGTGGTGGAGGTGAAGGGTTTCCAAGGGACGGTCAATGAAACTCGTTTGCTAAGGTATTTGCTGTATAATGGGCGTGCCATGCAAGAACTCAAACTGTATCTCTCCAATGAAGCCGATGGTCATGGTGGTGATCGTTCGGTATATTTTCAGAGGGCTGTATTTGTGATGGGCTTCCCTAAAGCGTCACCGAATGCTCATGTAATGATCATTTAAGATGGATTCATTTAAGATGGATTAAGTTGTATGTGGTGATTGATCAATAAGACTAATGGACTACTATGTTTCCATGAGGGGTTTTGTTGAATTCTATTTATTTGATTTTGATTTTGATTTTGATTTTTTTGTTTTGTTTTTATCCTTGAAGACATTCAAGAATAATAGATTATGACGTGCATATATATTTCTCAATTCGACACAAGGTACTTATTCGATATATATATATATATATATATATATATATATATATATATATATATATATGGACACACATATTATATTTGAATGCATCACACATATTGTATTAATACTCAGCTCACAAGGATTTAGAGAGAAACTCTAGAGAGAGAATATGGATTGTATTACTTGTGAATGAGATGAGTACAATGAGGGGGAGGAGACCCCTATTTATATAAATACCAGGCAAATTGTACCCATAGATCTCTCATTGATCTAACGGTGGAGATTGCATTTCCCCAACTACTAACTACCCGCATTTATTACATGCAAATACAATTATCGTATCGTCCGCCCGTAGGAGTATTCTAGAAAACTCGAGAAAACCCTAAGGACTCGGGGATACAAGCCAAGGGTCGCTTGATCCACGGATGTGTCACGGCCGTCCCTTAGGAACCTCTTGGATCGGCTTTCTTGCAGGCCGTGACACATATCTCACCCACAATAACTTAATAAATTACCAATTGAAATATACATGATTTAATAATTATTTTTATTAGGTATTTATTTTTTTTTATCGTTTTGTCGATCTCGAATCTTCACAATCTTTGTAGATAATATTTACAACTCAAACTAAACATTATTGACTTGAGAGACTCATGCTAATCCCCAAAAAAGGGGATTTGTATTGGTCCATGTTCCTATCATTTTATCCATTAAAAAAAATCAAATAATTACCTTTATGAGATATGTGTTATTTCTTTGATGTAGTAAGTATATCTTGTCTGATCCAAATTAATCAAGATTTTAATGCGAAGTTGTGCCAATTATGTAAGGTCTAAACAAAAGAAAAAGAAAAAAAAAAAAAGAAGAAGATGGAAATTAAAGGTTGGCTCATTTTTTAATTTGTCGTGCGAAAGAGAGATCATGAAGATGAATTTATGTGAAGCATAAGAAAGGGAACCTAATTAGAAATTTTGTCAATGCTATGTAGAGTTTGTTCTTTAGCAGGTGTTTGTCTCGTATTAGATCATTCTCCACTAGTTTTTGGTAATTGATATAATAATATTTGAATTGTAGCAAGAGGGCTATTTTCGGCCATTGCTTAAAAGTTAGTCCCTGTTGCCAAAATTTTGTGAATTTAATGTTAGATTGGGAGGTCTCTATCATGGTAGCACACCTCAATTTTCAACGAACACGTAGTTTCAATTTTATTTGAAAAAAAAAAAATACTGTCAAATAGCCATTCATATTTTCTTGTCTAGTTACTTTTGTCTCCTTACCATTGCACCGAAGAGGCATGTTCAAAATAATGCGATGGTGATATTTATGGGTAATTAGCTCCATACTGGGCAGGTCACTCGCAGGAACTGAAAATCGCCTACTAATTCCTGGGTCCACTCGGAAACCGGAGCAAAGGAAGTGGCAGCAATGCTTTATCTAACTGCTTTTGGGTATAGAGATTCATCCCCGAGTTTGGTGAGGAGAAGGGGCTCTCGGAGAAAGAGAAGTAGGGGAGGAGACCCGGCAACAAAGTCCCTGGCAAAAGCAAAAATGAAAGTGCTATTGTGGAACATCATCAGCATGATCCGTTGGAAGAAAAGATAGACCATCCAATTTGCTTATCACGGCAAGGCGGTCCATGAAAGCGGTCGTGTATTGAGAGGCTAGGAATGGGAAATTGTCTTGTACTGCACATATATACATAAGTGTATTGAATCAAAGACCCGAGCCGAGAACTCCACTGTTTGCTGCCCAAGCTCGGCTGCCATTTGCAACCAGGATCCTCGCTCCGAGATCTACGCAAAAGTTCATGGAATTTAGGGTTTAAGAATCAAAGGGAGAGTTGAATCAGGGAAGTTGCCTGTCGCTATTGTTAGCGTTTTTGAAGGCGACACTATGACTGCGAGGGAGGGCCGGAGGCGAGGCCGCAATTGTGATGCAGCAATAGAGGGCCGGAGGTGAGAGCTCAACTGAGAGATAACCGACGGCGAGATGAGGCAAGAGAGTTGAGAGGATCATGCAAAAGGAGGAGTGAGGTTCGAGAGCGAGAGCGAGATGAGGTGAGAGAGTTGTGATGCCGCCATGGGGTTTCTTTCTTTCAAGAGAGAGCGTGCATGAGGAGTGAGGAGCGTGAGGGAGAGATTTAAGTGGGAGGTTCTAATCTGAAATTGGACTGGTTCATGATTTTTTTACACACCCCTAATTATACTCTCTGATTTGACGGACTCCTAACTTCTTATCATTTTCTTGTTGCCCTCTTTTGCCCTTCAAAGAAGCCGCAAATACGAGCATTGGCGTTGCATATGGCGTTCGATGGCAGACATCGAGTTCAACGAGTGGCTCTTTGCCAAGAGACATTGTACGTGTCGAAACTCATCATCTTTAAAGACCCAATTTCATAAACTTTATTGGGCTCTTGCTTCATTAATATACATCTGAACTCCTTAATCATGGAGTATTGATGGGTACTTTGTGGTTGATTGGTAAAATTGAGTATTATGTTTCTAAATTGCAACATAGTCATTTAATATTGTTTGTCCATCTCTTAGGTCACATGTTATGAAATTGGAATATTTGATTTGGTTTGTTCCGGTATTACATTTTATTATGCAATTTTTCTCTAAATGATCAAGTAAAGATTTTCGAATTTGTTTGCTTGTGTAAGCTTTAATTATTTTTAAGGTGGTATATAAATAATCACGCATTCAATAGCTCTATGGATGCTAGAATAATATGAATTCAGCCCTGCGCACATAATTTTTTGATTCTTGAAGTTTTAAATATATCGAAAGATGTGGAGTTTCGAGGAGTACATTGTTTCTTGGCAAGAGAAGCTCTCATGGAACTCGATGTTTGCCGACGCCATATGCAACGCCAATGCTCGTTCTTGCGGCTTCTTTCAAGGGCAAAAGGGAAATGATGGTCAATTCAAATAATATGACCATGATATTGTTTTGAACATGTCTCTTAGGTGGAATGGTAACAAGACAAAACTAATAAAAAAAGAAAATATGAAAAGCCATTTGATAGTTTTTTTTTTCATAAAAAAATTAGAACTACGTGGTGGTCGGAAAATGAGGGATGCTGGCATGACAGAAACTTCCCAACCAAACATAAATTCATGAAATTTGACAACTGGGACTAATTTTGAACGATGACCGAAAATAGCCGTCTTGCTACAAATACAAAAATCAATTGCCAAAAATGTCGGAGAATTTTTCTAATACGGGACAAAAGCATGTAAAAGAACAAAGTCTATATAGCATTAACAAAATTTCTAATTAGGTTCCCTTCCTTCTGCTGCACACAAATTCATCTTCATGATCTCTCTTTTGCATGACAATTTTATTTTTCCTTTTCTTTTGTTTAGACCTTACAAAATTCGCACAACATCGCATTAAAATCTTAAATTATGTCCAACTTGACCAGATATATCAAAGAAATAACATGTTTGTTGAAAAGTTATTTATTAGAATTTTTTATTTTTTTATTTTTATATAGAAATAAGTTGATAGGAATAGGGACTACCACATGTACACGTTGATGGGGATTGCCATTAGCCTCTCACATCAATGCTGTCCGATTTGCGTCCGAACGACATGAAAATAAATACCCGACAAAATAATTATTAAAGTATTGTATATTTCAATCGCGATGAGTACAGTAAGTCTCAATCTCGTCCAAGCCTCTTTTTAAGGAGGAAAGGAATTATTAAAATAACATTGTAACGATCGGTTGCTCTTCATTTAGGTTATTTGGAGCTATTTTCCTTTCTTCTTTTGAACTTTGATATTTTGTTTTATTATTCAAGGTCGTAGCCTCACAGCCCCTAAACTCTTTTCCAACCGAATAAACAAGTCATACAATTTCTGAATTATAAATTTTATGGTTAAAATTGATCCGTCGCTCCTTAAGATTTACAACTTCTCATTTTCCCCCGGACTTTAATTTTCAACATGTTTTTTTTTTTTAAAAAAAATTGACGATGAGTAAACAGATATATAAGGGGAAAAAATTAGAAATGGACTGTGCAGATTTCCCTTCTTATGTTATGTTGAACATTGTTCGTCATCTTTAGAAGCATTATCTCCATAAGATTCCGACAGATTATTGCGAGGCGATGGAAGAAATGACTAATCACTGTGGAATATATCACCTAATGCTTGAGACAAAAAATAATCAATATAAAGACCAGAAAATTATTGAGAATAAGCCACGAAATACTAAGTAACCTTATTGCCTTCGATAATGTGCCATCTTGCCTGAGAAAAAATGGATAAAACATAATTCTGTGCTCCAAACTTGATAATGAAATAAATATATTTGACATACAAATCCTTGCAGTAATCCTGCTCTCTCTTCCGAAAAGGTAGCAGCTTTGACGGTGAATGTAAAGGGGCTCTATTCCAGTGCATGCACATAAGTAGACAATGGCAAGAACAATACTCAGCAATTATTAGAAGTTTGGTTTATTCCCAATCGATAAATTACTTCGCGCATGTGTCACGGCCCAAAATGAGACCGATCCAAGAGGTTCCCAAGGGACGGCCGTGATTCACTCGTGGAGGACCTCCTGTGCTTGTTCAGATTTCCAACAAGTCTTCTTCCCGAGATTTCCAAGGGCGGGCAACACCGTCATTACACCTAATTCTAGAAGTCTCTAGTTATTTATGTCGGTAGATGGTAGTTGTTATTAATGTTAGTAGTTGAGGCAGTGCGATCTCGTCCGCCGGATAAAAAGTAGATCAACACATGTAATCAGAGGGCCTCGAGTATAAGAAGGGGTGTCATCCCCCTCATTTGTATCCATCCAACATTTTAGTAATATAAAGTTCCTTTCTTTCTAGCGCTTCTCTCTAGAAGCTTTATTTCTCTATGATCCGGGTGTGCGAGCGAGTGTGCGATTGATCGAGCTAGGCTTGACTTAGGTGTTCCAAAAGAGCTTGAATCGCCGCGCGGTCACGATCCCAATCGATCGGCCCGTGACACATGTATGACAAAAGAACCACATAAATATCCCTGTTAACCTTCGTAATGTTGTGATTGGTCATCAACCTCAATCTAGCAAGAGGCCAATTGTTCACAAGTAACATTGAAATAAACAAAGACGAGGAACATCACTTGCAAGTGACCCACAAAAGAGCTCTGAAGAGAAGAAAAGGGAAAATTGCTCTATCGTAAGGGAAAACAAAATTTTACATCCCATGACGACACAAAACGTGTAATGTATTCCTTCAATAAAAGTTTCAGCCCCCAACATTTTCCCCTATACACCACGTAGACTAAAGAAAGCTAGGTAAAGAAAACATAACAAGCCGACTATATTGCTTCAATAAAGTAAAGAAAACATATCAAACTGACTATATTCCTTCAATAAAAGTTCATTCATCCCCCTTGATAGAATTGTTGAATCAACAATTCCAGCTCCAATTTTTCTTCTGCTAGAAGATCTTGTCCATGGTTAATTGCAAATTCCACAACAGAAATTCCAAGCCCTACCGTCTCCAATTTGCTGGATAAGTATTGTATCATTGTTTGGCAAGAAGTCTCGACTTCTTGCAATCTGCTTTTTAGATCAAGCAATTCATCCCTTATTGTTGTTCCTCCTAAACTGCTAGCAATGTCATTGCTAGATAATGGCTCATGATACAAAGGTTGAAGATATCCTCTCTGTGCTGCTCCTTCTGCTTCAGCTGCTAGAGGCAATGGCCCTGTTTGATGTGATGGAAACAGAGGTGATGGCCCCATTTAAGGCGATAGAAACAGAGGCAATGACAGAGCAACTTATTGACTCCCAATAAGCTGAGGTGATGGAAACAGAGGCGATGACAGAGCAACTTGTTGACTCCCAATAAGCTTGAGGTGATGGAAACAGAGGCGATGGTAGAGCAACTTGTTGACTCCCAATAAGCTAATGCAATGGAATTGGCTGTGGAGCAATTTGAGCTTATGGTGGAACTCCTTCCAGTCTTGCTCCGGGAACTAAAACTTCTAGGGGAGTTGCTTCTCGAACTTGAACTTGAACTTCTGGTCGTGGAGCCACTACCTGTCTTGCTCCATCAGGAGGCTGTGGAGGCAATGGATCCAGCGGAATTGGAGTTAGCCCGATTATAGCCCGGTAATGGTTTTTTCCCGCATCATCTAGGGTTGAGCAATTCTTTATATATCTCGAATGTGGTGCCGTTCCAATCAAGTGCTTTGTTATTCTGAGTTTGGAATTCTTGTTTCTTGCGAACTGTTTGGAACAGTGACGACATCTCCGTTTGTCTCTTCATGCAACAACAATTTGCTCCAACGCTAAATCCATCCCGCGAATCTACAATACATTTAAAACAGTATAAACTAAATCCTAAGCCTAAACCCATCAACCCAACTTCCAACTTGGGCTGACTGCCTTAAAAAATAGCCTGGCCCGTGACCGAACTCCTCCCTTTGATACCTTAAGTTACTCCAGCCTCGAACTTGAACTTGAATTTTTGGTCGTTGAGCCGTTATCTATCCTGCTCCACCAAGAGGCTGTGGAGGCAATGGATCCAGCGGAATTGGAGCTAGCTCGAATACAGCCTAGTAATGGTTTTTTCCCGCATCATCTAGGGCTGAGAAATTCTTTATATATCCCGAACGTGGTGCTGTCCTAGTCAAGTCATCTGTTATTCTGAGTTTGGAATTCATGTTTCTTGCAAACTGTCTAGAATAGTGACGACATCTCCATTTGTCTCTTCCTTCAACGACAATTTGCTCTAACGCTAAATCCATCCCGCAAATCTATAATACAATCAAAACAGCATAAACTAAATCCTAAACCTAAATCCATCAACCTAACTTCTAACTTGGGCTGACTACCTTAAAAAATAGCCCAGCCCGTGACCGAACTCCTCCCTTTGACACCTTAGGGTACTCTAGCCTTGAACTTGAACTTGAACTTCTGGTCGTGGAGCCGCTACTTGTCCTGCTCCACTAGGAGGCTGTGGAGGCAATAGATCCAGCGGAATTGGAGTTAGCCCGAATACAGCCCGATAATGATTTTTTCCCGCATCATCTAGAGCTGAGCAATTCTTTATATATCCCGAACATGGTGCCGTCCTAGTCAAGTGCTCTGTTATTCTGAGTTTGGAATTTTGTTTCTTGCGAACTGTTTGGAATAGTGATGACACCTCCATTTGTCTATTCCTTCAACGACAACTTGCTCCAACACTAAATCCATCTCGCGAATCTACAATACAATCAAAATAGCATAAACTAAATCCTAAACCTAAACCCATCAACCCAACTTCCAACTTGGGCCGACTGCCTTAAAAAATAGCCCGGCCCATTACTGAACTCCTCCCTTTGACACCTTAGGGTACTCTAGCCTCGAACTTGAACTTGAACTTCTGGTCATGGAGCCGCTACCTGTCCTGCTCCACCAGGAGGCTGTAGAGGCAATGGATCCAGCAGAATTGGAGCTAGCCCAAATACAGCCCGGTAATGGTTTTTTCCCGCATCATCTAGGGCTGAGTAATTCTTTATATATCTCGAACATGGTGCCGTCCCAATCAAGTGCTTTGTTATTCTGAGTTTGGAATTCTCGTTTCTTGCGAATTGTTTGGAACAGTGACGACACCTCCATTTGTCTCTTCCTTCAACGACAACTTGCTCCAACGCTAAATCCTTCTCGCCAATCTACAATACAATCAAAACAACATGAACTAAATACTAAGCCTAAACCCATCAACCCAACTTCCAACTTGGCCCGACTGCCTTAAAAAATAGCCCGGCCCGTGACCAAACTCCTTCTTTTAACACCTTAGGGTACTCCAGCCTCGAACTTGAACTTGAAGTTCTGGTCATGGAGCCGCTACCTGTCCTGCTCCACCAGGATGCTGTGGAGGCAATGGATCCAACGGAATTGGAGCTAGCCCGAATACAGCCCGGTAATGGTTTTTTCCCGCATCATCTAGGGCTGAACAATTCTTTATATATCCCGAATGTGGTGTCGTCCCAATCAAATGCTCTGTTATTTTGAGTTTGGAATTCCCGTTTCTTGCGAACTATTTGGAACAGTGACGACACCTCCATTTATCTCTTCCTTCAACGACAACTTGCTTCAACGTTAAATCCATCCCATGAATCTACAATACAATCAAAACAGCATAAACTAAATCCTAAGCCTAAACTCATCAACCCAACTTCCAACTTGGGCCGACTGCCTTAAAAAATAGCTCGGTCCGTGATCGAACTCCTCCCTTTGACACCTTAGGGTACTCCAGCCTCGAACTTGAACTTCAACTTTTGGTCGTGGAGCCGCTACTTGTCTTGCTCCACCAGGAGGCTGTGGAGGCAATGGATCCAGCGGAATTGGAGCTAGCCCGAATACAACCCGGTAATGGTTTTTTCCCGCATCATCTAGGGCTGAGCAATTCTTTATATATC
Source organism: Eucalyptus cloeziana (assembly GCA_014182715.1). Taxonomy (NCBI): domain Eukaryota; kingdom Viridiplantae; phylum Streptophyta; class Magnoliopsida; order Myrtales; family Myrtaceae; genus Eucalyptus; species Eucalyptus cloeziana. Next base: position 9,906,765 of record CM024639.1, on the reverse strand, counting down.
CCGAACGTGATGCCATCCCAATCATGTGCTTTGTTATTCTGAGTTTGGAATTCCTGTTTCTTGCGAATTGTCTGAAACAGTGAGGACACCTCCATTTGTCTCTTCCTTCAACAACAACTGCTCCAACACTAAATCCATCCCGCGAATCTACAATACAATCAAAACAGCATAAACTAAATCCTAAGCCTAAACCTATCAACCCAACTTCCAACTTGGGCTGACTGCCTTAAAAAATAGCTCGGCCCGTGACCGAACTCCTCCCTTTGACACCTTAGGGTACTCCAACCCCTCCCTCACCCTCCCTTCGTCAAGACGTCTCTCGCCCTCCCTCCTCCCTCCATTGATGTGCTACCATGGCAAACAAAACTCGATCTTTCTCTTTCTTGCTCGACCACCTACATCACCCATGGCCGGTCATTTCTACCCTCCGGACCAAAACAGAGCAAAGTTTTCGGCTTACCTTTTCTCTTCTTCGGCAAGTCTCTTCCGTGACCACGTTCTTCTTCCTCCGGTAAGTCTCCCTTTTCCGTGCTCGACGACTTTCTACCTCCAAACTTGCTCCACACGGTTTTTCTTTTCTTTCTTAACCTGAAAACGGTATGATTTAGCTGTCAACAATGATGAATTTCTGTGTTCTTGTTGTCATTTTGTGTTCTTAGAAACCTTGATGATGTACGTTCACAATCACGATCACATGTTGATCTTGCACAGATCAAGATCAAAGAACGATTCAATCAGTGAGAACTCGGAAGCTGCTTTGATCTGCCTTCATCTGGATTTCGCGAACTCTGCATTGCTTTGAGTGGTATAGCCAGCAAATATGATTTGAGCTCTCAAGAGAGGCTTTGATACCATGTGAAGAAAAATGGAATGAACAAAAGAAGAACAATGATGAATTGAGAGTGTTTGTGATCTACAATCTTCTTTATTCAATGAACAGTTCAAGGAAGATATACATCCGAGAGCTTCTCATACAGCTTCTTCTCTCTTTTTCTATTTTTACTTACATGATCTAAATCAAAAAGAAGAAGACGACCAAGAACAAAATTAACAGAAAGAAAAGTTGTTGCTTATTCTGTTAGTCTTGTAAAACAGAATAACTGTTCTTCAGTAATAAAGCTTCATTTATATTTAAACGTGCGGAGCCCTGAGTTGCGCTTCTGATGGAAGTCAGGGTTGAGCTTCTGACTTCATCGCCTCTGTTCTTCTTAGTTGTATTAATGACTCCATGTGCACTTGTAGCTGTCGACTTCTCATTCACTCCTTTTCTTTAGCAGCAGCAACATTTACTGAATTTGCTTGTGTAGGCTTTACTTCTTTGAGCTTTGTTTCCTCATCCTCATTCACTTCCACGAGCTCTGTTTTCTTATACTTCTGATCTTTAACAGTATGCACTCTTTCAGACAATTTCCTAAAATAAAAACTGTTCTCATCAGGTATTGATTACGAATTTAAGTTTGCACGAGTGATTATACTCTTGTTGAAGGCATAACTGAGAAAAAATAAGACGAGAAAGAACAGAGGTCATGTGTTCCTCAATGCAGCGGCTGTAATATGGGGGTGAGCGAGATCAAACCAAAAAAAAAAATCACAAAGTTTAATCTTTTGGGAGAGAAACTAGATAGAACACTGGGCATATTACACTGGATTGCGAGTGGATTAAATCTAACCAAAGAAAATTTAAGAATTTTTCATCAAAAGAATTTCGTAAAATAATTTGCATTAATTAATTAAGCAAGACCAAAAAAAAATTTACAAAGTTTAATCTTTTGGAAAAGATACTAGAATCCCAATGGTTTTGGCATATCAGTTTAGTTTCATGATGAAGTATTACACTAACATGAGGAAGCGAGCGAGCGAGCGAGCGAGTGAGGGAACTTGAGTTTAGTTTTTGTGGATACGGTTTAGCTTTAAGCAAACATCTTCAAATGAACTAAAGCTATGTCCTAGTGTTCAATTTCTCCACGGCATCAAACATTGGGAAAATGAAATGAGAAATGGTATTTACTATGACATATCTATAAAGAAAATGACTAGTTTACTGAGGTATAGGAAATAATTCATCATTTCTGCTCCATCGTTTCGCAATCAATTCATTTTTATATTCATATGAATATCTTCTCGAATAATTATTGATGTTTGACGTGGAAGGGGAATCGACCTTGAACTTTATTCAATTGAGACCACTTTCTTTGATAGAGGGTGTTCGAATTATCGGCATAGTCATAATCTTTGCAATTTAATTCATTTGCTAAGGTTTTGAGAGCTCATTCATGTGCTGATGTCAAGGATGCAACATTGGCGACAAGATGCTCCGTGTATAACAACTCAAAAGTACGAACTACTTTTTTAAGTATGTTTTCCCCTTGAAAAAATTGTGATGGTTTGCTTTTTTGCAGAGTAGACAAAGCCCTTTTAGATGGATTAATTTTAATCATACCCATTAGATGCACTATGAGGATTATGACCAGCAGTATGGCTGTTGATTACTTTCTAAGATTGATCATGCTAATACATGTAAATGCTAAGTCCATAATTCTCAGAATATGGTACTATTGCTTGTAGTTTAGACTTATATAGCGGTATATTCATCACATTAAGCTGCGAAGTGGAAACTCCTTATTTGCAGTTTTCATGGGACCTTTTAGATGCACTAAAATAAGCACACGGCAGCGAAATCTTTATTGATTGAGAAATCTGATAGATTTTTTTCTCGGTTAACATATTGCTTTTGCATGTGTATATGTACTTGAAGATTCATTCATGCATCAAGATTTTATCCTTGGACGTCAAAATTGTTCTTTTAACTCATGATGCTTTTGCTGTTAATGTTGGTAGCATGTCTTTGTATTGCAGGGATGATGAAATTGACTCAGTGGCAAAGATAAAGGCTGCTGAGAAGGCCTTGAAAGAAAAGCAGAAGGTGATTTTACTTATTTTCCAGGTCTTCTAGCATGATTTATTTCATAAATAACTTTTGAATCTTGAGGATTATAACAAGTATCGGTATGACGTGGACAATTCTACTCTATTGCCATTTGTTCTTTAAATTTACTTGATTTGGCGCTCTGGTATACATGTATAAGATTTGGGTCTGATATTTTTATTTGCAGGAAAAACCTTCATTTGAGATATCTGGAAAGCCTGCTACTGAAACTTACAAAGTGAGAGGTGAGATTCATGTCCAGGTTTATTTCACCTCATGGTTATTCTTTCCCTTTCTTGGTTTTGATGGACCTTTTTAACTTTCCAATGCACGGATGGGAGATAACTCTGTTAAAATCTGTTATCCCCTGATACATCATATGCGTTGTGGCACATTTGCTTTTCCCTTTATATTAATTCGCGTAACATTTTTTGCTTTTCTGAAGCTGCATAAAGACAAGATGAGTGCTCAGAAGGTCCTTTAGGTTGCATGTGTCTAAATGATTGTGTTCCTTATGCATTGTATACGTACTCTTGTTGTAATTAGTGAGAATGTGCATTGACAATCTGTCAACGTGGACATTCATTAAAATGCTTGATTAGCACCATTTCCAAATTTCATGTTTCAAAATTAAAAAATTCAAGAGTAGCCCGAAAGTACTGAAATCTTCTTTTAACTATGCCATAGTGCCCGATTCAAACAATGCATTGTCTCATGTTAATTGCTAAGCTGGAAAATGATTTACTTCAAATTAAACCCTTTATTCAAAATTGAGTTTTGGGAAAAACAACTCAACATTTCACAGATTTTCCATCAGAGACTGGTCATCCTTTAATTGAATTCAAACACAATTCATTCGTCTCTAAAACCACCAAAAGAAGAAGAAGGATCATCTCAACTTCAGATCTCAATCTCACCAAATACAATCCAGAGAGAGAGAGAGGCTCATTGTGGCTGGTAGGTGCAGGAGCAGAAGCGAGGGATTGAGCCTGGCGGTGGGCAACCCATTGGCGATAACGAGGGTTGCAATGGCGGCCATCACTCTGTGGGAGAGCCTATAAACCTCCATTCCGCTTGTAAAACGAAAAACAAAGAAACGCAAAATGTTGGGCGAGAATGGAGATCTCACCTCGGTCTCTCTCTGCGACGCCTCTCGCAAAATAGGCACCCACGCGAGCGCGGCGCAGAGAGAGAAACGGAGGAAAAGATTTCGCGAGGGTTCTTTCTGTAACATGAGAGAGAAGTCAAAAGGGACTCAGGAGAGAACGAGACGAAGAGGGAGATGAGCAGCGGCGAAGCCGGAAGTAGGCTCTGGGGCGGTGGCGAATCAAATCCGTGCAGTGGCAGAGGGAGAGTAAAGCGCATCTCAGACCGCCTCTTCCGCAAAATTAGTCCCGCTTGCCCAATTCCATGAATTGGTGCTGGTTGGCATCTCTCATTTTCCAACCGTCGTGTAGTTCCAATTCGTGCGTTAGTTTTGTCTCAGCGAAGAGGCATGTTTGGAAAGACATGGTTATTCGTGCGTTAGTTTTGTCTCAGCGTGGAGGCATGTTTGGAAAGACATGGTTCTAGCTTCGTGCCTTTTCGCTCCTTACATATATGCATGTCCCAGACAGCAAACGAACAAGTGCATAAAATTTTATGCTGCTTGAAGGAAAAAAATCGCCAATCGTCATGGACATGTTCTCCGAATTGACGGACGCTCTAATAATCACTATCATTTCCTTCTTGCCCTTCAAAGAAGCCGCAAGAACGAGTGTACTATCCCGGCGGTGGCGTGACCTATGGCATTCGACTGCAAACATTGAGTTTGACGAGCGGTTTTTTGTTAGAGACAATGTACCTGTTGAAACTCAGCGGGTTCAAAGACTCGAATTCATCAACTTCATTCGGTGCTGGCCACATGAAGACACCGCCGAACTCGTCCTGCGAAGGTTCAGGCTCCGTATGTCGAAGCCTCGCGAGTTCGAACGTGACGTGCAAATGTGCATATCATTTGCCATTTCCCGTGATGTTGGAGAGCTTGAACTGGACTTCTCCGATCCGATGTGGGACGAGAACGATATGGAGAATCACGAACCGGAGTTCCATCTTCCCATGCAAATTGGCATGCCAGCTCTTGAGTCGTTGACACTGTTCGCATGCAGTTTCAACCCAGCCTGTTTGATAAATCTCAGATCGCTTAAGCATGTTTCGTTTGGTTGGATCGCAGTGAGAATGTCTACTCTGAATGACCTGTTGAGGAACTCTACGTGCTTGGAGAGTTTGAGGTTGAAAAAATGTTGGAACCTGGAGCATCTGAGCATTTTTGAGAGGGATTTGGCGCTGAAGACATTGGTGATTGATAATTGCAATTTCCATCGAGAGTGTTTTGCGGTTGAGGCACCGAACTTGAGGTCTTTCAAGTACTCAGGGTCTGTAGGGAATTTTGAGTTGCTTTTTACTAGGCATCTGGAAGAGGCTGAACTTGACTTTGGATCCGAGTCGGAGTTCGATGAATCCGGAGGTGATCTTCTCCAGACACTTCTATCATCCTTGGACTGCACTAGGGTTTTGAAAGTTTGCAGTTACATGCTTCAGGTATGCGTTCCTTCTGTTTCTTTTATTTCTGGGTTCACTTTAAAAATGAACACTCCATCTGCTTCATGGGATTAACATTTCTTTCGAACCCTTGGTGACATAATCTGCAAGGATTGACGTGGTCGTTTTATCTTTTTTCGCCATACAATGTGTTCCCGAAAACAAGACATGGTGGAACTTTTCTTTAGCAAAAAATCACGTCAGTTTTATAATCATATTTACGTGCCTTCCTAATTGAATTTTGAATATTGTCCTCTTTTAACAGTTTCCATTGTTTAATTTCGTATCTGTCGCGACAAATTTTGATTATTGCAAGACATCAAATGTTCGCGTAATTATGATCATGTTCATCAGGTTGTTCCAACTGGAGAAGAACCCTTGAGTATGCAATCACCTCTTAATGTGCGGCATCTTATTTTGAACACTGCATTGCACCGAGATGAGTATTGGGGGATTGCTTTCTTCCTCAAGAGTTGTCCTTTTCTGGAAACCCTAACCCTCCAAATGAGCCCTCCAAGAATTTTCCCAGTAAGTTCACACATTCCCCTCGCATATTTCATTCAAAGAAAACAAGCTGAGTTTTGTGTGTTGGCGCATTAGATATTCATGTGTATTGGTTAATGTTATGTAGAAGTGATTCATGATCCTTTTTCTCTCTTAATATACTATCATGATTTGACAACACGTGATTGTAAGTAACCTTCAAACTCTCGTAACATGGGTATAGGGGAAATAATATGCTCCTTATTTATTAATTGCATCTTCAATACTGATATATCTACACAAATATATGACGTTTTATCAACTTTTTTAGGATTATCAACCGCCATTCCAGTTTGATCCGAGTAGATTCTGGTCCGGCAATATAGAAAGGCTCTACAGGTGCGTCCTTCGAACATTGAAGGTGGTGGAGGTGAAGGGTTTCCAAGGGACAGTCAATGAAACTCGTTTGCTAAGGTATTTGCTGTATAATGGGCGTGCCATGCAAGAACTCAAACTGTATCTCTCCAATGAAGCCGATGGTCATGGTGGTGATCGTTCGGTATACTTTCAGAGGGCTGTATTTGTGATGGGCTTCCCTAAAGCGTCACCGAATGCTCATGTAATGATCATTTAAGATGGATTAAGTTGTATGTGGTGATTGATCAATAAGACTAATGGACTACTATGTTTCCATGAGGGGTTGTTGCATTCTATTTATTTGATTTTGATTTTGATTTTTTTGTTTTGTTTTTATCCTTGAAGACATTCAAGAATAATAGATTATTACGTACGTACATATATATATATATATATATATATATATATGTATGTGTATATACATGGACACACATATTATATTTGAATGCATCACATTTGAACGATATTTAGTGTAAGTGCATAGAACTCTATTAAAAGGTGAATTCCCAATGTTGGTTTTTCCTTGCAAAATTTTCACTAACCAAATTTGTTCATCTTATAAATATATATATATATACACGCACGACACACACTTATATTTTAACACGTTTTCATTTTCATTTACATTTAGACACGTTTGCCATTTCAAATTATATTCTATTTTTACACCACTTCTCTTTTTTATTTTTCTTTTTTAATAATGGACACATTTGTCTAAGTATTTATTATATCTCACCACCAACACAAAATTTAATATAGTTAGAAAAATGCTAATACGCTTGCCTTTGTTTTATCTCTTAAATCTAAAATGAATTATTGGAAATAGAGGACATATTTGTTTGCGGAAAAGCTCCAAAATAATGACAAATGTTTTTTAGAAAATTATATTTCAAGGAAATTATTAGCTTTCCTTTATTTTGTGATATGTGATTGAAAACATTTTCTAGTGTTTGTATTTCATTTAGAAAATAATTTAGAACTTCTCAAGAAACACGCCTCAACCGTTGAACACCTCAAAGGTTGAGATGTGCTTTATATTTTCACCCTGTTTTTTTTTTTTTCTCGTTCCCTCTTCTTCCCCATCCGACCCAGGCCATAGATCTGCTACTCACCACCGCCACCACGACACGCCCGACCTTCGCCGCCATGAGCCCTTGCCATCCTGTCTCCATTCACCTTTGACGCTAGCCGCTCGTCCGCTGAAGTTATCGCCTCCATTCTCTCTCCTCCCTTCCCCATTCTTTTCCGATTTCTCCACTCCGTCCTCCACCATCTACGACGGTCCCATTGGCGGCGGCTGGGGCCCCTCCGGCTCCACGAACTTTGATGACGAGGAGCCTCTCCCCGATGAACTCGGCATCCACCCGGACAGATTGGGAAGAAGACCAAATTGATCCTCAACCCTTTCGGCCTTAAACCCGGTCGTTCACTGGACTCCGATCTGTCTAAGCCCGATCATCTTGTACCTCCCATCCGCCACGGTCGTCTCATTCATCTTGGTGCTCTTCCTTCTTGACGGACACTCTAATATTCACTATCATTTCCTTCTTGCCCTTTAAGAAACTGCAAGAACAAGTGTACTATCTTGGCGGTGGCGTGGCCTATGGCGTTCAATGGCAAACATTGAGTTTGACATGCTGTTTTTTGTTTGAGACAATGGACCTATTGAAACTCATCGGGTTCAAGACTCGATTTCATCAACTTCATTCAGTGCTTGCTAAATGAATACACCAATGCAAACTTGTCCTGAGAAGGTTCAAGGTCTGTACATTGAAGCCTCGCCAGTTTGAACCCGATGTGCAAATGTGCATTTCATTTGCCATTTCCTGTAATGTTGGAGCGCTTGAACTGGACTTCTCCAGTCCGACATGGGACGAGAATGATATGGGGAATCACAAACCAGAGTACATTGCACTGAGATGAATTCTGGGGTATTGCTTTCCTCCTCAAGAGTTGTCCTTTTCTCAAAACCCTAAACCTTATCCTCGCATATTTCATCCAAAAAAAACAAGCCTTATATGAGTCATTCGTGTTGGCACATTAGATATTGCATTGGATTTCTTTCCATAGGTATTAATTAATGTTATGTAGGAGTGATTTATGATTTTTCTTCTCTCTTCTAATGAACTATCATGATTCGACAAAATATGATTGTAAATAACTTTCAAATTTGTAACATGAATATGGGAAAAAAAATACGTTCCTTATTTATTAACGTTTTTCCATTACATTTGAAAATTATTTAGTATAAGCGCATAGAACTATGTTAGAAGTGTATAAAATGCAAGAGCCATTTCGTTGAATTCCCCCAACGTTGTATTTGAGAGGAGAGTGAGAGAGTGCGTCATTCTCTGTCGAGAGGAGAGCAGAAGTTTGAAATGGAGGAAAGAGAAGCGTGCAAAATAATAATTAACAAAGAGAGAGATAGAGGGGATGCAGTGCAGCGGGCTATACGAAGCAATCGGGGAGCGACATGTGCGTGGCAGAAGGGACTCGCGAGACCATAGCCGTCCGTTTTTTCATCTTTACCACAGATGGTGGAAATGGACGGCGTGGATGCGCGATTCCACTGGAAGGAAAATTAGAGTGTCATACCAAATCAAAAACCCCTTCAGGCCCGTAACAAAAAATAAAGTATAAGCAAATGACAGTGTAGAGCAAGAGTGACAGGGTGAGCGCGTGTGGACTGATATGTAAATCGGATAAAATTATTTCATAAAAAAAGATAAAGATATATATAATTTTTAATATTTATAATAAGATAGTTATTTTCCACTAATTACAAATTTAAAATATTCTCAAATTAACAAAATTAAAATTATATTTCAATATAAATAATATTTCATTCTAATATAATAAATTTAAAATAACAAAAAATTTAGTTAATTTAATTTAATCTTATTTTTTATACATTCGAATTTAATTCTATTTTATAAAATATTTTATTTTAGGTATCTTAATATATTTACTATTTAATAAAATTTCATAAGAGAATGATTGAAGGAGAATAAAGAAATAAAAAAAAGAAATTAATTTAAAAAGAAGAAAATAAAATAAAAAATAAATAAAACAAAGCAAGTAAGAGTGTTGCTGGATTTTTTACCATTAATTTTTGGTTCATTTATATTAATTATCATGCAAGTCAAAGGTTAGTAATTTACCGTCTCAATCAATTAGTTGAGATTTTTTCCAATCAGTAGCATAAAGGTCAACTCATTTCTGTTAAAAAATTCGAGTATACCCATACTTTTAGCAACAGTAGACAAATTTTACATTTGTCCTAGACAATTTGATTTCCAAGGAGACATAAAGATCAGAGCCTCCAGTGCCTAATATGTTGTCCATCATCGACGGAGGAAATTAAACTTTGAAGCCATTCTCATTCATATAACATCACTGGCTAGATGCACAAGCAAATCAGCCTCCCGGCCAACTCGAAGAGTCAAAGAAATCCGCAGAACCGAGGAAAAAAAAGAGACTCGACATTGGTAACAGTTGACCGCAACAAATGCACAAGGCTCATCAATCTAACAAGCACGCAACACCAGGTGAAGCAAACTCACTTCCTAGCATGCACCATTGGAAAAATTCCACAAAACACGATCATTTCATCACACCCGTAAGCACCACATTGGAGGAAATTGAGCTAGGAGCCATCTATCTTCACTTTCTTTAAACACCAATAGCTATAGGCACGAGCCAATCAGCTTCAAATCAGCACAAGCAGAGAACAAATCACTAAACAATGGATATGATATAACAAGCATAATCAAGATGAATTAGGAGGTGATAGGGTCAATTGAATTGCATGGACTCCAAATCCCAGTTGATTGATTTATTTGAATGAAGTTATTGACATTATTGTTAAAGTGATTGCATGATTGAAATTAACATTGATATGTTAGCCAAGCATCCACAACGTTTCATGGCATTCCGAGGCGATGTTTGTTTAGTTAGAATAATTTGTAATAACCTCATATTTTAACTAGTTTAGACCATAATTGTGCTCTCTTAATTGCAAGTTATCAACCAAAATGGGGGTGGATAAGGGAAAAATGTTGGAAGCAATTGTGGTCGATTGGGATCAGGGAAAATGGTAATATTGTGTGAAGAATACTGACTAAACAAAGATACCATGATAAGAATTATTGAGCACTTGACAGGTTATGAGAGAAAAACTAAAAAAATGAAACTTTGCCTAAAGATCAATTAGCAAATATACAATTTTACCGAACAGAGTTTAAGGTATCTAGTTCACAAACACAACCCTCATAGCTTCTAAGGCTTCATGGGATCCCCTGATTCTATTTTAGCAAGGCATGCATCAGCTCCACAACCATCCCTTGCATCGCATCTGCCTTTTCAATTGCTTACGACAGAAACAACTCTCGACCTTATCTTTGAGAGTTCATGAGTTGCTCCACAATCACATCCCTTATTTCATCCCATCAATCGCAACCACAACTTCTAACATATGGGAGTGACAACATTGCATTAATTTTCTCCATAGTCACTGCCTCCATCACAATCATAACTTCCATCAATTCTAGAACATGGAGCAAGAGAAGCAGAGTTGCTCTTCCATAGTTGTCGCCAAGTAACAATTACTAGATGGATCAACTACTTTATCATAATCCATCATCTTGCAAAGATACTAGTGTTTATTGGACTATTTATGAATTTCGGATACCATTTTCGAATTTTGAATTTCATTCCCCCATCTTCGGCCATTTTTAAGTAAGTGAAGATTAGGATTTTCTAGTATTTTGAAAGAGCTTTGCTATAAAATTACTTGAAATGGAGTTTGATGCAGGAAATTGTAGCGCGAACAAATTCAACACGCAAGCTACATAGAGTAGACAATGATTAGTGTCCACCAGTTCTTGATGATAAACTCGAACTAATTGACTCTCACTCTCCTTCCTTGTTTTTGGTCGCTCCCCTTGTTCTCACTCTCTTTTCTATTTTTTAAGGTCACTTCCCTCATGTAGGGGCATAACAAATAGAAAAGGGATGATCACACGATAGTGTGGAGAAAGTGTAGAGAGGGAGTGGGCGGTTTTTTTTTTTTTTTTTTTTTTGGGTCGGTAGGAAGTGGGTGGGTGAGCAAGGAAAATAGAGCCCTACTGAAAAAGATTATGATTTACTAGTACTTCAAAAGACTTTTACGTTGACTGTAAATTCACTTGAAACGGAGTTTAATTGAGGAAATTATATCACGAACAAAGTTGAAATTATTGGCTCTCACTCTCCAAAAATGCTTCATTTAATCTGTGTTGTCCTACTCCATCTACCGAATGCGATAGAGACCATGAAAGCTATTAAAAACTTAAATAATAAACCACGCATTTATATAGTAGTTTTAACTATTAAAATAGTTGGTAATGTTTTCACAAATTCTCACATGCCTAGAAATTATTAACCTACAATGAGAGCACAATTAAATATCATCATATTTTTATTTATCCTCGTCATATAATTTCACGAGGAGTATTTACCCGCTCTCTTTTTTTTTTTTTTAGTTGTTTGCGCGCATGAAGATACATTGGTTTTAAATTTCAACTGACAAATTTTTAAGTAAGAGGAGGTATATTTACATTTGACGGAGCAAGTACAGCAGTCCAACAACAACAACTAATTTTGAAATCTGGGAGAAGCAATCAAAATCTTGAATCCAACAGGGACTACCCGACCCGGGCCCATTTCAAAAGAGTAACGTTCACGAGAGGGAATAAAAAAGTGCCAGATCTCCCCTCCTCTTCTCCTCATCCGAATTCAAAAAAGCCAAAAAAAAAAAAAAAAGAATACACAGAAGCAGATCTGACATCGTCGTCTCCCTCCTCCATGTGAGAGAGAGAGAGAGAGAGTTCTCCTCTCGCTTTCTTCCCCACTCAGATTCTCTCCAACCCCCCCCTTCCTCCCTCCCTTCCTTCTTCAACCCTTCTTCTTCAATCTCACTCCACCTCCCTTCCCTTCTCTCTCTCTCTCTCCCTCTGCATTGCCCTCTCTCCCCCCCGGCCAACCCCCGCGGCGGCGCGGCCAACCGATGCCTCCTCCTCCTTTCCCCTGACGGTTTTCCCCGATCGATCCGGACCGGCATTTGTGGCCGAACCGCCGCCCCGGCCGAAATGAGCGCGCTCAAGCCCTCCCGCGCCTCGCGGCCCCACGCCCAGCCCTCGCCGGCGCCGCTCCCGTCCCGATCCTCCTCCGCCGCCGCCGCCGCCGCCGCGGCCGGTGCGGCCTCGACCGGCGCCGGCGCGCCCTCGTCGGTGTCGTCGCACCTCGCGATGGTGGAGCTCAAGCAGCGGATCCTCACCTCGCTGTCCAAGCTCGCCGACCGCGACACCCACCAGATCGCCGTCTCCGATCTCGAGGCCACCATTCAGTCCGTCTCCCACGACGCCATCCCGATGCTCCTCAACTGCCTGTTCGACTCCTGCAATGACTCCAAGCTCTCCGTCAAGAAGGAGTCCATTCGCCTGGTCACCGTGCTGGCGTCGAGCCACCCGGATTATACGTTCAGCCACTTGACCAAAGTCATGGCCCAGCTGAGTCGGCGGCTCAAGGACAGCGATTCCGGCGTCAGGTGCTGTAGGACTAGTTTTTTCCATCGAGATCTAGATCGGCTCAGCTTTGCATTTTGTTGTTAAATCTCGCATTGCCTGGGATTTGATGTAAGCGGCTTGAATTTATCCCGTGATTACTTAGATTCTGAACAACGGGGGAAGTAAAATTTGTGAACTCCCAATACCGGCAGGGGGAGGGGGGAAGCTAATAAATTTAGCTTAAACCTTTCTTATGCAGAAGATTCAGATTACTATTTCCAGGAGGAATTTTGTCAAACAAATTATGGCTGGGGAGGGGCAGCTCCCGCCACCCTCTCGTACTTTGTACGCTATTATTGAGTTTTGGTGTTCATAGACAAGAGCCTATGCGTGTAAAGTCCATTTGTGTCACGAGCCTATGCGTGAATTGTGAAATGGATAGAGTGTCGTCTTCACCTTGTGGTGCTGCATCTCTGCTTTAATTTTCATTATCCTCCTACTAAACATGCTCCGTGTTATCAGAGATGCATGTAAGGATGCAGTTGGTGCCTTGTCAGCACAATACTTGAGGAATGACGGCGTGGTTGGTCTATTCGTGAAGCCATTGTTCGAGGCAATGGGGGAACAGAGCAAAGGAGTACAATCTGGTGCGGCATTGTGTCTGGCAAAGGTGGTGGAGTCTGCAGTTGATCCACCTGTGCCTGCATTTCAGAAGTTGTGTGCCCGGATCTGCAAGCTTCTTAATAACCCTAATTTCTTGGCAAAGGCTGCACTCTTGCCTGTCGTGTCGAATTTGTCACAGGTTTGTACAATGTTGTTGTGGTGATCAAAGAACTGTAAACCATGGGAGTTGGCTTCTTGAGTTAATTTCAATAGAAATTGCAGTCTGCACTTCTAGGTACATATTCACCATGTGGCACTTTTTGCCTGTTGTTTTCTTCAATGCTGTTGGTTTTTTATGGGATTTATATTTAATAAAAAAACTTGAACTTAAGTTTTTAGAAGGTTTGGATTTGTGAGTTCTTACAAATGGAAGTAGTCTATAGATGTCTGCTCATAATTTCTTAAGTTGACTGATTACCCAGTGGTGTATAATTTCAATGTCTTGGATCAAGAAATGGAGGTGAAAGAGTTGTGGAACTTGGCTGCTTGAAAAGGGATCCATTTGTCAGTGCGTGGAAACTTTGATACAGTCCTTTTTGGGTGTGATTTTGACTATCCAATTTATCCTTCTGCATGTGATCTACTGGTGGTGAGAACATTTACCGATCAGAAATGTTGAATTTAACTCTAAAAGTTACACTACAAAATCATAACTTGAATCTAACTCTAATTGGATTTGCATACGTTGGGTTATACTAGCAAAATTCTCCATAATACTTGATGACAGTGCTATCCATTACCCATTTGCAATGTTCATCAACAGAAGGAAATGTTATGAAAAAATATTTCTGTCTGAATTGGTGGCTATATTATGGAATTTAGGTATATGAAACCAAAAGCTCTAAAATGAGTTTTTTGTTTAGTTCTTGTTGAATGCAAATGATTGTAGTATGCATGCAGAATGTTCTTTATGTTTCATCAGGTAAACACAAGGTATTCAACACATGCACTCAAGGAGCCAGTTATTTATCAGTCTTTCCCTTTTTTTCTTTTTTTCTTTATTTCTTTTTTCTCTTACTCTTTTAATTGGATAGACCTTTTTATGTTGCTTTGATGAGTTGACTTCAGTCTTCTTCTAAGTTGGAATTGTTGAAGGAAGTACGATATTAGATCATCTATAAGGGTGTCCTCCTTAGATTTTTCCATAGAAGTAGAATGCAAGATTCTCATATCTAAGAGATTCGTGCAGGTTGGGGCTATTGCTCCACAGAGCATGGAGTCTTTGCTTCAAGGTATTCATGAATGCCTTGGCAGTGCAGATTGGGCAACACGAAAAGCTGCAGCTGAGGCTTTGAGTGCCTTGGCATTGCATTCAAGTGACTTGATTACGGATGGAGCTGCTAATACAATATCTGCACTTGAGGGTTGCCGCTTTGACAAGGTAGGTTTATGGACTCAATTTTTGCCTAAACCTGAAGACCTTTAGTGCTCTAGTACTTCCTGTGAAAGGTAGCTCATAGATCACTTGTTTAGAAGTCTAATTTCATTTGTGCTTACATAAGTATTTTTTTCAATGGGCATTATGGGTAAGCAGGAAATGTCGTTGTACGGATATGTAGTGGAAATTGTTTCATTTGGACTTTAGAAAGAAGTTTATTAAGATAATGTACATCCATGATGAGTGTTGTTCTTTCCTTGATTTCTAATTTCATCCAGTTAAATGGTCTCCAAGCTGTTTCTCCAGTCTACAAGTGTTAGCAGTTTATCTTGTCATCACAAGTGGTGCTTCCTTTTACTTTCTATAAGTTAAACCAGCCATGGTTAACATTTAAAGTGCTGGAGGAGAGCAGTGATCTGAAGTATCATGTCAAGGAAGAATCCCTCTGGATATAAATTTTGGGCCTCAAATCCTTTCTTTCTCCACTTATGTCTATTCAGACTTGCTAAGCTACTGAGTACTGATAAAAATAAACTGCTAGAAATTTTGTGGCTGCCTTCTCAAATAATGTACGTGACAATTAACTAACCCTGCATTTAATGCTTACTGTCTCATGAAAGATATGGTTATCTTAGTTGTCTTAAGTTCAAAACCATAATTCTTTCAGGTTGACGCCTCATTAAAGATAGCATTTTTGATGCTACAATAAGATTATTTTAGAGATGGAAGTACAATTTGGGTAATCTGGAACAATTTTTATTGATTAAGAAAGGTATCACTAGATTCCTTAGCTTTCGAGCCAGAGCTGGGTGTTCTAGAGTGGTATTTGACACAATTTGAGTATCGAGCAATGTTGTTCAAACTTGATTACTTGAAGCCTCTTGCCTTCAGATTAGTCATTTGTTCCTGCAAGTTTGGCTACTGCATGATACATTGAACAGGGCTCAATTGTCAAGAGGTTCCAACTTCCAGCTTGTGCAGATAGTTCACTGATACTTCAGATGATATTTTTATCATTGTAGAAGAGATTGTGAACTTAGTTGCCATTTCTAATAATGAATATATTATACTTCTACAGATAAAGCCCGCTAGAGATAGCATGATGGAGGCTTTGCAGTTGTGGAAGAAGAATTTTGGCAAAGGAGATGGGGGGTCTGATGACCAAAAGTCCGCTTCTCATGGTACAGAATCTTGGAGGGCTACTTCCATGCGTTACTTCAATTCTGGTTTTTAATTAGTGAATGATCTGATTTGCTCTTTATTTTTCAGAGAGTGAGAATCCTGAATCAATCGAGATGTTAGATAAAAATGACCAGAAAAATATGAACCCTTGCGAGAAAAAAGAGCCATCTCTGAAGGATTCTTCTAATAGTATTTCTCCGACTGCGGACTCTAAGGCCAAAGGTTCTAGCATACAAGACAAAGCAGTTGTCATATTGAAGAAGAAGGCACCTGCTATAACTGATAAAGATCTTAATCCAGAATTTTTTCAGAAACTGGAGACACAAGGTTCTACTGATTTACCAGTAGAGGTAGTTGTACCCCGCAGATATCTTAATTCATCAAATGGTAATAAGGAGGATGGACCTGGGGCAAATGGCATAGATGCAAAAGGAAGGATGAATCGCTCAGGCAACAATCAGTTGGAGGGATCTTCTAACGAGAGATATCGTAATTTTGACAGAGGAATGGCCAGCATGTATTCAAAGCAAAGAGATGATGAATTTGCATGTGATGGATGGCCTGATGACAGGATAAATCAACAAGATTCCAGAATGAGAGCCTTAGATGATGACAAGATTGAAATGAGCCAGAGGGAGTCATATTCAGACCGACCAGCTTTTGCCAGACCTGATGGTCAGTCTGAAGGATCCATGGTCAGTAATAAAGGAAACTGGATAGGCATCCAAAGGCAGTTGCTGCAGTTGGAGAGGCAACAAGCTCATCTCATGAGCATGCTGCAGGCATGTCTACTACCAAACTTAGAAAAGTATATCTTGTGCTGATCCTTTTACTGATGTCTCATATTTCTGCATTGCAGGACTTTATGGGTGGATCTCATGATAGCATGGTGACTCTAGAGAACAGAGTCAGAGGTCTTGAAAGGGTTGTGGAGGACATGGCGCGAGATTTGTCAATATCATCAGGTAGGAGAGGTACTACATTTTCGTCGGGATTTGAGGGAGCATCCGGTCGGCCTTTAGGGAAACTTAATGGCTTCACTGACTACCCAAGCACAAAATTCGGACGGGGTGGTGATGGTCGGATTTCTCTGGGAGAAAGATACGCTCAATCTGAAGGAACTAATTCAAGCATCAGGGGAAGAAATCCACTGTGGAGATCTGATGTACCAGACGCTTGGGAATTTCCTCCATTGAGTAGTTCTAAAAGCGGCCAAAACGGCTTAAGAAGAACTCTTGGTGGTGGATCCTCTGACAGTAGAATGTGTAAACCAGACCTTGAAGGTGAAAATGTAGGCAGCAGGAGAGCTTGGGATAAAGGTGCTGGACCAGTTAGGCATGGCGAAGGGCCTTCTGCCAGGAGTGTCTGGCAAGCTTCAAAAGACGAAGCTACACTGGAAGCAATTCGAGTAGCTGGGGAGGACGGCGGAATTTCTCGCACGGCGAGAGTAGCTATCCCTGAGCTTACCGCCGAAGCTATTGGAGATGAAAATGTTAGGCAAGAGCGGGACCCTGTCTGGGCTGCTTGGACTAATGCAATGGATGCCCTTCAAGTTGGTGATACTGATTCAGCATATGCAGAGGTTTTGTCCACTGGGGATGATTTCTTATTTGTAAAGCTGATGGATAGATCAGGACCTGTTATTGATCAACTCTCCATTGAAGTAGCAAGTGAGGTACTTCATGCCATTGCACAGTTTCTTCCAGATCAGAACTTGTTCGACATTTGTTTATTATGGATACAACAGGTAATTCCTGCTACTCTCAGGATTTTATCGTCTTCTTTTCTGTAATTTCAACTTTCCAATTACCTCTTTTGGTAAGATATCTTCGTATCTGATAAGAACTTGGATTTGCTTCAAAATTGTTATGTGACAGCTGCACTCTGGTTTGGCAACTCGTGCTGTTTCTTATATCCTATGTTCTTTCTTGCTTGTCCATAATTTTGTCATTAATTTCCACTCGTTGCCTTGTCATATAAACTGGGACTTTAATTTGTGTGCTCCAGGTGTTGGAGATGGTGTTGGAGAATGGACCTAACTGTGTGGATATTCCTATGGAAGTCAAGAAAGAGCTATTGTTGAACTTACAGGAGACATCCTCAACTTTGGACCCCTCTGAAGAGTGGGAAGGAGCGACACCTGAGCAGCTTCTATTGCAGCTGGCATCTGCGTGGGAAATTGATCTGGGACACCATGGTAAATAGCCATTGATGTTGCAAACTAAGGTATTGAATTTTGTTTCTTGATGCTTAGGTCATTGTTACATAGATAATTGAACATATACGGCTTGGAAATTATCAGGAATGTATTCAATTACATCCTTGTGATGGGAATGTAATCCTGCAGTTCTCCAACACAGTTTCAACAGATGCTGATGATGCGTTTTTTAACTCTTTGAAAGTGAGTCATATGCCATAACCATGGGGATCACAAGTGGCAACTTCTAAAATCCAAGTAGTTTATGATTTTTTCTCGTTCTCCCTTTGAATATGGTTTGAGAATGTCATTTATTAAGACCCAGATCTCATTTCCATAAGTTCCAATTTCAATCAAATTTTATTTTTTAAAAAAACTACTGGCATCATCCAACGCTTAATGGTGGACTTTTTTTTTTTTTTTGTTCCTCCCTTCTATTAGAGAGTCGAAAAAGAAATGTCGAAAATCTTCCAGAACTAGTCTACACAAGCATTTTTCCCGGAGTTTTAAGCAAGAGCTGTACTCCGGGCATTGTGCAGTTCCTGTCTTGTGGAAACTTTTTTTTTTTTTGGTCGAAATAGAAAAACAACTTCATTTCCCCATCATGAACAAGGACCAAATGAGTTAGACAATAGGTTGACCTCCAAATCCTTCCATAGACCTCAGCATTGGCAATGCTGCACCAGTTCTTTTTTCACGTGCGGGCTAGTTCAGCCTCATGTCATACATCAGGCACTGAACAGGGTGGCCTCGTTCACACAGAATTCCAACCATCGATAAATTTCAAATAGCATGATTTTAGCAAAGAGTGCATCTTGAGGCATGAAACTCAATACTGAACATTCCCAACGAGGGAGAAAATTTACTGGAATAGCAGTAAGTCTGACATGACCGGCTCCAGATAGAAAATAGGTCACTGATTACAGCAAAATACAAGCCCCAGAAAGGGAGGGAAACATAATTAACCGCAAGGCTTGACTTCTGAACGATTGGGCCTATCGCCTGCCTTCATTCCCATAATTAAGCAATGGATTGCGCCCGCATGAGAGAGAGAGAGAGAGAGAGAGAGTTATTCACAACTACAGACACTCTTGTGGGCATTCCATTCACGTTGATCTTCACCTTAGTCATAAGAATCAACTCCTAGCTCTTTCTGCTTTTCCACGATCAAAACATGGCTCATTCAATATAAGCTGCGACAAGAAGACTCGCTGGTCACTGATTAAACACCTCGAGTGGCTTGGCATGTCCGAGGCACGCACCAGGAAGGAGAAGATTGAGCCAGGAGCAATTCCATCTCAAGGTGTGAAAAGAAGGAATAAACCTTTTCAATCAGTTTCACTACCACCACCTACTTGGCAGCATACCAATTTTTTGCACATTTCGCATCAACAGCCAAGTCAACCTTAAGGATATTCACGCCCTCAAAGAATGGTTTGGACATGCACTCGACAACTATGGCCTTTGCAACCTCAGCTGATTCTGTTGGTCCTTCAAGAATCACCTCATCATGGACCTGAAGAGATGAGGGAGGTAAAAATGAAAAAGCTGAAGGGGTAGGGAGTACTTAAGCTTCAAAATGACTTTTACTGGAAATACTGATAACTTATCAAGAAAAATCTTTCTTAACGTTAATCAATAACCATAGCAACAGCACACGTACAGTAACCGATGATAACAGCATTATTCTTCCTTAGATGAAGCTTAATATGCCCCACCAGATGATAAAAATGATTATAGAGAATCTCAACACCCCAGTGAAGGGTTTGTCCAGTAACCTGATCAGCAGCAATGTACAGCATAATCACCATAAAATGTTGATTCAGGAAAAAAAATAGCATTGAGTGTCAACATACCATCATAAGGATTTATATGGTCAGAGAAAAATTTAATGAACAATTGAAAAATCCAAAAGAGAACGGAAACTGAAACAAGGCAACAAAGAAGCAGCCAAAGAAGAAGATGCCATAACTTGTCACTTGGAACTCCATCACAGAGCACCGAAGAAAGAACACTTGAAGAGAAGAGAACAGATTATTAATAGAAAAGCATAGGAAGTTAAAGAGGGGATGAAACCAAGAGGTAGACCTGCAAAAGCAGCGTCCATCCAAGATCTTCTAACTGTTTATTGTTTGTTATTCGTAACATGGCGCACATGGCAACATCAGCAGCACTACCCTGTGAAATTCACCTTCGATAATTAGTTTGTGTGCGTGGGTGTGGGTGTGTGTGAGAGAGAGAGACAGAGAAAGAGATCACAAAGAAGAGCGCAAAAAACAAGAGTAGAACCTGCACTGGTGTATTGATTGCAGCCCGTTCAATGTGGTTTTTATGAGCACGAGAGGCGTGAGCAAGTGATGGGAACTGGCGGGCCCGACCAAGCAAAGTGTGTACGCGTCCAGTTTTTCTAGCTTCTTCTTTACGCTTTTCTTGCCAATGGAGCACCTCCCTTCTTTCCTTGTACCAGAGATCAACTGTTTCCTTAGCTTCATCTACAGAGACCTGAAAGAAAGGCAACGATCTCATGATATAGAGGCAAGTTCAGCTAAAATCAAAGTTACACATTGGGAAAATTATTATGCATGTCAGTAATACCTTCCAATCCCGTGCAAGTCCCACAGGAGTTTTTCCATATGCAATGGAAAAGTTGAGCATTTTAGCTTTTCTTCTTTCAGAACCAAAAGCATCCTGAAATAGAGATTGCAACAACAAGATAATGCTAGAATTAGCAAACCCCTAAAGGAGTAGCCTACCACACCTCACTCAAATATATAGCACCAAAATCACAACAGATGACATTCCTCAAGAAGACCAACTTCTCCACATAATAAAGGGGACTTGTCCTTTGCCAGCTATTTATTATATAACTAAGCTATTGATATTGTGTTCGTAAAAGGCTCCCACTTTGTAATAAAACAAAAAAGTTCATTTCATGCTTGACCCAAACTTTGTTTACTCTCTCTTCTGGACTGTAAAAAAACAGATCATTTGTCATGGGCACTAAATTGTGACAGCCCACTAACAGTAATCCCCACGAAGCATTTCTCACGGCGACCATAATTAACAGCCATCCCCCATGGTTCCATGGTAATTTTAAAGGAAGATATTTTAAAGGTCAGTCTGAGTATGGTCTATAATCTTGTTGGGTTGCATGGTATGAGTACACTAACACGTGAAATTGAAAAAGAAGCAAAGCAATTAATTCATTCGCATATTGTCCACACATGCATCTATCTTCTACTGTGTCCCCCGTTTTTTTTCTTTTTCATTTGATTAATGTCAGCTATAGTAGCACCAAGCTTTACCCCTTCAGAAGAGCAGAAATAATAGACAGGAGTCATCAAGTCTTCTTCCATTTCTTCTGGAAAGAAGAGCTTCCTCCTCACATGGATGCACATAAGTAGAGTCACATAATGTCTCATTCTTTCTGCCCCATTATCTTAATGCCTGATCTTTATATGCTGTGCAATGTTATGAGCAAAACAAATTGGAAGAACAATTCGTAGTCCAAAGAACTTTGATGCAAACAGTACACAAGCTCCACTGGAGCAAAGTCAATCTCATGTTTGCAGAAGGATGCATTAAAAATTAACGTCAAAAGTTAAACTCAATTTCAATGAAGTGCTGCTCAACGGCCTTCACATAATTACTGCTGCGGAGTTTCATTGCTCTATGCCCTCTAAAATCCAATGTTAAAGGAGCCTAAGTTCTCCCCTTAGCATTTGGAAGACATAGTCTAGACAAGTCCTTGTGATTATTTCTGAAAAGTCACCACAATATCATGCAGGTAAACAAAGAAAATGCAGCAATTATGGACATGGAGGACTGCACATCCATTAAAGACCAGAATCAGGACAGCTGGAGCTTCAGACCTGATGTTTGAACACTTCTAGTGAGTATTGTGCTATAATCCTACATCTAGACCCTGGAGTAACTTTAACCTCATCTCTGGTGGCAGAGTTTGGAAAATCTAGAAACCTGACTAGCAACATAACAGCCAAACTTTGAAGGGGCAAATAATATTGACAAATCCATCAACCTAAGCAATTACATATGATTAAGCTTAAAAAATATTACCAACAGGAAGAAAATTTTGTTTACCTTTAGGAGCGGAACTGGGGGTTTATCTTCACCAGGTTGGGGATGCCACTCAAGAATTACTTCCTTCTTTTCAACTGCTTCACGAATATGTTGGTACATATTCAGTGCAGTTCTTGAGTGGAAATCACCACCAGCTCTGAATGCATCCAACATGCTCTTACAATCAGCAAGGTGTGCAAGAATTCTAAGTTCCAGCTGCAATTAAACTGAAGACTTAAAGTCGGCACAAAAATCCCATAAATGAGAACTCCCAGTTGTGAAAGTCCACTGAGTATGCAATCACTAAAACAATACCTGTCCATAGTCAGCAACAATAAGTGAGTGCCCAGGTTTAGCAACGAAAGCCTGACGGATCTTGTACCTATCCTTCTCCAAAGCCGGTTGATTCTGCCTTACATAAAGGAGAAAAGCAAGTCTTGTGAGCAACAACAGACCTTAATATACTAATTTATTATGCTATCAAATCTTTTCATACATAGTGGGATGCAAAAGATAGTCTAATTTTATTCTTCTTATGATATATGACATTCTTCATCAAACAAGACTTAGCACTTAATTAGTATTTTGATTGTAAATACCACACTTGGAAACATTCAACCAGACAACATGTAAAGGATTTTACACTCGGAAAAACATCTAACTAGACAATCTCTAAAGGGTTTAGCATCCTGCATAAATGAGCAAACCGAAAACCATTAATGAGATTCAAGGAAACCTTATTTCTACATTTTCCTGGTCAACCAGCAACCGAGTACAAAGCAGCCTCACTCCAAAAACTGTCAAGCAATGTATAAACAGTCTCAGAGACAAGCTATCGAATTGAAAAAACAACAGAAAACAAAACCTGCAAATTAGGCCTCCTAGCTGATAAACGCCCGGTTTCTGTATTGATATTCAATGAACAATGTACACGTCCATCCTTTCCTGAGACATTACTTCCCTGAAATGGATACACATACATATGAATAAGCAATTATCAAGGGAAGGATGTAGAATTATCAGGGTACATCCAAGTAGTAGACGCTGTCAGGAAGTGTTCTCAGAAACTTATTTTCTGGAGCAAAAGACAAAAATTCACTTGTTTGCTTGTTTGTACAGAAAGAATTGAGAATTGATCTTATGCCATAACTACAGATCTAGAAGAAATTTTCCCAATATTGTCAGAGCAACTGGGTCGGAGGAATTCTAAAGTGTTAAAAAAATGAAATAACGAAGACTTAATTACTCCAGAAAACAGTTCGCAAGACAAGCCCACACTTTGATGCTTATGTATAAAAATAAGATTTCCCAACGAAAGCACATGTCTCGTATAACAGAGAGATGCCTGTCATCCTCTACATCTGACCCAATCAATTACAACAACAATTGCAAAAAACAACCTTTAAGTTTCCTACTTGTATCAAATTGCTGAACAATGATAATGAAGGGAGATTCCAAGTGTGTAATACTTTTCACAAGCAAAGATTCCCTTAAATGATAGTTAGCATTTTAACTTGTGGTATTCAGGAATTTCGTTTCCTAAAGTAGAAGAGACAATTAAAGTACAAACAAGATATATTATCACATTGGTGCATTCAACATGGCTTGCTGCAGTCTACAGAATGATTAAAGAGAGCATTTCAGAAATCTAAAGGACATCTCCAGAAGGAGAAATGCCGAGCACTAAGATAAATATATAAAACTGGCTGGACAAATAAAAAGGCAAACTACACATGAGCATTTGAACAATTAACTCATATTCAACACACAATAAAATCAGCCAGAGCATTTAGTATACCAATTCTGTCGACAAGTTTTGGTATATCTAAAATATTTCTTCCTAAAGTCAGCTCCAAAGAAAGCCCCATATGACCCTCATGATTCTATGGATGACTATTATTAACTCTACAGAAAGGATGGGCCGATTTTACTCTTAACATAGGGTTTTTCCCCTTACCTGGCAATTCTAACTCAATTGGTGTCAAGTTAATTTGTTTGATTAAATTCAATGAATCAGTTCTATGAAATTTGTCATTGAGAGATAACATACATTACAATGGACGATGGACCATATTTTGATTTCATATACAGTGGTAGTTAATGGATGCATAAGAGGTCATTTCTTCACAAAATATTCAGAGAAAAAAAGGTACGAGTACCTCAACAACTGCCAAACAGACGAGTTCAGATTTCAAGTAGGTTTCGAGTTCAAAAAATTGGGAATTGGGGTTCCACAAGGTAGGTTCCAATTTAACCCTAACAACCCACCACATCCTGTTATTTATCAAGTGCACTGCTGGAGACATAGACTCAATTTGCCTAGATGGAATAGGCATAAAACATGCCAAAGAACACATTGTGGCGTTTCAGTGAGATCTATAATTTTGTACTAGGTTAAATTGGTCATTCATACTCATAATCATTAGAATGCCGGTCAGTCATACACATTGTGGTGTGTCACTGCTGGAGACATAGACTCAATTTGCCTAGATGAAGTAGGCATAAAACATGCCAAAGAACACACTGGCGCGTGTCAGTGAGATCTACTAATTTTTTACTACATTAAACTGGTCATTCATACTCATAATCATTAGAATGCGGCCGCCAGTTAACTAATTAAAAGAAAGGAAGATTTGCAAGAATGGGAATACCTGCAAGGGGAGAATAAAATTGGATATGAGAGAGTCAATAGAGCACACTTCACATAGAGCAGCAATGGCATGGCATGCTTCCCTTCCTTCATCTTCATTATGAAAGGCGCTAAAAGCTGTTCCATAAGCTGAAGTATCTATGTTCCTACTAGCAGTTGATACTTGAACTCTAGCAGCTTCACTAGTTTCCGATTCAGAGATATCTTCCACATCATCCCCAGACTCCAGGTTAGAAATGTCATCTGTGAAGTCATCATCTGCAGAAACTTTCCCAGACAAATTCTTTAAAGCAACCCCGCTCATTGAGGGCCAACCGCTCGGTGTGTAGATCTCAGCTGGCAGTTGAACACCAATGCTGTGCAGAGTTATATTTCGATATTTTAAGGGAGTTTTCTTGCCTTCCTCAATGAATCCATCGACATTTGGAACTTTGAAAACTTTCTCCACATCTAGAAACTGGTTGGGGTTCTTCCTGCAACAGGAAATCAATGAATCCTTTATTTGCACAGAGTGACAAGTAAAACTCATGTACAGAAGTCTACAAAATCATCCATCCAAGACATAAAGAATATCGGAAGTTTTTTTCAATTTATAGAATAACAAATTTACTCAAAGAAAAAGCAATTGCGCATAAAAAGATAAGCAATCATCAAGGACAACAGAGGAACAGAAAATAAAATATCAAAGTGCATATGGATCCAATGACACTGATTATCTGACAAATTGCATTCAAAGTGTTTGTGAGAAGAGCAGTGAACACTGTAGAGATGTTGGGAAAAACAAACTATCCCATAAGTAGATGCCTAACTATCAGAAACTTCGGACTAACATAGAAAAAATTTAAAAAGTTATCTAAAGATGTCTAGATTTAGCATTCTTATCAGACAATGTGCATTACTATCAAGTAGACATTCAGTAGACTTGGTAAGTAATGAAAATTTGCACTCCTTTTGTTGAATGTCATTGTTCATCTCACACTCCAAAAGTTTTGTCCAAAGAACACATTTACTATGGCAATTAAGGAAACTCAACTATGGCCACCCGCATAAGATCAGTTCACAACTTATACCTCAATGATGGGCCTCATATCCAAAGGTGGAGCTAGGGTGGAAACTTAGTAGGGGCAATGTCTAAAATGTTTATTAGCTTTAAAATCACTACGGGATGAATTGACACATAGTTTAAATTACATAAAAAAGCTTGGTGGGGCAAGGGGCAAGCCCCTTGCTCTGTGGCTACTCCAATCACTGCCAACAAGAATGGACAAACCTATTAAAAGACAGACTTAGGGACAAAATAACATCTTATCAAGAACTCAGTATCTACAAGAGACTAAACACTGAACTTTCCAGCGGACGTTAATTGCTCTCACAAGAGAACGAGCAAAAGTCTCACCTATTAACAATTCCCCCAAAGAGTAGTTGCCTCAGTTGAGCATCACTTCCTACATTCATATACTTGGCATCTTCACAATACTTGGATGCCCATTTGCGAAACCTATCAGCAGCAACTTCTTGCTCTGATTTGGCTACCTTTTCTATCTCAGCTAGATATGTTCGATCAACCAACATTCCCTCAGCCTCCATTTTGACTAAAATCTCACCAAATGGTCGCCAATATTCATTGTAGAAGTCGAGCATTGATTTCTGAGGACATGGTTTACCATCAAATCTCCATGACATTCTTTGTAATTTTCTTCTCAAGCTCTCAAAAAGTCTAAGCGTACTCATTGCATCCAATGCAGAGTAGCATATCCACAGTTCCCGCTCTTCCCTCTGTAATTCTTCTACAGGGGGTATGATGGTCATTTTACCTTCAGATCCATCTTTCTTCACCTTGTTCCTGCCGAATATGGTTTTCATTGATACTTTGCCGATTAAATCTTTCTCATTACCCAGCTCTGCATCAGATATGACCCTTCGGTCGCCTGTTAGTGCTTCAAGAGAATACCCACCCTCTGTCCTCCTTGATGAATTCCAAAGGCGCGCCATATGCATTGTATCAGCATGAAATCCAGAAACCTTAATTCCATAATTCTCAATAATATGGCTATCAAAGCTGTAGTTGTGCCATACCTGCAGAAGGAATTCTTAGACGATCATTTCAGAAATAATACACCCAAAATGCCAATGATAAAACAAATGGAACTGATGAATTATACATAAAGGAGAGTTTTAAATAAATCGTAATAGTCATCTGCTAAAAATAATTACGGTGCAAGATAAGTAGGGGAAAGAGAGAAAGAGAGAGAATAAATCGCGTATATGTCCAAGTATATTTTGCACATATTGGCTTACCTTTTTAATGTCTGGGTCTTTGAAAAACGCTTCAAACTCAAGCAAAAGTTCCTTCCCACCATCAAGAACATCAACCCAGATACAGGATTTGCCATTGCCAAAATCTGCCTGAGGTCCAGAGTATATACTGAAGCATGTTATCTCTCCATGATCAACTGGTGTTGCCTGCTTGACATCAATCTCAGCTACCTGCATAAACATCAAAGAAATCTTACAAATGATTCCGATGAACAAAACTTACAAAGCAGTTCAGCATGCACAGATTCACTTGCAACTAATAAGTGCTATGGTTCATAAATGGGAAAAAGAACAAGAGCTTCCCCATGCTGAGCTAAGTAGGAGGCATGGGAAACAATAACAAAAGAAGACATAAATACACCAACCTCTGTGTCACAAGCATGTACTAGATGCTTGTACTGATTTGTTAGCTTCCGCACAACTTCTTTCGCAATAGACTTGTTATTAACAATCAGAACTTTCCCATATATGCTTCTGAGCTTCGCCTTTCTCTCTTCATTCACATCAGTCGTATCAACAGATTTAACTTCCTTTATTTTGGAATATGTTGCATCCACTGTAGCTGCATCAAGGCATTTCTCTCCATTTATTTCAGAAACCTCAAGATTCTTCTCGCCAAAATTTTCCCTTAACTTAGGTAATGGGGAAAATTGATGGGAAGTCTTCAAAGTTCCTGAAGGAATGGTTTGAGGGATATCGAATTGCAGATCACGACTGAATGACTCAGGCAGTACGAGATCCTGCGCCTCCTCATGGGTATCCACTCCCTCAGTGATAACTTCAGAAAATGGGACAGCAGTTGCAGCATGTGCGTTAAGAATGTTATGAGCATTCATTGTGGCCCTACTTTTACTATCTTCATAGCAATGGCGATCGAGGAAATTGTAGTTGCTACCATCCCCATCAAGTGGCATTCGTATGGTTTCTGGCCCCCCATGTGAGTTGTCATGACACATATGTCCCTTATATCCATAACCATGCTTTGAATTACGTAGACTTTCAGTAGCTACCTTCCACCCACTATTCAAAGAACTTGCATTCTTATAATCAATAGATTGACTCATTGGATTAGTTACCATCCTAGCTGAAGTACTAGAATTATATTTGTAGCGTTTGCTTTCACCAGTTACAGAGCCATCAAGTAAGCTGCTTCTAGAAGTAGTGTCTCCAGCATTTTGTATTTGGCAAAACTCCCCCCTGCCAAGAATAACAACATCAATCTCTGAACAAGAAGTACGGACAGAAAGGAAAAAAGTTAAGACCAAATGGTTTGTCAATTGGGTGGCTTGAGCACATTGACTTGAAGGCAACTTAGATTACAGAGCCCCTATTCACCAACGCAAATATATTAATGCATAACTGCCTGTACTGCCAAATTGTACAAATGCCAGCAATATTTTACGTATTTATGATCTATGTTGCTGATATGCATGTGTTGTTTTCTTGACCAGAAAAATCCCTACGTTCTGTCATCCAGATTTTCCTTCTCTTATTACGGTCCCTTCAAAATTTTCTTATTTTCTTTTTTGGCTTGACTAGCAAAACAACTAGGTTATTTATAGCTATCAGAAGGAACCAACTTAATTGCCAATCCACCCGGATGACTGCTCCAAAGCATGTCCTCGGAAAGTTCTCCTGCCTGCCCAAAATACTTTGAACACTCTAGCATTTCACTCATGATTGCACTGGCCAACTTGTAGTGTGGGCATGAAAAAGAGAATGCAGATATTGAATTTCCCCCCACATACGTCTACTTCACCCCAAGAACCTCAAATCCAACAACACACCAAGAACCGCATTGTCCTAATATCCTAAAATTTCCAGGCAAAACATCGCCACATAACTTCAACGCGCACAAACACACTCACACACGGGTGAACTAGCAACAATCTCTGCCAAAGCTGCAACCCGTGAAAGAACAACAACCGCAACTATGAGATGACAACCCAGCAAACACCTAAGCGCCAGTGCCAAACACGCATACACACAAAGGCGCGGACTTTACGCACAGAGACACGATATACCGGCCTTTCAGCAGTCCAATCAGCTACAACTACAGCGAAACCAAACACCCAAACGGAACTTATCGCAAACAGAGGACACATCGAAAGGAAAGCAGAGACCTTGGAACCGTCTCGGCTCTGACGCAGAGCGACCGAGCGGCGGGCGACCCCCGGAGGAAGAACCGGGGGCGGGACCGCAGCAGGAAGAGAGAGGAGGGGCAGTACGGCCCCAGGGGGGCGTTCTGCGCGGTGGAGAACCCCATGGCCATCGCCTCCGCGACTCTGCCGAGCTTCCCAGCGCAAGGAGCCGTCTTGGCGGTCTTTGGGAAAAATCTACAAAAGAGGCTGTCGATAGGATGGAGCGGGGAGGCGTCTTCGAGAGGGCCTTTCCGGTCAAGGGGCTAGGGCAAGTGGGTCTGCGGCTGGAGCAGGGGCGCCGGGTGCGGCCATGGAGCTGGAGCAGAGATGACAGAAGACAGCAGAGAGAGGGGGAGAGAGAGAGGGCTAAACCCTTCTTCTTCTTTTTTTTGTGGTTTTTGGGGGAGTGTGTGTTAGAGAGGGAGACGACCGAAACGTCGATGTTTTAACGGACGACAATAATATTCTGGTTGGGAAAATTTGTGTCTGCCGTTTTAGGCAATTTCCATAATTAGGGCCGGAACATGCGTCGATTTACAGTCTAGCCACTTTGAGCTGTCTGCTCTCCAGCATCTGGACGCGCTCGTTAAGAAAAAATTTACCGAAAACTACGACAGAAACGCTGAGTTCTAAGCATGCACCGGAGGAATACTCGACCTTGTTGAATCCGAAAAAATCACTCGTTTCGAGCAAGTTTCTTGCTTGAATTGATTCCAATGTAAGCGATTTATTTGGATAAATTTATGAAAAAGGTTCCAAAACTTTTAATGATATTACAATCAAATTATAAAATTTATGTTAAACGTGTAATCAAGTACTTCATCAATCATGATTAACAAAAGTTTTATGAATCAACAACAACGTGTAAGAGTTATGTTTTAGGACGTTTAGGCCAAAAGATAGAGGAAAGGCATGCTTTCCACATCATCAATTCATAATCTAATAAGAGATATTGAGATCTCGGATTGCCTTAGGAGAACATGGATGTCGATATCCGTCCTTTGTACCAGGCAAGACGGACGTTTTCCACCGTCGCGGGAGCGAGATTTGAATCGGAGTTACGCCATTGCCAATCGCAGCGCCGTGCTCGTGGGGGCAGTGTCGGCAGAGGGGCGGGACGGGAGGCAGGGCGTGCTTGGCGGGAAAGCATTTTCACAGGCTAATAACTGCTGCCTAAAGCCCATGGGCCGATATATTTGCTCTTTTCGTGGCCTCTTTTGGGCCTGTTCGTGAAGAAAGCGCGAACCAAAAGGGGAAAAAAAAAGGAGGGGAGTGGAAGGAAGCTACTCTGCACAGCTTTTATCAGAGCCAGGTTTCGATCCTGGGACCTGTGGGTTATGGGCCCACCACGCTTCCGCTGCGCCACTCTGATTTTGTTGTTCTCTTCCTTCATTTTATGCTAACTTGTACCGTACAAATTTCCTTTAACTCGTTATTAAACGACCGTGCGTCCGCGCGTTTGGCATCGCGGCTCGCCCAAAAAGCTTAATTCCGGGAATCTCAAAATTGCTAAAATCCATTATGATGTACTCTAGGAAGTTATTCTATGGATGATCAATGAGGATTAATTTTTGGGAGTCCAGAGCGAGTGGCCGGCAAGGATCATCTCCTTTTAACTCTCCTCAGAGAGAATTTAGAATCGGGAGCGAATGTTTTAGATGTTCGGGAATAAGGTCGTCTTCGTTCATTTTCCTTTTGATTCCCTTTCGACCCCATGCTGTTGATAGATGCCATCAGCACTTCGAGCAAGGCCTTCTTGTGGCCATTCGATTCCATTTTTCAATGTCAATCGTCTCTTTTATATTATACATCTTGTCTTAACTTGTCAAAATGGGTTTTAAACCCAATAAATGGGTTGTATATGGGTTATTTCAATTTTGTAGAATCTTTCTTAAATGGTTTAAAATTTTGAAGGTTCAAAATAAATGGTTCTTGCCTGAGCTAAAACAACAATGATTTTCCAGCATCCCCATTGTGAAGATTGAAAAAGATGTGCATCACAAGCACTGTATTCCCATTGCCTGAGTTAAAATAAATGGTTCGAGCAAGGCCTGGTGTTGCTTTCTCTAGCATTTTCCTCAAAACTTGGAGATCCTGAGGTTCTAATTTCTTAGTACAAACACTGTATTCCTAATTTGAGTTGTTCATGACACTGAGATGCATCATAAAGTCACGAGATGATCATTTTCCATATGGCACACGCCTATGTTTGCTTACCTTCAAATTCTTATCTTGAGTTTGTGGCTATAACCCAAGACAGACTAATCCAGTTTTTACATTTCAGGTGACAATGAAGATCAAACATTTGAAATTCCTGGTAATATGGTCATTCAAATTCGTGTCATAAATCGCATCCAATGTACAATAATTATGAAAAATATAATCAAATGTATATTACTTGGACACATTTGGCAGATTGTCACCGATCTTCTCCTATGAGATAGGATTGCTACATGCATAATCGACGATTACTGTGACCAGGACTCGAAACCGTCCACTAGTGCCAAAAACCAACATGAAGAAAGAAGCACATCAAGCTTCAACTTGATACAAGTCCTCCTCAACATCCTCCGTCCACTCAGAACTCGGCTCGCTCCAGGACCGCGGCCTCAGCCCAAACTTGAAGAACAGCACCATCTCCAGCGCCTCGAACACCTTCCAGTAGTCCAGGAACTCGTTCCAGACCCCGCTCACGATGCAGTAGTTGTTGTTGTACGGCGCCCGGTGATGGGCCCCGTGCTGCGACCGTGACACGAGCAGCCCCAGATCCTGCAGCGCCACCACCGGCGGTGGGAGCTTGCTCTTCGTGCTGTGGGCCCACGAGTGGAACTGCTGGCTGAACATGATGCAGCCCGAGCAGACGGCCACGAAACCGAGCATCGTCGGGTCGTTGCAAATGAAGTCGATGGGGCCCACCACGAACGCCACCGCGCGAGCCAGCGCATGGAGGTTGTTGGCTGCCTCGCGCCTAGTGATGGTCCAGGGCCACTTGTGGTGCCCCTGGAAGGCTTCTATCTGGGCGCCGAAGACCGGGGTGGAGGCGTCGCCGTAGTTGTCGATGCCCCAGTGGTAGACTCCCGACCCGAGGTCCGCCAAGACGTACCCGACCGCTCCCGCCAAGACGGGCTCGGCCCACACGTGAGACTCACACGACGCGACCATGGATCTGGCCAGAGCAACGAGCACGGTGGTGCACCCGCAGGCGAGCCACGCGCGGTGGCCCCATGTGGATTTCAACGACGGGTCATTGAGTACCGGGCGGTCGGCGATATCAGCGGACCCGGAGCTGTCGGCAGCCGCGGTTCGACGGCGAGCTCGGCCAGGTCAGGCCGGGGCTTGGTCGTGGTGGCCGCCAAGCAGTAGACACGGCCCCTGGGGACATGAACTCGTTCCCGGATCACCGAGGAGTGGAATAACTTGTGATGAAATGCGACAGACATGGAGGCTGCCGTGCGAGAAAGAAACCATCAGAACAGAGGGGCGAGAGGCGACGTATATAAGTCGGAACAGCGGCCACGGAACGATTCAGAGAAGCGAAGAGACTTGTGGAGAGGAATGGGGAGGATGAATGGAGTGGCTGGGATCGTGCTTGCGTGGCCCTTTCAGGGACTCAAGAGACTCTCCCGTGCCAATTTGTGTCGCACGTTCTTTCTACGTACGCCCCACGCAGGCATGCGCGACAGCGAATACTAGAAAATAAAGGAAGAAACGAGAGTTCGAGTTTTGCTGTCATAAATGACGTCCGCCGTCCAGCGACTTCTGGCTTTTTGCGTGGGGCGCTCGGATGTAAGCCACTCATTGTTCGACGCTTTTGAGGTGGTCCATGGACCGTGCACCTGTCGATTAGGGAAAAGGAAAAGAACTTGGGAAAAGCATAGTTTTGGCCACCACCAGTTGCTTAATGAATTTAACATCTCGCTTTCCATGTTAATCAATTTCTATTCAACTGTCGATCCATTGGGGAGCTCCAAAAGCATAGTCGGAAGAATAATGGAAGTGACCAAAGAAAAAGCTCTCCCTCTCTCTCTCTAGAAGGAGTTTCGTGCAAGATGGAGCTTCTGGTTGGTAGCCGGGAGAGGAGGTAAAGATTGACACGCAGTAATGATTGATAAAAGTTGGGAAGAGGGTGGGATGGGATATTCCTGAGGAATTTGAGGACAGACCAGGGAATATCCTGGTCCCGAAGCATCTACCACAGGATTATATCCTCCGGTTGAGACTCTAATCACCGGTCCCTACACTAGTGCCGTTCATTTCACCCCTCAATATGTATAGCATAAAATGGGAAAACACAACCAAAAACAGTAACTTATCCTCGCTTTAATATTTTCATCCTTCAAACTCTTTTTTATACTGTCAAAACACTCAAACTTATATATAAAATAAAAATATTCTCTGCCCACTAAAGCACCACTAAAAATCCTACACTTTGCTCACCAAGAAAATCAATACCTAAACCTGTACGTTCCATCCACCACTAGAAAATTCCCAACTTTATACATTTCCTATTCTTTGTATGGCCGGTATAATTTAGAAGTTTTTGATAAAAAATTCGAGATATTGGGTCATTGTTTGCATAGTTTATTATTTTTATGATATTAATTTTATAATATAAAAATACAGAATCTTTTCCGATGAATGATTCATTAATGGCTGATTATTATCTTGTTTCATTACTAAGCGGCAAGAACAATCAAATCGTAATTACCTCTTCCCTCTGCCTACATATCACCTCTTGATAGCTCGATACGCGGTCCAGGGGGACTTCACTGTGAGGCTGACTCTCCCTCCCTCCCCCATTTCCATGGCTTCTCGTCCGCCATTTCTGCTGCTTCTCCTCTTCCTCTTCGCGCTCTTCTCTCTGCTCATCCCGCGCTCTCGAGCCGCGAATCTCCCGTTCCACCCGGAGGACGTACTCCCCCTGCTGCCGAGGCAGCTGTCCTGGCCCATCCTCAACGCCCTTCGCCGTCCCCTGGACCTGTTGCCCACCTTCGTCGGCGCGGCCTCTCCCTCCAACGGCTCTCTGGCCTGGAAAGGAGCTTGCTTCTACGAGAACACCGCTTGGTTGGAGTTCCACAACGAGACCGGGAGCGAGTTCGGGGGAGGCACGCTTCACATCAAGGTCCGTCCTTTAGTTTCATTGCGTCGCTTTGGCTTGGTCTCTGTTTGTTTTTAGTGCCGTTCTGGAAATATATTTTTTTTCTGGGTGGTTTGATCTTGTGGTCACTGATCCCGAGAGGTTTTCTGTTGGACTATTATGTCGGGTTTGGTACGGTGGAATGGAATGGAATCGGGAAATGATGGGGAAAGCTATGGAATGGAATGATGATTCCAAGTCTTGGTTTTTGTTCAGTGATTGTGGAGGACGGAATGGAAATCCTTGTGTTTGAGTGCGATTCTGGAAGATTTTGTGAGGTTTCATCTTGTGGCGGTTTGGTAATGTCTAGAGATGGTCACTGTTTACGATCTTTTGAGATTTTCTGGTCTACTGTCGTGCTGTTCGGTTTTGTGATAATTAGGGGAGACGTGAGGTTGTAGCGTTTTGTTGATGGGGGTCTAATGGCCATCGTTTGCCAACTTTTGGCAGTTTCTGATTAATTCTTGGTAACTTCGGTACTTAGTTTGAGCTTGAGGTTGATTTTTTCTAATGGATTCAAAGTACCGAACTGGATTAAGTTTCTATCTACTTATGGTCCATTTCTTATCAACTGAAGTGCCTTGCTTTAATATGTTTCTAGTGGATTTTGGTCACTTGCTGCGGTTTCTTTTCTTCTCCTTTCATCTGCTTGTTTGTACTCGATTAAGCTCCACGAATTGGTGGTACCATGGTTGGTCCTTTCAGTTTTTTGTGTCTAGGTTTTAAGTGGTGGAAGAAGGACTTAGTGATTTGGTTGCTCATACAAGTTAGGTTGTTTCATTTGATGTAAAATCAATTTATCTTATGGAGGCAATTCCAGTCTAGGTGGGTACTGCCTCATGTTGATAGTTCTTGTTTTTGCATCTGGTTCTGCTAAAAATGGAAACTAACGACTAGCTGTAGGTGTCCGGCTTGTAACCATGAGTTTGGATTGCTCATCCAGGTCAGCAAAGCCCATAGCTGGACATGTTTGGATATTTATGTCTTTGCAACCCCATACCGCGTGACATGGGACTACTATTTTTTATCTCGTGAGCACACATTCGAGTTCAAAGAGTGGGAAGGAAAAGCTGAGTTTGAATATGTAAGCTGCAATTATCTTTTTTCTCTTCTGCTCTTGCATGTGCATATTGGTGAGTTGTTACACTTGGATTTTCCATTATTTCAATTACAGGTGAAAAGCAGAGGAGTGTCAATCTTTCTGATGCAAGCCGGGATGCTAGGGACCCTTCAAGCACTGTGGGATGTGTTTCCCTTGTTTTCAAATACCGGGTGGGGGGAGAAATCTAACATTGGTTTTCTCAAGAAGCATATGGGAGCTTCATTTGAGCAACGTCCCCAGCCTTGGGTTACAAACATCAGCATTGATGATATCCACTCTGGAGACTTCCTTGCAATTTCCAAAATTCGTGGGAGGTGGGGTGGTTTTGAGACTCTAGAGAAATGGGTCAGTGGCGCATATGCTGGTCACACAGCTGTGTGCTTAAGGGATTCTGAAGGAAAGCTCTGGGTTGGTGAATCCGGACATGATAATGAACAGGTAATTTGGAAACAGATATGGGTTGGTTATGCATGTAAGTGTATTTCTTTTTCAGTTTGAAGGGCTAATTTTTATATTGACTAGTGGAGAAAAAGCCTTTTGAGGAAAAGGATTACTCTGCGATTGTTTTTAAGCATTTTATCTATTCCTCTTTGTTCTTTTTTTTTTCATACATTGACGGATTGCTTTCGATGTTCGACATTTCACCCAAGCTTTCTGCCTGCTGCTGTCTCTGCAATTGTAATTGTGAAGTAAAGTTTTAAACCAATTGCATAGACACAGTATTAATATGGCTGTAAGTATGCCAGTCTTTCACAATAGCTGTCCCCATTGTTCCTATATTGGGATATCCAACAGACAAACGTTCAGACATCTCAAACACCCCCACCAGTTGTTTGAGTTATTATTTCTCCACCTCCTCCTTAATTCCTGTGCTTATCTGTCATTCATTATTAAAGACACTCATACAACACTGCTTTAATGACTTCTGATTATCAAAGGGTGGTCTTGTACATATTGAGAAGGACAAGTAGGTTCCTGCAGTGTTTCTGTAACATTTTGTGAACTCTTAGGTTTTTGGGGCATTGTATTCCTGTGCGATTACTTTATAAATGTAACTTTTGTCGAATCATGGACTTCTTCTCTCACAAATATGTTTCCCATTGAGACTGTTCCATTTTGCATATTAAGTGTGCTTTAGTCATGCCCCTATGTCCTTAAATCTCCTCGCTCATCTTATGTTCTCTAATAAGACAGGTCTTTCCTTTTTTGTGCTCCCATAGAAACTTTTGATTGTAAGAGAGGATGAGTAAGTAAATGATGACATGCTGCTTCAGGTTCATGTTGAGCTGGAGCAGATCCTATTTAGGCTCCTACTAGAAGCTCTATTGTAGCATCATCATATTTATAACATAGCAAATACAGTGTGTCTGAACTTTTTCTACTGAACTTCAAGACCATCTTTACACATGACATGACAACTTACTGATGATGATTATGGTTAGAATTTGATGAAATGATGTCCTTTACTTGAGGCAGACCTTGATTAACAAATTTAAGGTCACATTTGGGTTATTGCTACATGCTCTTTTCCTTTGTGTTGGTAAAGGATTCAGGTGCTGCAGAAGTCCAACATAGTGTAGGACATAATGCAATTATTGTTTTGTTCTTATCATTTCAGGGAGAAGATGTCATTGCTGTGCTACCATGGGATGAATGGTGGGAGTTTGAGCTTAACAAAGATGACTCAAATCCCCACATTGCATTGCTTCCACTGCATCCTGATATGCGAGCCAAATTTAATGAGACTGCTGCATGGGAGTATGCAAAGAGTATGAATGGGAAACCATATGGTTATCACAACATGCTTTTTAGCTGGATAGATACTATCGATGCAAATTATCCACCGCCATTGGATGCTCATGTGGTACAGAGATTGTACATGTGCATATGTGTTTATAAAAATTTTTTGTGGGTGCATTCAGTTTGTCTTAAGACAATTTTTCTAACACTAAGGCCTTGTGTTACTTCCAAGGTATATCTGTAGATGCCTTGAGATTCTTAGAGGCTAGATACAAAATAGTTTCTGCTTCTTAAGCTGATTGCTGAACAGCAATTTACCCGTACTTTGATAGGCTTGAAATATAATGATGCCATGTGTCAGATCCTAACAACAAGGTCTACTTGGAATCAGACAATCACACCATGATTTTGAATGAATTCAACTAGCAAAACAAAAGGCTAAAACCTGAACAGTGATCTCGCCAAATAGCAGATTAGCATGTGACTCTATTAAATGCTAACATTATGGAATAGAATCTGACACTTGGTTTGACAAATATTCATTTTTTTATGGCCTTCTATATGATACTAAGGCAGCAAAATAGTAGACTTTGTTCGTCTTTTCTTAAGAGTTGCTATCAGCCTGACTGATGATGCATGTAATATGCTTGCCATGTGGGGTGCTTTATTTGCATGATGGGAGTATGGTTCACTTGTTTTATAGAAAGCATTGTATTATTGTAGGTTGCTTCTATTATGACGGTATGGAACCAAATGCAACCAGCCTATGCTGCGAACATGTGGAATGAAGCACTCAACAAGCGACTAGGAACAGAGGTACCATCCCATTCAATTGGCAATTGTCCGTGTGATTTTATGCATTTTGTTTTGCACACTGAGGTGTAACTAGAATCTAATGTCTCTGGAATGACATTTAGTTAACACATATTATATGGTTGTAATTACACTTTACTTAATGGCCACCTTATGATTGGGTTGCATACAGGGCTTGGATCTTCCTGATCTATTAGTGGAAACTGAAATGAGGGGCTCATCTTTTGCTGAACTGCTGACAATTCCAGAGCAAGATGATTGGGTATACAGCGATGGGAAGTCTGCCTCGTGTGTAGCATTTGTTCTTGAAATGTACAAAGCAGCAGGACTTTTTGATCCAATTTCTAGCTCCATTCAAGTTACAGAGTTCACTGTAAGTGCAATCTGATTGACCCTAGTTGGGTTATCTTTCTGACACTAATTGCTTGAACTTACTATCTAGAGATGGATGTTGCTTTCTTCAAAGATTGAGAGAACTATAATCTAGTTTGCCCTTCTATGCAGATAAAAGATGCTTACTCACTAAAGTTCTTCGAGAATAATTCAAGCCACTTGCCGAAGTGGTGCAATGATGGGGACGACGTCGAGCTTCCATTTTGTCAAATACGAGGTAGGTATCGAATGGAGCTGCCAGGATACAATACAATGGACCTGTACCCTCATATGAATGAGAGGTGTCCATCTTTGCCCCCAAAATATTCCAAGCCATCCGATTGCTAGAAAACATTTCCTATTATGTGAATAGAACTTTGTATATTGGTAGGTGATTCCATCAAATTGTAGCTTATGACTGCATATTTTTGTAGAATGTGCAGTAAATAAAGTCCCGTAGGTTGCACAGATTCAGAAATTTACTTCTTCAAATTCCATTTATTTGATATGAGCCCACATAACATGAGCCCACATAACATGTATAAAATTTTTGCATAATGTTATATTGACACTTCATATAAATCAATCGTTGTATTATTGTTTAGTCTTTCATTATGGTCTATTTTTATGAATGTTCTTGCAATATAAGTATTTACGGTAGGACTATCTAAAATTTGATGTTTACTTTCTATCATATGAAGGATAGAGATGCTCTTTTGTTTAAGGGTTTTCTTATCTTCCTTCTTCCCTAAATGTTTATGCATTTTATGTGTAAAATGAAATGATATGGTATTTAAAATGTTTAATACACATTAAAAAAATTAGTACTTATTTTTAATTTGTATTACCTGGTAAATGTTGTTAATAGAATAGCAATTTTTCTATCATTTTTTTTTTCAATTTATTCAAATACATGTTTACTTGTTTTGCGGTGAAATTGTGTATGTTAATATGCACATTGGCTTAAACTAATCAGAAAAAAAAAATAGATATTGCACTACATGGTTTAAAATGATGTTATTCGGTAATTGCTAAAAGAATAACCAATAAATGAAAAAAATTAAAAAAAAGATTTCAGTGATGAATTTATACTGTTATTGTCTCTTATTTCAAGTTATAGCAAAAAAAAACAGATTATATAAACTAATATTAGCATATTGTTCGGGTAGATTAGTTGATAAAATAAGTAACGTATTTATTATTAAGTATAAGAACACCATAAGTGCCAAACACAATATTTAAACTTAATACCTAGATAGTGAAGTTTGTGATGTTAACCTCTCTTGTCATGGCAATAACCATACCACCAATTTGAGACTAGTCGGTGACAAAGGAGCAGCTTGAGGGACATTTTACCTAATGGTCGTCCTCTTGCTCCCTTCTGCAGCCTCCTTGTTGAGTAACACCCGCGGTAGATTCTGCTAATGTTTTATTGGATTCTTTCTTGCAGTGACCATAATGTAATTATCGTCCTCTAGTCTCTTCACGTATGTTCAGATATTATCTTTATATCACGTCTTTTGGTTATCAATTTACAAGTAAAGATTGCGTGCTCCATCATATATTATATAAATTTTTTGTATATCTTCTTTGGGGTTAATGTATAGCGTTACTCTCAAGCAAATAACAGCATCCACCATTGCTAAACCCGTTCATCAATAAGGAAGCCAATCTGCATCTTATGAGTTAGGATATCCATATTTCAATATAAAACAGAATGAGAACAATTATTTTATATTTGATGTTGAAGCATTTGTCAGAAGCACTGCACTCATTGCAACAAAAGTTTTAAGTGAATTATATTTTAATAAGGATAAATTTCACAAATGTGAAAAAAATAAGAGAGAGAGAGAGAGAGAGAGAGTCAAAGCTATATTAAGTGGTCCCCATACAATGGATCAAGTGTCAACCCTGCATCAAATCATTTAGTCATCATATGATTAATTTCTTATGAATAATTTGGTAAATAAATGGAGAGTCACGTTCATAAGTATAGTATTCTTTTAAAAAGATTTTACCACAGATTATGTGTAAATAAACTATATATGCGAAAAGCCACTAAGTAAAGATGGAATGACTAATTATGACTCATGAAAAAACCAATAATGTCTACACAAGTTAAATTTAATAAAATGATGTTCTCATTTATAAGATTTTAAAAAAAGCTCTTCACAATTTTTTATGCATAAACAAGTAATCAAATTTGTATCCTCCTCAGCATAACTCATGACATAAATATGATGGACAACGTGAAAAAGAACTAGAATTTTGTGAAATTTCTCTTTCCGACAAAACAAATTTATATGGTAATAATATCTATCAATAAATAAATAAATAAACATAGTGCCTTTAATATACCTGGAAAATCTACAACAAATAAAAAAAAAGCTAAAAATTTACCCAAAACTAATTTTTTAAGATTATTAATTATGGTAAGTAGATATATAGAAAAATTTTAAAAGAGGAAAGTAAAATTTAAGATAAGTTGGGATCACCAATAATGGGGTTTTTGGTGGTAAAAAAAAAATAGTTTGGGATAAATTTGTTACAGGTCTACTAGTTTGGGGTTCAAGATATTAACCCATAAATTTAATGCCTTTAATATTTTACAACAAACAAAAGCTAAATATATAATATTATTAATTATGGTAAGTAGATATATAGAAAAATTTGGTTGGGATCACCAATAATTGAATGACAGAGGGTAACTTTATCTTTTTGGTAAAAATTGGGTGGATTTAGTTATAGGGGTGGTGGTCGGTAACTGGCTATCAAGAAGGAGGAACAAGAAGAGAAAAAGAAAAAGAAAAAAATATAAATAAAATATTAAAAAATTTAAAGAAACAAAAAAAATTTAAGAATCTTACTAAATGCATTTCAATCCTGGAAATATAAATTTTGGACAGTTACCAAGTGTGTTTTTTTCCTTAGAAATTGTTCTCGAAAATAGAATTAGAAAAAATCATTTCTGATCAAAAATTATTTTCGAGAACAGAATCGTTATTAAACACGTCCTAAGTACGCAAGAAAGAAAGTCTCCATCTTTTCTTTATCATTTTTTATGTTTTTAAATGCGTGTGTGAGAGAGAGACTTGGAATTGGTCAAAGTCTTGAATCCTGATCAAACAATACTGTTGAATGGTCCATGTATGCTTATTTTACGGTACGCTGTACTTTATTCAGGCAAGTCAATTTTCTGCCTAGTCACCCTCGTCTTCTTTCAATTTGTTCTTCCCCCGGTTTTAAGCGGAGGACTTCTAGAAACCAACCAAATTTCTACAATATGCTACGTTTCGATCCTCAACCACCGTTTCAACTATTCATGTATATTCTCAGTAAAAAGAAAATTAAAGCACATGCATATGTTTACCATAAGAGAAATCATAGAAGGTTATTGCATCTTATAGCTATGTCCACCCATATACAATCAGATCATTCAACCCGATATAACTTGTTTCGCATATAATTCCTTCAAATATACTTGTCTAGAGTCCGCATATATTTGATCTGGCTGTCAATTTTTGCATGAATATTATGATAATAAAAAAATGTGATCATATATATCAATAAAAAAACACATAACTTGAGAAAGAGATCCCGAATGAGGACGTTTTGACTATGGATCCCCTTCTAATTGAACGAATTTGATCAATTAGAAGCGAATTTGATCTAGGTGTAAACTTTCCAAACAAATCTTAATTGTGCATCGTTTTGTTTTCTACTATGCTTTGGCAAATAATGTTCCCTACGAATGATAGATACATGAAGCGGAAGAGATTCCCCTTCAAATTCCATCGATTTCGGGAGCATAGAATCGTCCACGATCAACGGAAACAGATTCATTTCAGTACAATGATAATGGCTTGTTGTGCATCACTGTCCAGGGAAAGTCCTGTCCTTGCACCGGGATGATTAAGAAGAGATGACTGGGGAAAACAGAACCCAATGCATTTGAAAATGGAAATTTAGAAAGTTGCATCCTGTGCCTCTGAACTTGTATTTTGTTCCCATTTTCCCATCACAATGTGACAAACACGTGAATGTAAACGGAGTGACCTTTTGCCCTCATTCAAAATGAGCATTAAGCTATATACCTAATAGATAAAGTTACGACCACTAACCCTGAATTGTACTTTAATTTATTTAAAGAGATCATGGGAATCTTTCAAAGAGTGAACTGAAAAGTGGTAACTATGACTGAATATAAAAGTTTAGGGAAAAATTCTTTGATGCGATTATTAATTAGAATGAACAGCGAGATTTCTGAACTATTTAAATATATTGGTTTTGTGACTTGTGTAATTAGGAGTATCGATCATATTCTCCCCCAATTGAATGTGCGACATTTTAGCGAAAGTTGAAAATCAATATATTTTGACAAGGGAAAACTTCTAGAATGTACACTAACAGAGTTTCAAAAATGCAAACATCACTTCATACGCTCTCTCAATTTCTGCATTGTCAATTCACTAAAGACCTATTTGCCTGAACTTATACATGTACTTGTTATTTGGCATGTGCATAAAATTATTTAGGAGCAATGTAAAATATGCTAAATTCATGTTTTCCCAATTACGAGTCCAGTTT
Organism: Eucalyptus cloeziana; assembly: GCA_014182715.1. Taxonomy (NCBI): domain Eukaryota; kingdom Viridiplantae; phylum Streptophyta; class Magnoliopsida; order Myrtales; family Myrtaceae; genus Eucalyptus; species Eucalyptus cloeziana. Next base: position 9,863,456 of record CM024639.1, on the reverse strand, counting down.
CATATGTAGTGTGGATCTTTAGATCAAAAAAAAAAAAATTGCAATAATGATTTAAAGACTGTAATAACTCAGTAACTTTTAAGTTAAATTAGTGTTACGAGTTCAAAGGTTTCAGTCGCATCTTCATAAAAATTAACAATCAAAATCCACTAATAATTTAACCCATTATAAAATCCATTTGTAACCTCACATTCTCGTGATTGCACTCCCCTTTTTAATAAGAGCGCAATTTTTGTGATCCAATCTATTACACAACACAACTCTGAATTTCCCTAGATGAATTTAAATGGGAATTCTTATGAGAGTTTTGGATGCGGCCCGCAGTCTGAAGTCCTTTCCGTTCCCTTCTTCTGGTTGGCCGAAAGGAGGCCACTTTCAACACGACATTTTATGACCGAATCTTGAAAACTAATGAGTTCTTGCCTGAGTTTTTGTTTATCTTTTTCTTGACACGTTGGTGCAGCTCCTGTTTAAACAAGAACAGTTAGTTAATTGATGACTGAGTTTAGCGAACTTGATGGTCGATGATGGTGCTCAATAATGCTACACTTTGGAAAACTAAACACCAATTAGTTGTCTTCATTAAGGGTTTGGGCAGAGGACACCAAGAAAAAAAAAACCAAAAAGCAGCGAAGGAAGAACGAGTTGTACGAAAGAAAAGGAGGACAGATAAGGGACAAAAGAGAAAAGGCGCCTTATGGTTAGGATGTTGGTTGAAAAATGAGGAAAAGAACAAAAGAAAATGAAATCGAAGAGAGAATCCTTTGCAGCTGAGAGATATCGCTCGGCCTGAGCGGCGCCTCCGACTTTGCAAAATTTCGAGGAGATTTTTTTTTTCTGTTACACTTTATGTCATTCATATCATATATTTTCGGTATGCATTAGGATAAAGGAATCACTTTATTTGTAGGAAAAATAATAATAAAAAGGAAGTATGTTTACTTTGCATTTCATGCAGAAATTACTATTTTCACATAAGTGAAAGTCCAACCTAAAAATTTGAACAAGGGAATATAAATTATATAAATATAAGGTCCATTAAAATCTCGTAAACGAATAGCTTGAGAAGTTTTTAATAGATTTCATCGGCTATTTGCATTTTATAGACACAGGATGCAAAATTATTATAAAAATGTTCCACAAAATGACAAACATCCCTAAGGGGAAAATAAGGCAAACTTGCAGCATCACTTGGGAGCAAAATTATCAGGGAAAGACTTTCCCCTGCTGCCCTGACAAGAGCATAATCGCAACAATCGACGTGAATTCTCCTCTCGGAAGCTACAAATCTTGGATCATCATGATCATTTACATTTGCAAGCAGACCACAATGGCTTTTCTTGATTCACTGGAATTTGGTGACAATGATGAGGGTCATTTTGGTTGGAGAAATCTCGTGTATTTTGAGATCAACGACATTGTTGAAGGGAAGAACCAAGAGCCTCCAATGCCCATAATTTAGATACTTCTCCCTTCACTACCGCAATCCTAAGACATTGCAGGTTTGCCAAACTTGCCAATGTTCCTCCCACCAAACCGACAAAGTATTTGCTTTCAAAATGAGTTTGGGAATTCTGATGCACTATAGCCTCAGTTTTCTTTTTCTTTTTTCTTTTCTGGGTTTTCTTGCTTGTGTTTCTTGATCTGTTGCTTATTTGGAGCCAAATCAATACCATTCAATTTTGATGAATAAATGTACTTCATACAAAATGTTTCTGGTAAGAATGCACTCTACAGTAAAAGGTTTATATTAAGCAACACTATCAAATTGCCTAGATCGGTATGCCGCCAGTCAGACCATGTAAGAGAAGCATGCGCCTTATTTTGTCAATATACAAGTACTTCATCACATCTATGGACCGTGTGATCCTTTTGGTTTAGAAACTATGGAACTTTACTGGACAACATCCCTTTTGCGACAACGTACAACACTTGAAATAAGTCAGTCATTTGCAACTTCAAATTTGCAGGAAAGCATGCTCAAGTAGCATAGCAGCAGAAGGCCTCTCCGCAGGCTGTCTTCGAAAGCAGCACTGTAGGAAATCCTTTCCCTCGGCAGATAACGTCTCAGGTATTGCTGGAGAACTTCGCATCACCTTAAATATAGCTTGAGCCTGCATTAATGATTCAACCCTAAACAGAAACTCATGACACAGATCACACACTAAATGGTAATGCGCATGGCCCGAACTTCCAACAGAAAATGATGACACAGATTTGCTTGGAAGCGTATTACCTGGAAGGACAGAGAGAATGAAAAAAAAGGAGGAGGTTTCCCAGTAATCATTTCGGTAATAGTACATCCCAAACTCCACATGTTGGCAGTATGATCGAGATCCGTGCTGTAATTATTCACCATCAAGGATTGTATGAGTTGCAAGATATATTATTCCATCATTCCGCCACGACTAAAAAGGAATGCCGCATTAACGATAACAAAAACAGAGTACCTCTAGAGCCATCTAGTTTAGACTTCCCTTCAAAGAGCAGCAAGCTGCTTGTCCGGTTAGCTAAGAAATGGTACGGCATTAGTAAAGCTGAATACTACTTGGTGTGTTCATGGAACACTGGATAAAATAGCAACATCTTTATAGACATAGATACATCAGATCGATAACTGAATCAACCACTTTCAACTTATGTTAGCTCATTACTGAGAAAAAGGACCATGAAGCAATCAACATGGCCTCAGCAAATGCTTGAGAACTCAAAAAGAGAGCAACAACACCTTGGCTACTGTCCAGAACTCCATCTATGGATAAATACACTTTCATTTACCCCATGTTAGGAAGGAGGCCCTTAACTGCTCTGACTAAGTTCTATCCTTATTTTGGAATGCAGAGGAGCAGCAAAAACAACACCACAACCTTTTGCCAAAGGTATTGCATTCTATTCACTACCACTCTTAGGAACTTTTTAGAAACCAGTAGAAAGGGAAAGAACTCTCATTAGGTTTCGGCATTTATTTACAGCAAGAAATCTTTTCCCGTTTACGCAACATGGTAACTTTACCCAAAACAATGGGAAAAAAAGTGAATAAAATTACTTAATAACATTTCATCCATCTATGATAGATTTATGCAAATATGAAATGCCACAAACCAATAACGAGAAGTATGCAGTCACCCTAGGTCCCTGACTTCACATTCGAATACACCACAGATCAGCAAGGAATTTCTACGTGCACTGAGTAGTCTTGCAGTGAAGAGGTAAAAACTCACATGTTTAGCAATCCCAAAGTCAGCAAGTTTGAATATCCCAGATGCATCCACAAATAAATTAGCTCCCTTTAAATCCCTGCACAAGCCAATTAGTTTTAACAGGTTTGTGGGCACAAAGAAGAAGGTCCAATCATCCTAATCCAATATGCAAGTCATCTCATGATGCTTGATCAATGGTTTAGAATTACCCATGTATGGAGTTGTTAACATGCAGGGAAGCCAATCCAGCCACAATATAGCGGGTAAAGTGCAGACAACCGATTCTGTTAGGGTCCCAAGACGCTCCTGGATATACTTGTCTATTGAATCGTGATGTGCATATTCTAGATATATGTAAAGCCAATCCTCAACCTGAGTATGTATGAGTATGTTAAAATTTTGGTGAGTCAAATAATGAACGCCCATTGAGCTGGGATGCATAGATGCTGTGGAAATGTGACTCACAATTTCCCTTACATAATACTGCAGAATGTTCGGATGTCTATGCTGGCTAAGTACCTGAATTTCCTGTAGTAACAAAGCAATCAATTACCTGGAAATGATGAAAGAAAGTTTCCTCCCAGCATATTTAGATCAGATGAGAGGATAGATTGGATCCCAGAGCATAACAAAAACATTACCTGCTTTAACTGCTTGATGCACTCAGCTAAATTTGGATCATTAGGCAATAGCTCAAACTCCTTCCATGCACATAGAGATATGGTTTTTCTGTCAATATGTCAAAGTTTAGCTGACTGGATATCTAAAAAAATGGAACATGTCTAAGATTTCCAGAGTTAACTTACTGGTTGCTTGCAATGTAAACACTTTCAAAAGTGCCACATCCTATAAGCTGCCCTTTTTCCATTGACTTGCTAGTGGTTACTGCTCTGATTTTTGGTAACTTGAGCTGAAGCTGTAGGGTTCTCCATCTATCCACAACTTTGAGGCATTTAAAGAGGGGTGATAGCTGTGCAATTCTTTCTTCTTCGTCTTTTTACATTTCTAACTCAAAGTATGACAAAGGGTGAAAAGAAAACTTCCCGGCCTACGTTTCCAGAGATGATACAATTACTAAGCAGATCAAGTATTCTATACCTGATAGTTTAATGTCGAAACAAGTTTAATCAGGGTCAATGTTGCTCTGATCCAACAAAGCAAAGCAGCATATTTGACACAATATTTCGATCGACAAGTTAAAGCAATATCATATTTGAAATCCTTTCTAAACAAAAACAGATTAAAGGTAGTGCTGCACAAAATTCTCTCTTTTCTTAGAAGGCTAATATCCCAAGAAGATCAATCCATAATAATAAATTGTCCTTTCAGTTATAAGACAAGATAGGAAACAAACTTTGCTATTCCCTTGGCTTCCCAAATCTTCAGATCCGTTTCTTTTTACTAACCTGAAATATCGACCAAATTGACTCATTTCCAGTAGTCAATAAAACATGCGATTGCATTCAAAATAGACAAAGCATGGCCACACAAAAAAGTCAACTCATATGGCAACCTGAGTCGAGTTTGCAGGAAAGCACAGTCGAGTAGCAGGGCTTTCTTCAAGAGCAGAGTCACGGGAGATCCTTTCCCTTGGCGTCCAGTTCTGCAAAAGGCCACTATTAGAGCTGCATGATTATATAGACAGAAAAGCTACATCTTTGTAAGGACTTTTAAGAAGTGAAGCAATCATATATCAATTAAACTCATTAACCTATAGCATTTGGAGGACACGGGCTCTTCCAGCAATAAGGCATTCCATACTTGGTGTCTTTCCCTCGTCGGAGATAAGGTTGAAGAATAGCCTGAGCATTGGGATTATCCCACATCAGCATCTTCCACTTTTCCTCATCTTCCACCCAAATATGCAGAAGCTCCTCAATTTCACCCAATCGCAGTTGCAAAAGAATCCTCTTCAGTTCTGGGCATTTGTGCACCGCCAATTCTTTCATGGAATCGCAACTTATTGTGACTTCGCATATGCTCTTCAGCTGGGGTAAATCACATAGCTCCAATCGCTCCAGCTTTGGGAGAGAGATTGAAGATTGGAAGGATGAAGGAGTGTTGTTTATAGGAGTTATTATGCTTCCTTCTTGGCCTTGTACCACTCCGCTTATTATCTCCACCATTCCTTTGCAACCTCTGACCTTGATACTTTGAAGATTTCGAAGATGGAGCAGCCATTCATGCGAAAACAACTTTCTCATGTTATTGCAAGTTTCTACCTCAAGAGATTCAAGAGAAATCCCTTCAACCCGCAAGTATCGGAGAGGACCTCCGATTATCTCCTCCATCTTCTCACAATTACCAACTTCGATGCTTCTCAGATTAGGGAAGTGGGGCATCCACTCATATTCCACCACTCTCTTCATTTTATTCATGCCTCCAACGCAAATCCATTCCAGACTAGGGAAAAATGGGAGCGGATGTGGTGGTGGGGATGTAACTGCTGCTATTATCCCCACCATTTCCACGCAAGAATATATAGAAAGCCTCCATAGATGCGGAAGGTTGGATTTAGACCCATGCCCAAAGAGATACTTCAGTTTCGGACATTCCCATAATGTCAAATCCCTAAGGCTTGGGAAGAGCTGAGGGGTAAGCGTAGGGGCAGGGATATCAATTACTTTTTCGTCTTGTCCTCCACAGAGCACCCTTGAGTTTTCCCATTCTTTAATTCTTAGACTCTCAAGGTATTCAAGCCGACCCATGCCAGGCAAATTTGTTAAAATGTTGCAGTTTGTCGTTTTCATTTCCTGTACATCTCGGGGAATCAAAATAAAAGTGCCGGTGCACTCCCCTTCCACACTCACAATAGCATGACCCCACTCCCAAATGTGGACTCTCCTCCCCATATTCCCAAATGGAGCCGGATACCATAATTTAGCCTTATACCCAGATTGAGCATCATCACTTACTTCCACGATAAACTTTGATTTTTTTATACCTACGTCGAGGTCATAATAGCGAGGGTTATTACTCTTCTCAATGACCCTCACACACTCATTGAAATCATCCGCATTTTCAACATAGCATCTAAATGTCTCCAATGTCCCCAATTTTGTAATGTCTTCTTTATTTATTGCCCCAACTTTAAGCCATTGCAATTTTAGTAAATGGCCCAGTGTTCCTTTAGACAATCGCTCAATACACGTTTGGGTAAGGTCAAGGTATCTCAAGTTCACCAACTTTTCCAGACCCTCGAGCGCTTCAAGACTCTCACAATCTCTAGCGTCCAACTTTCTTAAAGATGTGAGCTTCCCTAGATAAGGAATACGGCGCAATTCGCGACACTCTCTAAGCATTAGTGCTCTCAAGTTTACCAAGTCTGAGATGGAATTTGGAAGTTCCGTCATATGATTTTCACTTAGATTTAGTACCTTTAGCCCCAATAAATTATTGAAGAAAGAATCGGGGATGGCCAAATTCCCCAACAAGCATCCATTCAGTAGTAAAGTTGATAATTTAGGACAATTTGGTGACATGTTCAACGGAAATTCTTTAAAGCGATTCTTCATCAAAGAAACTTTCTCCAAAGCGTCCATCCAGTATTCCTCAGATGGAATGTTACTCAATTGCTTTCCTGATTTTACAATGGAAGTTGCACTCATGATATGCAATGCCATGTCTCTAATCAAATCATGCATTTTCATCTTGTGCTCATGATCTTCCAATAGGCAAGCATTTACCAGTTGGTTCAGTATGGTGAGGCCTCTATCATATTGTTCCTTCCTTGTATTCAATTCACCAATCAATCCTTGGTCGATAAAGAATTCTACCAACTTGAACTTATCAATCAATTCATCTTCTAGATAAAGTGCACAAGATAAGAAACACTGTTGGACATTGGGATAACCAAGACGATCATAACTGACTTTCAGATTCATTAACACCTTCTTCTCCATATTTGTTTGTCCCATACTCGATTCTTTCAATTTCACCAAGGAATCCCTCCATTCAAACACATTGGTCACTCCTCGCATGGTTCTTGCCATCGTGATGACTCCAATCGGCAAGCCATCACATTCTTTAATAATGGACTTCACAATTGCTTCAATTTCCAAATTAAGTGGCATTTCAGGTCCAAGCTCCTCCAAAAACAAACTCTTGGCCTCTTTTTGAGATAGAGGCTCGATTTTTATCTTTTCTTGACATTGCATCTGGCAGCACACATCAAAGGATCGAGTGGTTAAGACAAACTTAAATCCATGTGCTCTAACATGGATTCCCACCTCTTCAAGATCAAGATGTTCCCAGACATCATCAAGAATCAATACACAATTCTTCTTTTTTTCTAAATGCTCCGACAACATCGCTGCTCGTTTCTTCTCATCCTCATCCTCCATAATGCCACATTTTAATGCCTTCCCAATATCACTTTGCAACTTATAAATGCTGAAATCTTTGGACACAGTGATAAAAACCACACCATCGAAGGTTGCATCTTTGAGAAGTCTATTATGTATGTGCATCATAATAGTTGTCTTCCCAACACCACCCATTCCATAAATACCCAATTTGCATCCATGATTCTTCGTAAGATGGTCCCAAATCAACTCAATGTTCCTATGAATCGCTTCACCTGTTAACTTTCGTTCCAAAAGTTTGACTCCTTTGGCATCTCTATCCTCTATAAGCAGTGGTTGTGGAAGCGGTTTTCCTATGAGTTCTTCCACTTCTCTCGTCAATGTCTCCACCTGTTCCTTTGGAGGCAAAGTTTCCGCATTGGCTGGGCCAATCATTTGGAAATCATTTCTTGCTCTTTTTGTCTCTTTCAGCCATCTCTCAACCAATATCCTCGGCTTCTTCCTAACTGAGGAAGCAGCAGACTCTATCTCCATCTGCTCCTTTATGACAGCCTCTTTGTCGTCGAGTTCTTCCACTTTTCTTTTTAGGTTTCTTATCTCGTTATCGTTGGCATAGATGCTACGTACGTCCATGACTGGAGAACCCCTGTTCATGTCTAATTTATAAAAAAAACATATGTTAGATTTCTATAAAATAATTTGGGGATATTTAAGAATCTAGCGGATCCATAGTAACAATGAAGATTAATCCAAACACACCTTGTAATGACGATGGGCCTGTTGTATTTGTTGCCGCCCCTGGAACTTGCGAATCAACCATTATTGCCTCAAAAACTCGAGAGTCGATTGTATGATGTGATGCAATTGAGGGATCTATGTCCATTGGAGTTTGCAATTGAGAGTGCTGATTGCAATCCTGCAAGCAATTTGAATTACCTCCAGCAGCTAGTTGATCATACTGGAATGATGATGCCCCTGTTGGAGTCTGCTGGTCATTCATTTGTATTTGAGATTGAATGGAACATTGTCGTTGATAGAGCGAACTGAGAGGATTCGGTCCTTCTTCCGTACTTTCACCTGTGTGTTGTTCATCAAAGTTAGGTTATGGTTGATTGGAACACAGAAGAATGCTTACTGTAGTTAGTTTACTGGATCAGTGGATCCAGAGGACACGTGCAACACATTGGATGTATTGTTATTAAGGAATAGATCATTAACTCTCTTCACATTTGAAAAGTTGCGTGGGAAAAGCATGTTCATCGGAGATATTTTAAAGTCGTCACTTTGGTTAAAAAAACCCGACGTGTTTGCGTTGAAAAATATAATGGATATTTTTTCTCCCCGCCTAGACCAATGTATTAAAACTTCACGTGAACATACCATGGCTATTTTGTGCCAGTGACGGTGTTGCTAAAGTCTCCCCCTCTGGCGTTCGGAGTAGGTGATCCACGAATTCCAAGCTTTGTGGTGACAAAAGAACAGCTCGAGGCGGCATGTCACGTGACTCTGGTTCCGTGGAAAGTTGACAGTTGGCTCCTCTGCTCTCTTCTTCAGCCTCCACCTCAGCTTGAGTGGGCATGTCACGTGATTGTGGTTCCGTGGAGGATTGACGGTTTTCTTCTCTGCTCTGTCCTTCAGCCACCTCTCTGCTCTCTTCTTCAGCCACCTCATCGAGTAACGACCTTATTAGGGTTAAATATTTTGAAGAAAGTAATAGTGTGATAAAAAGTGATATCGGACATATAGAAAATGATGCTCGGCATGTTCTTGATTGGATAACCATGTTCCTATCTCGTTTAAAAAATCATATGTTAGATTTCGATAAAATAATATGGAGATATTCAAGGATCTAACATAACCATAGTAGCAATGTAGATTAATCCATACAAACCTTGTGATGATGATGGGTCTGTTGTATTTGTTGCCGCCCCTGGAACTTTCGAATCATTGATCTGTGCCCCAGTAATGTGATTTGTACGCTGTGATGCAATTGAGGGATCTACGTCCACTGCCGTTTGCAATTGAGAGTCATTGCAGTCCTGCAAGCAATTTGAATTACCTACAGCAGGTAATGAAACATACTGCAATGATAATGCCCCAGCTGGAGTTTGCTGGTCATTCATTTGCATTTCCTCGGGATAAGGAGATCGATTGGAACACTGTGGCTGACATGGCGAATCAAGAAGATACGATTCTTCTGCAGCTAAAGCCATCGTTGAATGTGACGAGCTTTCACCTGCGTGTTGTTTATCAAAATTATGATATGGTTGATTAGAACATGAGAAAATGCGTACTGTAGTTTATTGCATCCCGTGGGTCCGATCGGCACATGCAACACATTCAATGCACTGTTGTTAAGGAATAGGTGATTGACTTTCTTCACATTTGGAAAGTCCCGTAGGAAGATCATTTTTATCAAAGATTTTTAAAAGTCGCCACTTTGGTTAAAAAAACCCGACGCGTTTGCATTGAAAAATACAATAGATATTTTTTCTCCATGCCTAGATGCATCGATGGAAACTTCACATGAACATACCATGGATATTTTGTACCGGTGGCGGCATTGCCAAAGTCTCATAATATTGACGCTCTAGGTCAGAGATGCAGATTTCCGGGTCGGTCGCCCACTCTGGTGTTGGGAATAAGTTTTCCATATCTTCGAGGCTTTGTGACCAAGGAACAGCTGGAGGCGGCATCTCACGTGTCTCTGGTTCCGTGGAAAATTGACGGTTGGCTTCTCTGCTCTCTACTCCAGCCACATCAGCTTGAGTCGGCATGTATAGTGGCTGTAGTTCCATGGAGGATTGGCCATGGGCTTCTCTGCTCTCTTCTTCAGCCACCTCATCGAGTAACGACCGCATTAGCATTCTTACGTGGTCCGGCACTTGTGTGCAAATGGAAATCCCTTCATTTGGGACTTCAAGCAAGTGACCTTTCACTCCTGTAAGGTCTCCAGAGAATTCTTCCATGCAGTGATGACAACGCCACTTGTTATCCTCCAATCTGTCGACGAATTTCCAGGCTATATCATCTTTGTTACGAACCTGCAAGCAAATAGAGCACCGACCGTCACATATTATCTTAATCTTTTGTGTATCTTCTAAGCACATATAGCATTATCCTTAAGCAGATAATTTAGCTACCCTAAGTACTAAAGTCACCTGATTGTGTAACCAATCCATTAGCTTGCTTATGTGTTCTGGCACTTTTTTGCAAGGGGAAATTCCTTTGTTTGGGTGTTTAAGAAAGTGACTTTTCACTCTTGTAACCTTTCCAGAGTATTCAGTGTCGCAATAAGGACAACGCCATTTCTCTCCCTCCGGTCCAATCACGAATTTCCAGGCTATATCTTTAACTCGCGGCATCTTGTCGCCGTGATTATCAACCTACAGGTAAAAAGAGTGCACCTGGTCATAATAACGTACCGATTTTTTGTATATTTTCTTAGCGCGCATAGCATTATTCTCAAGCGAGCGACAGTCTCCACAAGTGCTAGAGCGGGAAAGCCAAACTGCATATTAATATTCAACAGACCCAAGGATAATTTGCATTTTTTTAGACGAGAAACACCCGATCAACTCAAAGACAACTTGGGAATTGCGGACTACCTTCTCAAGAGAATAATTAATTCTAAAATTACAAGGAGATGTGGAGAATCAACACATCCTTGGATTTTGGCCGACCTGTAGCCGGCAAAGCAAAACCCTACATAGCTCCGGCTATTAACTTTTAAAACAAAAATCGAAAATTCGTGAGAAATAGAGTTAAAATATCTTGCCTGGTGTTTGGAAATGGAGCTTTCTGGCGTAGCTCGACCCTTTCGATGGGCCACAATCCACCGTTGTCGTTCTTCCCCTCTGTCTTCTCGCCCCTTCTTTCTCTATTTCTTGTTCTCTCTTCGAGAAGTTTATTGCATCTCACAGTTAAGTTCACCCATCTACATTCAAGTCATTTAACCCTTCATTTCGCATAGAATGCATCAGATTTTCTTGTTCAGTGCGCATATATTTGATCCAGTTAAATAAGGATGTTCAGTTGGAGAGTCTTTATTTGATTCTTACAAATGGAAAATGGCAAAGATGACGACGGAGCAACATACCGGTTAGGACAGAAAAAGCAGATTCAGACGCATGCAAGTGGCAAAGATGCACATCAAGAAGTAGAACAAAGAAGCAGTTCTCGAGATTCGGAAGCACTGGTCAGCATCCGGGAATCAAGCAACGAGTCTTTCTTTTGCTGAAGGCGGAGATCCAATTACTAGAGTAACAAGGGCATTGGCCCGCTGTTGGAGACAGGAATGAACACCTTTTGGCGAAGAATCAAGAGGAACTCTGCCAGAGTGACAATAGAACAGTTGCTAAGAATGCCCAGGAAATGTCTCCGTCTTTTCTTAATTATTTCATTTTGCTTTTCTATGTGAGAGAGGGAGAGAGAGACTCGGCTTTGGTCAAAGTCTTGCATTATGATCAAAACACTGTTGAGAGGTACGGATATGCTCTAATTTTGTTGCATTGTACTCCATTCATGAACCCTTGCCCGCGTTGGCATCTCCAACTTTAATTGCCATCGCTACTCGTTATCGCTTAGATTTCTAATTTGTGAAAGTTCAGTGGATTCCTTGTTGTCCAAAAGCTTTTTTTTTCTTATCGCAACCCAAAAGCTCGTTCAACTAGTAGAGTTTGTCAGCATCTTTAGTCACATGGAGGCCTCACGAAGAATTCTCACGTGGCCAGTTAGATATTTGTTGTCACATACTTCCCCTTTTTTATATCTTTTTCTTTTTCACCCTACACTATAACTATTACTAAAACAAATAAAAATGACTTTTTCCCCCTTTAAAGATTTGATTGTTTTTACTTCGCCTCAAGTAACTTTGCCTTTTCTATTTATTTTTCCTCCTTAGATTCTACCGAATAATATATTTTCACTATTTATTAAAATAGTTAGCATTATCCAAATTAACCCCACTCATGAAAATTTTGAACATCCGAATATATTATTTGTTTGGTCTTATTATTTAGGACCAATGAGCTGGCCTTTTTGCCATTGACTTGCTAGTGGTAATTGCTTTGATCTTTCAGGTTCTGCATCTATCCATGACTTCCAAGCATTAAAAGAGGGGTTATAGCAGTGCAATTCTTTCTTTCTTTCTTCTTACATTTTAAGTCAAAGTGGGGCTGAGGTGAATTCTTACAACAAAGGGTGAAAAGAGAACTTCCCAGCCTACGTTTCCAGATATGATACAACTACTAAGCAGATCAAGTATTCTATACCCGATGCACTGATCCAAAAGAGCGAGGCAGGGTATGTGGCACAACAAATACAACTGACAATTTTATGCTATATCATATTTGAAATCTTTTTTGAACACAAACAGATTAAAGATGGTTTGGCTAAAATTCTCTTTCCCTAGGAGGATTTATTCCAGGAAGATCAATCCATGATAATAAATTGTTTCAGTTCTAAGACGAGAATGAAGCAGACTCTGCTCATCCCTTGACTTCTTAGATATTAAGATTCATTGTTCTTCAACTAACCCAATATATCGACCAGATTTTTATTCATTTTCAGTGAAAGAGTACTTACCAGATTGAAATTGGACTATAAACCAGCAAATTCCAAGAAAACAATTTCATGTCAAGTTTTGTAGCATTATTAGCAACTGAAATAGGAAGCTAACACATCAGAGATATATATACCTGTATAACTTCGAAAGGAGGAACTCTGAGGCCGCTGTCCAAGAATCCGGATGACAGGTGGACTTCCTTTGCTAAAAGCTACAAAGAAAGGAAACTCTTTTGGCGAAGAAACGAATGGTATCGCTCGAGGCAAAAAGGACTTTGGCAGGATGAGAAGTCATTCAAGGGCCTCAATCGTTGACTTGTCGCCGCTGACTCTGAACGTTTTGATCTTTAGTTGATGCTATAAAGAAATTATGCAACCGATTTCTTCGTTAGGTGGGGAAAACCGCTGACTCTGAACGTTTCGCAACAAATTTGAGGCGGTTCGATTAAATAATAGATTCTGCCGATTTGGTTCGTGCACATTTGCCTTATTTGAAAGTTGGGGTTGAGATAAAACAAATAGCATAGAGACTGACCTAACCGAATAAAAAATGGATGTGCCAGCTTGTTTGGTTTCAACAACCGAGTTGATCCCGCAAGTCCCGCCGATTTTTCTGGGTAAACGGCAAGTTGGTGATAGTGTTTAGACTCCGCTCTGGTTGAAGTAATCTCTGATGCATTTGTTGAGATGACGACATTCTTGAAGGAAGAAGAATCAAGAGCCTCCAATGCCTATAACTTCGTCCCGTCTTCTCCCTTCACTTCCCCAACCTTAAGATATAGCGAGTTTGCCAAACCTATGCCGGCCACTGTTCCTGCCACCAAATAGACGGAGTATTTTCCTTGTATTAATCGGATAAGTTTTAGGATGTGGTTGACTTTTCATAATAAATTTAGGAATTCTTATGCATTAACATATAATTCTTTTTCCTGGGTTTTCTTGCATGCGTTTTGCTACCGTGGTGCTTTTTTGGAGCCATACCAAATACCATTCAATTTTGATGAAGACGTGCTTCGTACAAAATATTTATGATTCGAATGCACTCCATATACAAGATCATGATTAAACAACACTGTCAAATTGCTTAGGTCGACATCCACCATCGCTCAGATCATCGAAGAGGAACAAGCATCTTATATTGTTGATATACAAGTACTCTTATAAGTTATAACCAATACCTTGTAATTTACTTGATAGATTTGATGTTACTTTTTGTAATCAAGAAAGTTGCAAGCCACCCTGAAACATTTAGCTAATATAATTAGATATACATTACTTAAACTTATTTTTCTAAAAGCAAAAGTAACTCTTTTCAACGTGATAACTTGTTCTGAACTATTTAGCTTTCCCCCCCATTTATCATCTAGTTTTTTATGGTAAACTTAAATACATCCAGAAGTAGGAGCTCCTTAAAGTTCCACGACATAAATAATTCTTTTCACCGTGTCAGGAAGTTTTTATACTGAAGATAGTTCTTAAATGTACCCCTTTTTTTTTAATAATTATTATAGAAACCTGTTGTCGACCCTCCTCCGCACCCGACGCCCTTCCTTTGAAGCAAAAGTATCTCTTACTCGACCATTAAGCGTCTTCTTTCTTCTTCATCCCATCTACTGACCTTGTGATCCTTTTGGTTAAGTAAATATGAAACTTTACAATAAAACATCCCTTTTGCAACAACGGATTGTCACATGAAAAAAGTCAGTCATCTGCAACTTCAAATTTGCAGGAAGGCTGGCTCAAGGAGCATAGCAGCTGAAGGCCTCCCAGCAGGCCGGCTTCGAAAGCAGCAGTGCAGAAATCCCTTCCCTCAGCGGATGTCTCAGGTATTGGTGGAGAACTTCGCATCACCTTAAATATAGCTTGAGCCTACATCAATAATTAAACCTTAAACAGAAACCAAAGACACAGATCACATACCAAATAGTATTACCCAAAGTCCCAGACTTCCAACAGAAAACAATGACACAGATTTGGTTGGAAGCGTATCCTTGGAAGGACTGACAGAATGAAAAGCAATGCAGCGTTCTTACCTGTTCATACTCACTCCTAGGAGGTTTCACAGTTATCATTTCAATAATAATACATCCCAAACTCCAGATACCAGCAGTATGATTGAGACCCGTGCTGTTATCATTCACCATCAAGGATTGTATGAGCTGTAGGATGTACTATTCCATCATTCCACCACAACAAAGAATGTAGCATTAACGTTCACAAAAGCAAAGTACCTCTGTAGCCATCCAATTCAGACTTCCCTTCAAAGAGCAGTAAGCTGCTTGTCCAGTTAGCTAAGAACTGGTATGACATTAGTAAAGCCAAAGACTATTTGGTGAGTTCATGGAACCCTGGATATAAATTGCAACATATATACATCAGGTCAACAAAAAGGAACTAAATCAACCGCTTTTGACTTATGTTAGCTCATCACTGAGAACAGGACCATGGAGCAATCAACAAAATGAACAAATGCTTCAGAACTCAAAAAGAGAGCAAAAATATCTTGGTTGCTGTCCAGATTTCCATCTATGGACTAATAAACTTTTATCTACCCCATGTTAGGAAGGAGGCGACTCTTACTCTGACTAAATTCGATCCTTCACTTGGAAGGCAGAGAAGTAGCAAAAACAACACGAGAAGAACCTTTCACCAGAGGTATCTCACTCCATCTGCTATGCCTCTTAGGAACTTTTCAGAAACCAGTAGAAAAATAAAGAACTCTCATTTGGTTTCGGCATCTATTTACAGCTAGAGATCTTTTCCTGTTTATGCAAAATAGTAACATTACCCGAAACGATGGCGAAAAAAGTGAAGAAAATTATTCAATAACATTTCATCCATCTATAATAGACTTTTGCACGGATGAAATGCCACAATCCAATAATGAGAAGTACGCATTAAGAGAGCATAGATGAAGAATAACAAGCTTGCATGTTTTCTTTTTCTTAGTTTCTTTTTGTGCTCACCTAATCAATCAGTCATCCTCACTTCACATTCACTAGTAAATGCACCGCAGATCAGCGAGGAATTTCTATATGCACTCAGTACTCTGGCAGTGAAGAGGTGGAAACTCACGTGTTTAGCAATCCCAAAGTCAGCAAGTCTGACCATCCCAGATGCATCCACAAACAAATTAGCTTCCTATAAATCCTTGAGCAGGCCAAAGAGTTTTCACAGGTCTGTAGGCACAAAGAAGAAGGACTCATCATCCTTATCCAATGTGCAAGTCATCTAATGATGCTTGATCAACGGTTTAGATTTACCCATGTATGGAATTGTTAACACGCAGGTAAGCCAATCCAGTCACAATATGGCAGGTAAAATTGCGGACAATCAATTCTGTTAGGGCCATAAGATGCTCATGGATTTACTTGTCTATGGAACCATGATGTGCATTCTCTAGATATATGTTAAGCTAATCCTCAACCTGAGTATGTATGAATATGTTGAAATTTTGGCGAGTCAAATTATGAATGCCCATTGAGTTGAGACATGTAGATGCAATGGAATGGTGTCTCACAATTTCACTGCCATAATACCGCAGAATGTTTGGATGTCTCAGCTGGCTAAGTACTTCAATTTCCTATGTAACAGGTTGAAAAAAAACAAACAAACAAAAGGAGGTAGCAAAGATATCAATTACCTGGAACCGATAAAAGAAACTTTCCACGGCATATTAAGATCAGATGAGAGGATAGATTGGATGCCAGAGCTACAAAAAATTACCTGCTTTAACTGCCTCATGCACTCAGCCAAATTTGGATCGATAGTAAATAACTCAAACTCCTTCAATACACACAGAACTCTGGTTTCTGTGTCACGGAACATGTCAAAGTTTAGCTAATTGGATGTCTAAAAAAATGCAACGTGTAGAAGTTTCCCAGAGCTAGCTTACTGGTTGCTAGCAATGTAAACACTTCCGAAAGTGCCATGTCCAATAAGCTGTGGCCTTTTTGCCATTGACTTGCTAGTGGTAACTGTTATGTTCTTTCAGCAACTTGAGCTGATGCTGCAGGGTTCTCCATCTATCCACGACCTTGAGGCGTCAAGACAAGGTGGATTAACGAGCAATTCTTACTTCTTCGTCTTTTTACATCTTAACTCAAAGTGGGGTTGAGGTGAATTTTCACAACAAATGACGAAAAGAAAACTTTCTAGCCTATGTTTCTAGATATGATACAAATACTAAGCAGATCCACTATTCTATACCCGATAGTTTAATGTCGAAACAATTTAATCTGGGTCATGTTGCTCTGATCCAAAAGAGTGAAGCGACATATGCAGCACGACATTTTCGATCGACAAGTTAGAGTAATATCATATTTGAAATCCTTTCTAAACACAAACAGATTAAAGGTAGTGCTGCCCAAAATTCTCTCTTTTCTTAAGTGTGGACAACCGATTCTGTTAGGGTCCCAAGACGCTCCTGGATATACTTGCCTATTGAACCATGATGTGCATATTCTAGATATACATAAAGCTGATCCTCAACCTGAGCATGTATGAATAAATTGTCCTTTCGGTTATAAGACAAGATAGGAAACAAACTCTGCTAGTCCCTTGGCTTCCCAAATCTTCAGATTTGTTTGTTTTTTGACTAACCTGAAATATCGACTAGATTGATTCATTTTTAGTAGTCGATAAAACATGCGACCGCATTCAAAATACACAAAGCATGGCCACATGAAAAAAGTCAATTCATATGGCAACCAGAGTTGAGTTTGCAGGAAAGCATGGTCGAGCAGCAGGCTTTCTTCAAGAGAAGAGTCACTGGAGATCCTCTCCCTGGGCGAACAGTTCTGCAAAAGGCCACTATTAGAGCTGCATGACTATATAGACAGAAAAACTACATCTTTGTAAGGACTTTTAAGAAGTGAAGCAATTGTATATCAATTAAACTCATTAACCTATAGCATTTGGAGTAAACTGCATCACCACCATAAGAGGATGATTAAAGTATTTCCCTTTTCGGAGATAAGGTTGAAGAATAGCCTGAGCATTGGGATGATCCCACATCAATGTCTTCCACGTTTCCTCATCTTCCACCCAAATATACGGAAGCTCCTCAATTTCACACAATCGCAGTTGCAAAGGAATCCCCTTCAGTTCTGGGCATCCGCACACTCTCAAATCTTCCATGGAATCGCAGCTTATTGGGACTTTGCATATGCTCTTCAGCTGGGGTAGATCGTATAGTAGCAAGTACTCCAGCTTTGGGAGAGAAATAGGAGGCTGGAAGGATGAAGGGGTGTTGTTTACAGGAGTCATCATGCTTCCTTCTTGGCCTTGTCGCGCTCCGCTTATCATCTCCACCATTCCTCTGCAGCGAGTGACAGAGATACGTTGAAGATTTCGAAGATGGAGTAGCCACTCATGCGGAAACAGCTTTCTCATGTTATCGCAGTAATTTACATCAAGAGATTCGAGAGAAATCTCTTCGACTAGCAAGTATGGGGGAGGACCTCCAATTATCTCCTCTATCTTCTTACATCCAGATACTTTGATTCTTCTCAGAGCAAGGAGTAGCCACTCATGCGGAAACAGCTTTCTCATGTTATTGCAGTGATGTACATCAAGAGATTCGAGAGAAATCTCTTCGACTGGCAAGTATGGGGGAGGACCTCCGATTATCTCCTCCATCTTCTCACATCCGGATACTTTGATTCTTCTCAGAGCAGGGAAGTGGGGCATCCACTCAGATTCCACCACTCTCTTTATTTTACGACACCACTCAATCAAAATCTTTTCTAGACAAGGGAAAAATGGGAGCATATGTGGTGGTGGGGAAGTGACTGCTGCTATTATCCCCACCATTTCCTCACATCCCATTATTTTAATCTTCCGTAGATGTGGAAGGTTGGATTTATACCCATGCCCAAAGAGATACTTCAGATTCGGACAATTACTTATTTTCAAAACCCTAAGGCTCAGGAAGTGGGGAAGGATAGGGGTTTGGGTAGGGGAGTCGTGGATGTCGATTACTTCTTCTTCTTGTCCTGCATAGAGCACCCTTAAGTTTTTCCATCCTACTATTTCTAGCTGCTCAAGGTATTCATGCGAACACATGCTAGACAAATTTGTTATATCGCCGAATCTGAATCTTATTATTTTCATTTTCTGCACATCTCGGGGAATCAAAATAAAAATGCCGGTGCATTCGCCTCCCATGCTCACAACGGCATGACCCCATTCCCACATGACGACTGTCCTCCCCGAATTCTCAAATTTCATAAATCGAGTATCATCACTTACTTCCGCCTGAAATCTTGTCATTTCTGGAATCACGAGGAGGTTGTAATGGCGGGGGTTATTACTCTGCTCAATAGCCCTCACACACTTGTTGAAATCATCCACATTTTTAAAGTAGCATCCAAATGTCTCCAATGCCCCCAATTTTGTAATGTCTTCTTTATTTATTGCCCCAACTTTAAACCATTGCAAGTTTAGTAAATGGTCCAGTGTTCCTTTGGACAATTGCTCAATACGCGTTTCGGTAAGGTCAAGGTATCTCAAGTTTACCAACTTTTCCAAACCCTCGAGCACTTCAAGACGAAAACAATTTCTAGCGTCCAACTTTCTTAAAGATGTGAGCTTCCCTAGATAAGGAATACAGCGCAATTCCGGACACTCTCTGAGCAATAGTGCTTTCAAGTTTACCAAGTCTGAGATGGAATTTGGAAGTTCCGTCATATGATTTTCACTCAAATTTAGAACCTTTAGCCCCAATAAATTTTTGAAGAAAGAATTGGGGATGGCCAAATTCCTCAACAAGCATCCATTCAGCAGTAAAGTTGATAATTTAGGACAATTTGGTGACATGTTCAACGGAAATTCTTTAAAGCAATTCTTCATCAGAGAAACTTTCTCCAAAGCATTCGTCCAATATTCCTCAGATGGAATGTTCCTCAATTGGTTTCCAGCTTTTACAATGGAAGTTGTATTCATGATATGCAACGCCATGTCTCTAATCAAATCATGCATTTTCATATGGTGCCCATGATTTTCGAATAGCGAAGCATTGTGCCCAAGATCTTCCAATAGGCAAGCATTTACCAGTTGGTTCAATATGGTGAGGCCTCTATCATATTGTTCCTTCCTCATATTCAATTCACCAATCAATCCTTGGTCGATAAAGAATTCTACCAATTCGAACTCACTGATCAATTCATCTTCTGGATAAAGTGCACAAGATAAGAAACACCGTTGGACATTGGGATTACAAAGGCGATCATAACTGAATTTCAGATTCATTAACACCTTCTTCTCCATATCTGTTTGTCCCATACTCGATTCTTTCAATTTCACCAAGGAATCCCTCCATTCAAACACATCGGTCACTCCTCGCATGGTTCTTGCCACCGTGATGACTCCCATCGGCAAGCCTGCACATTCTTCAACAATGGACTTCATAATTGTTTCAATTTCCATATTAAGTGGCACTTCAGGTGCAAGATCCTCCAAAAACAAACTCTCGGCTTCTTTTTGAGATAGAGGCTGGATTTTTATCTTTTCTTGACATTGCATCCGGCGGCACACATCAAAGGATCGAGTGGTTAAGACTATCTTAAATCCATCTGCTCTAATAGGGATTCCCACCTCTTCAAGGTCAAGATTTTCCCACACATCATCAAGAATCAATACACAATTCTTCTTTCTTTCTAAATGCTCTGACAGCATCACTGCTCGTTTCTTCTCATGCTCATCCTCCATAATGCAAACTTTTAATGCCTTCCCAATATCACTCTGCAACTTATAAATGCTGAAATCTTTGGATACAGTGACAAAAACCACACAATCGAAGGTTGCATCCTCAAGAAGTCTATTATGTATGTGCATCATAATAGTTGTCTTCCCAACACCACCCATTCCATAAATACCCAATTTGCATACACGATTCTCCTTCAGACGATCCCAAATCAACTTGATGTTCCTATGAATCGCTTCACCTGTTAGCTTTCGTTCAAAAAATTTGACTCCTTTGGCATTTCTCTCCTCTATGAGTAGTGTTTGTGGAAGCGTTTTTCCTATGAGTTCTTCCACTTCTCTCGTCAATGTCTCCACCTGTTCCTTTGGTGGCAAAGTTTCCGCATTGGCTTGGCCAATTATTTGGAAATTATTTCTTGCTCTTTCTGTCTCTTTCAGCCATCTATCAACCAATATCCTCGGCTTCTTCCGAACTGAGGAAGCAGCAGACTCTATCTCCATCTGCTCCTTTATGACAGCTTCTTTGTCGTCGAGTTCTTCCACTTTTCTTTTCAGGTTTCTTATCTCTTCATTGTTGGCATAGATGCTCCGTACGTCCATGACTGGAGAACCCCTGTTCATATCTAATTTATAGAAAACATATGTTAGATTTCGATAAAATAACTTGGGGATATTTAAGAATCTAGTGGAACCATATAGTAACAATGAAGATTAATCCAAACGCACCTTGTGATGACGATGGACCTGTTGCATTTGTTGCCGCCTCTGGAACTTGCGAATCAACTGTTGCCTCAACAATGTGAGAGTCACTTGCATGCTGTGATGCAATTGAGGGATCTATGTCCACTGGAGTTTGCAAAGCAAATGAACGGGAATCATTCCCATATTCCTTATCAAACCTTGGGTGAAGCTGATCAGCATGCTGGACAGTGTCGGTTGGGCTTGTATTGCCGTGTACAGGAACCACTTCCGCTAGACACGGTTGACTACAATCCTGCAAACGATTCGTGCTGTTTATATCAAGGGATGAATCATTATGTAATGATGATCCCACTGTTAAATTATGCGGTTCATTCATTTGTATATCCCGAGGAGTGTTTACAATTACATCACGAGATTCGACAAGATTCTCTGGCGGAAAGTGGTGAAGATCTGACAAGTTTGGTGAATACAGCGGTAAATCACCTCCAATGAACCCCTGCAGCCCATTTGACGAACTGTTGCCGAGGACCTGATCATTTGGGAATGACGAAAGCCCTCTAGAATTTTGTTCTCCATTCCCTGTTTCACAAGGAGTTGGTAGAAGCTCTTGTAGCTCACTTCGATCAAGAGTAAATGAGAAAGATGAAGCAATTTCCTTTCCATTGGCCACATCCAACCTATGGTTCGGTAAATCGGGTTGCTGGGCGGTACCTAGATTATCCAGAGGCATATTACCAGAATGCAAAGACACTTGATCCAGAGGGCATGCTGAAGCAGTACCAATTCCGGTTTGCCAATAGCAAGATGACCGCTCTGGCGTGCACCCAGGTTGATTTGTTTTCTCCGTGTCATTAGGATTCAACGCATAGTCACTTTGGAATATAAATTGGCTGGCACCAGAAGCTACCTGCTTATTTTGCGCCAATGACGGCACAGTTGAACTCTGATGAAACAGATACTCTGCTTGCGATTGTTGGTTAGAGCTTAACTGGTGGGTGAAGTTTGCCATGTCGGCCACCCCTCCTGGCATCAGCAACCTTGGTCCCACCAATTCGAGGCTCGTTTGTGACAAAGAAACGTCTTGATGAACATTTTGAGCTTGCATTGGCATTGGCATGTCATGTAACAGTCGTTCCGTGGAGGATTGATGGTTGGCTTGTCTGCTCCCTTCTTCAGTCTCCTTCTTGAGTAAGGACAGCATTAGATCTCTTATATTACCAGGGACGCTGGTGCAGATGCCAATCCCTTTCCTTTGACTTCACCCAAATGACTTTTCACTCTTGTAACCTGTCCATTGTATACTTTCCTGCAGTAATAACAACGCCATTTCTTGCCCTCAAGTCTCTCCACGTACTTCCAGGCTATATCTTCATCTCGCGGCATCTTGTCGACTCGAAGAGGAAAGCTCTATGTTCAGCGAAGAATTCCACCTGTCCGCCGGTCTTGTTTATCAACCTACAACCAAAGAGAGCACAGCACATCATATAGCATGAGAATTTTTGTATACCTTCTCACGGCGTATAGCATTACTAGCAAATAATAACATCCACGAGCAATAAACCTCTTCAACAATGAGAAAGCCAATCTGCAGATTGATATTCAAGAATCTAAGAAATAGATGACTTCATGAAATTTTCGAAAGAGATCTAGAAAAGGGCACGGAGTCCACGAAATGATATGAGAGTTTGATTTTTTGGAGAGAAGAAAGACCCGGTCAACCCAAAAGAGGCTTGGAAATTGCGGAGGACCTTCTCAAGAAAATAATTAATTCTAGAGACTGAGGTGGTGCAGTAGGTGGGGTTTTTTTTTCCTCCAATAAAGATCTATGACTTTTCATTTATCATCCGATTACGTACGTGCAGAAATTTGATATTCAAAAGATTAAACTAAATCGTTTTTTACAAAATATTTGAATTGTAAATAATGAAATGAAGTTACGGAAAAAAATAAACGATACGACGAACAATGTGTACATGTATTTATGGATAGGGAGAAAAAAAGAAGAAGCAGTAGAGAGATTTAATCCCCTTATTCCACCAGGAACAAAAGCACAAGTAGAGAGATGTACTAGATCTACATATAGGAAATTAATAAATGGAAGTTAAACAAAACTTATAGGAAAAAAGAGGAAAATAATTGGATTATTTAAGTAGGAGAATGTGCCCTGGAAGGAGAATCCCATGCGGCCCTTACGTATTAAGCATGGGATCCAGAGGTGCATCAAGAGGGGAGGGCAATTGCTTCCCATGTCATTGTCATCAAAAGGAGTTAGACCGTATTTCTCACGAAAACGTTAGCCTTTCAGCCAATTTCAATTTCAACAGTAAGGAAACTCATATGAATTTGCACCAAGAAACTTTTGAGCTCACTTATCTTCTTCTTCTTTTTTCGCCCAAAATAGTTACTAATTATACAAAGATTTTAAAAAATCAGTGTATCGTACGAGGTGGAAAACAATTATTGAATTTTAGAAAATGATTTACTTAATTACCAACTCTCTAGACTTTGCAAAGAAAATGAAAAATGAAAAACAAAATTTACCAAAGAAGGCTACCGCACTATTTTCCTCTTCGTACTTCATCCATCTTAATATTATATAAATGTCCAATTTTCTTACGTAGCATTGCTCATTATTTCCTTATTTCCTCTAGAAATGAGTTGCATTGTATTAATTCCGAAAACCTCTGTGCTGCTGCTAATTACTTTGCGTGAATCTTGACTCGAATTTAGAATTCTACCAGCACTAATATATTCATGAGACTGATTTCGTATGCAGTCTGGATCTTTAGAGCAAAGTGAAAAAAAATTTCAACCAAGGGCTGATGTAAAAAGAAATTGTAACTTACTAGCTTTTAAGAGAAATTACTATCAACACCTAAATTTTTCGTCCAAAGGTCTCATTGGCATTTTCACGAAAATTAGCAATGAATCCATCAATAATTTGACCCTTACTGAAAATACATTTGTAATCCCGCATTCTCCATCTCTATTGCATTCTTTTGCATTTAAAATTGTGACCCCTTTTAATTGTTACACAATCTGATATCAAATTTTTTCATAGCGAATTTAAACAGGAATTCTTATGAAATTTTTGGACACGACCCGCTCTCCAAATTGAAGTCCTTACCGCTTCCTCCTTCTGGTTGACCGAAAGGGTCAACTTGAGTCCACTTTCAACATGACATTCCTGCATCTGTGAATGTAGGATATTAATTCTCATTAAAACGGGGGTGCAAGCTCTCCCTATATGTGATGTTGATTTTCAAGATTCTTATTTGGGTTTGTAAGGCATTAGAGCATAGAATAGCGCCATTTTGGTGGAAGCAAAATGAGGCTCGAGCAGGTATGCATTGGAAGAGATGGGAAGTGCTAAAATATAGGAAAGATTGCGGAGGGCTGGACTTTAAAGACTTTGTTATCTTCAATAAAGCAATGCTGGGAAACAGGCCTGGAGGCTAGCACAGTCACATTCAGCCTTATGGAGTAGAGTCCTAAAGAGCATCTATTTCCCTAGGGGGATATTTGGAGTGCAAGAAAAGAATCTCGCCCCTCATGGGGCTGGCAAAGCCTTATCATGGGAAGAAATGCGATTAAACCAAAAGTGAAATGGGCGGTGGGTGATGGGGCAACAATCCGAATTCACGAAGACTGCTGGTTTTTTAACGGGTGTGATAGGAGGACCGGCTAGTAGAAACGACCCTCAATGGGTGGCAGAACTTACTGACAGAGAATCAGGAAAGTGGAAAGAACAACAGCTGGAAAACCTGTTTGAAGAGCACATTGTGCAAGAGATCCTCTCAACCCCTCAGTTTGACTCCGAAAGCCGATAAACTGATCTGGGACAGGAACAAATCGGGGTTCTATACTGTTAAAAAGTGGGTATAATAGCTTGAGGAATACAATCCAGCATCCCAACACAAACCAACCCTCAACAATCAACATCATTCCAGCCAACCAGATCCTTTTGGACCAACGTATGGAATCTATGCTCCCCACACGAAGCCCGCATTTTCTTTTGGAGTGCCTGCCAAAACGTGGTTCCCACCAGCGAAAATCTATTCAAGAGGAAGTTCGTACCTGATTTAAAGTGTAACCTGTGCTCACAGGCCCCTGGATCAGTCGAGCATATATTTCTTCTCCGTGGATGGACAAAACCAGTTTGGTCCAACCCAAAGCTTAAACCTACAAAGCCCTTTGGGAATCAGCAGGATGAACAAATGGCTAATGGAAGTATTGAGGTCAAATCAAAACTCACCATCGGGAGAATTTAGTTGCCGACGTGATCTGGATGATACGGAAAGCTAGGAACGCCCGAATCTTCCAAGGCCGGAAACTTGACCCGACGGGCAACTGTAGAGACAAGCCCCTGGCCAGCACAAGTACTGCGTTATATGGAATCCGCGCTTAGGTAAACAGAGCAAGTCCAGATTTAACTTACCCGAGCGTCGGAAGCCACCGGCGAGTGGATTCCTCAAAATCAGCACTGATGGCTCGCGGGTGGATGGAGAGTCGACCGGTTCAGTGGCAGGAGCGTGTCGCAACTCAACGGAAGCTCTGATAGCGAGCTTCGCAGATTCCGTCCAAGTTGCTTCTGCGCTGGCTGGACGGAGGAGCGTTCCCACGGTCCCACGGTCACAACTCGGGCATCACGTACAGAGCTAGCGTGCGAGAAAAGAAACAGAACGAGATATTACTTGGAAACACATCACATATTTTTAGTTAGTAGTTAAAAGTTACATTTGTAACGAATATAATTTCTTTTTTTTAGAATGTAGAGTAAGATCCTAATCCGGTTATGTTATATTCCATTTAGCATTTTAATTTAATTCAATTCTATTTAGTTGAATCATGCAAATGGTATAACGGTAAGTTAATTTATGTAATAAAATTTTAGTGATGATATAAAAAGGAATGGACTTTGATTAGTAAAGAAAAAATAAAATTTATAAAGTCATTTGAATAATTTAAAAATGAAAAAGAGAAAAATTTAATTTCTTATTATATATTTAGTATTAAGATGTCCATTATCTAATTCATATATTAGAATCGCAAAAGAGCGGTGATGAAAAAGAAAATTATGACCCAATTAACTCAAAAGCATCTTGCAAATTGTGAAATACTTTCTTGAGAAAATAATTAATTCTAGATGATGAATCCATGTTAGCGGGTCTCTTTTCTTCAAAGAAGATCTATGACTTTTTATTTATCATTCATGTAGAGATATGCATGTGTGCAACAATTGATATTTAAAAAAATATATTATTTAAATCATTTTGTTACAAAATATTTGAATCATTAAATAATAAAAGGAAATTGTTGATTATAAAAACACGAAAAGAACGATGTGTATGAATATTCAAGGAAGAGGAAAAAGAAGAGCTTCAACTTATGTTAACCGGCCAGATAGATTTAATCCTCTTATTCAACCAAGGAAAAAACGCACAATTAGAGAGATACGCTACATCTACAAAGAGGAGACTTAAACAAAACTTTCTGGAAAAAAGAGGAAAATTATTGGGATATCCAAGTAAGGAGAACATTCATTAGATGAAGAATCTCGAGCTGCCCTTTCTCGTTTAAGCACGGATCCATAGGGGCATCAAAGAGCATGGGGAAATTTTTTCCCATATCATTGTAATCAAAAGGAGTCGACGGTATTACTCACAAAAACATGTTCGCTTTCGAGTCAATTACAAATTGAGAAATTGATGCGAATTTGCATTGTGCGCATTTGTCTTTTCTTTTACCCCATAAAAGTATATCATGAAATTTATATACAAAATAATGTGCAAAATATTGAATATGATTCACTTATTATTTAGTATAACAATATGCTAATATAATGTTCACTCGAGGCACTAAGCCTCGCAGACATGAACAGACATAAAGAGAGAGAGAGTCCAACTAAAAAAAGATGCAAGATATTTTAACTGAATTCATAGACTATTTACATTTTCATGAAATTTAACGATCGAATTCACCGATAATTTGATCCCTCATAAGAGTCCATTCATAATCCAACAATCTCTCTCGCCATTGCATTATTTCACATTTAACATTGCGGTCTTGATTGTGAATTCTTATGAACCAACCCTACACGACCTGACCCTAAATTTTCCGCGGTGAAGTTAAATGGCAATTCTTGTGAAAGTTTTGGACGCGGGCGCTCTCCGAATAAAAGTCCTCTCCGCTTCCTCCTTCTGGCTGACTGAAATGGTCGACTCGAGGCCACTTTCCACACGGCATTCCTGCGGGTGTGAATGGAGGAAATTAGCAGCGTGAAAACATACAAAGGAACAGAAACAGGGAAAGGGGGGGCCAGAAATCCTGGGAATTCTGGGTCAAAAAAGTGGTTCAGAAGAGGACGCAGCAGAGAAGAACCAGCGCCCAGTCATAATGGACCATATCTTCAGTAAAGATTTAGAGAAAAAAGTAAGGACATAAAAAGCAGGAAAAAAACCCGGCTGAAACGAGGCTTTAGTCCAGCATTCACATGGTCACGGCTCGATCATTGCGCATAGAGCTAGTGGGTGAGAAGGAAACAGAACGAGATACTAGCTAGAAACACATTACATATTTTAGTTAGTAGTTAAAAATTATTAAAATTTTTGTTTTCTACAATGTCGATAATATGATTATTCCATGGTCTAATGAGTATTTCGATTTTGTTTGATTCTATTCATTCTATTTAGTTAGATTATATTTTGATTTTTATATGGATGATAAAAAAATAAGTTAAATTATGTAATAAAATTTTAGTAATAATATAAAATGTAATCTAAATGAATTAGTAAAAAAAATTAGAGAAAAAGTCTAATTCGATGAATTCAAAAACGAAATGGAGAATTCTATTGTTAAATTTATATTAAGAAATCTACTATTTAATTCATATTAGAGCAGTGTGAGAAAGAAAACATAAACAAAAACAAATCAAACAAAATCGAATGATAGATAGGCCTCATAGATGCGTCGTTACTACCCAAGTCATTGTTGGTATGCTATTGCTCCTTTGCAGTTTGCATATTACAATTTCTTTTCAGAAATTTTTATGACCAACCGTTAGAAATTAATGAGTTCACGCCTAAGGTCTTTGTTTTTTTTGTTTTTTTTGTTTTTTTTGCCATTTTGGTGTAGCTTGTGTTCAAACAAGAATAGTCAGTCCAGTTGCTAAGAATGCCCAGGAAATGTCTGTCTTTTTTTTAATTATTTCATTTTGCTTTTCTACGAGAGAGAGAGACTTGGCATTGGTCAGAGTCTTGCATTATGATCAAAGCGCTGTTGAAAGATACGGATACGCTCTATTTTATTGCACTGTACTCCATTCATGAACCCTTGCCCGCGTTGGCACCTCTAACTTTAATTGCCATCGCTGCTCGCGGTCGCTTAAATTTCTAATTTGTCAACGTTCAGTGGATTCCTTGCTGTCCAAAAGCTTTTTTTATTATTATTATCGCAACCCAAAAGCTAGTTTTTTTTTTTTTTTTTGGTCGGTACCCAAAAGCTAGTTAAACTAGTAGAGTTTTTCAGCATCTTTAATCACATGGAGGCCTCGTGGAGAATTCTCATGTGGCCCAATAAATAGTTGGCGTGACATGCTTTCACTTTCTTATATATTTTTCTTTTTTCATCCTACACTGTAACCTATTACCAAAATAAATGAAAATGACTTTTTTCCCTCTTTAAGGATTTGATTGTTTTCACTCCACCACGTAACTTTGACTTTTCTATTTATTTTCCTCCTTTTTTTTTTTTTGGTCAGATATTTTCCTCCTTAGATTACATGAAATAATATATTTTTCAGCGTTTTAATAAACAGTTAACATTATCCAAATTAACCCCATGCATGAAAATTTTGGAACATCCAAATACATTCTCTATTTGGTCTTATTATTTAATATATTAAACCAAATAAAGAAAAATAGTTAACCATATAACCTAGAAATTTAATACATTTTACTTTGTTTATATCACTTACAAAAATGAAAATGCAAAAACTATTTTCATTATTTATGGCAATATTTAGACATAGTTATTGTTAATTATGAAAATATTTTTCATTGAATAATTATTTCAAGCGATATAAATAATCACTTTTAGAAAAATATTTTTCAATTCATTTTTTGTGAAATAAAAGGAACATAATTGAAAGGAAAAAAAAAATTGTTGGGTTATCTAAATAGATAGGAGACCATGCAATGAAGGAGAATCTCAAACAGCCCTTGCACATTAAGCATGGATCCAGAGGAGCATTCAGTCCTGTGTCATCGTCATTGTCATCCAGAGAAGCACCAGTAAGCATCCAGGTATCGAGCAAAGGCTCTTCCTCTCGCTGAACGCGGAAACCCAATTCCTAGAGAAACAAGGGCATTCGCCTGTTGCTGGAAATGGGAATGAACAGGTTTTGGCGAAGAATCGAGGGGGACTCTGCCACAGGAGAAAACAGCACACTTGCTAAAGAACGCACGCCGGAAACGTCTTCGTCTTTTATCATTTCATCATGTTTTTCTATGTGTGAGAGGAAGAGAGACTTGGACATGGTCGAAGTCTTGAATTCTAATCAATGACAGTGTTGGAAATTACAGAAATACTTTATTTTACCGCTAGCAAAAGCACATGATTCACGGCTCAATACCGAAGTCCATAGTCGTAGATATAATTGCATGCCATATTATCATCCGACAACAATCGTAACAACTATAGCAATATGAAGTCGAACTACTAGTGGTCTCTATTGGACTCTCCACTTCGACTATTGTGGCACTTATGCATAGGTAAATTCATCAAATATATTCAAACCATGAATATACCGATTTACAAGGCCTAATCATCAATGACAGCCTTCTCCCCCTAGATGCTGGGTGCTGCGGCGTTGATCGAGTTCGCTGTGGATCAATTCTCACTTTCACATTGTGAAATGCATTAAATCGACGCCTCGAGAAATCCCCAATTCACGGCGCTTCCTCCTTTTCACCGACCAAAAACTCATCTGTCCATCCCACCCCTACCCCAAACCCCACCGGGGCCACCTGCCCCCCCGGCCGTCGTAGTGTCGTACGCCCAATTAATGTGATCACGTGGCGAGGCGTACGGCAACCGTGTGGACGGTGGAGATGTGGGGCCTTCTCCTTGTTGTCCCAACTCCCAAGAAGCTATTTCAAATGAAGTCGCGTAGCATGTCCAGGAACATGAATAGACAACGCGGGGGCTACGTGGAGGCCTCCTGGAGAAATGGCACATCATACGGGTATCGTCGCATGCTTTCGCTCTTCTTCTTCTTTTTTTTTTTACATATTTTTTTCGTTTCCATTCTACACTATAGCCTATTACTAAAATAAATAAAAATGATTTTTTTCTTTGATGATTTGATTGCTTTTACTCCACCCCGCATGACTTTGATTTTTTTATATATTTTTATTCCCTAGATACTACGAAATAAAAATATTTTCAATATTTCATTAAATAGTTGGCATTCCTAATTAACTCCCATGGATGAAAATTAGGAACAACCGAATATATTATCTGTTTGGTCTTATTATTTCGATATATTAAACTAAATATAGAAAAATTCCTAGCCAAATAACCTAGTAATTTAATGAATTTGCTGGATGTATAATCGACGTTGAAACCTTAGTATACATTTATCGTGAATAAGTGATGTGTATCACATATCAACTATTAATTGTGAATGTGCAAACTATGGACCTAATAAAATTTTAATTTAATATAATGCATGGGGAGTCGACGGGTGGTCTATTATCATGCCGCATCTTGCTTTCATTATTTATATCTTTTTTTCTTTTTTCATTTCTAAATAATAATCTATTACCAAAATAAAGAATAATTTGTCTAATTATATGGATGTCACTCCACCGAGCATAACTTTCACTTTTTTTCAGAGATTTCAAAAAGAGTGGACAGTATTACTCAAGAAAACGCGTTCGCCTTTGAGCCAATTTCAGATTGCACATCGAGGAAACTTCAACGAATGTGCACCCAAGAAACTTTTGAGCCCTTTTGTCATTTTTGGTCCTACCTGAAATAGTACTAAGTACATAAATATTTTTAAAAATCAGTGCATCGAGTGAGGTGGAAATTTATTATAGTAAATTAAACTACGGTTCACTTAATTGCCTAATTCTCTAGACTTTCAAGGAAAATGAAAATTTAAAAACAAAATTTAACTAAGAAGGCTACCGCACTATTTTCCTTATCATACTCTATCCATCTTAATATACATAAATGTCCAGTTTTCTTATGTATAGCATTGCTCTTTTTTGCCTTTAGAAATGAGTGCATTGTATTAATTAGGAAAATCTTCGTGAGTACTTCAGCTTATTTACTTCGCGTAAATCTAGACACACATTTCGAATTTTACCTATACCAATTAATTTTTTTAGTTGAAACCTATACTAATTAATTCACGAGACCAATTTCGTATGTAGTTTGGATCTTTAGACCAAAAAGAAAAAAATATTCAACCTAGGGATGATTTAAAGAGAAACAACTACTTACTAAACTTTAAGTTTAATTACCATTGACACAAAATTTTTTGTCCAAATGTCTTATTCGTATTTTCATGAAATTTACCGATGAAATTCACCGATAATTTGACCCTTAATAAAAATAGATTCGTAATCCCACATTCTCTATCTCTATTGCATTCTTTCATATTTAAAATTGCGGACCTGTTGGTGAATTCTTGTGAACCAACCGTTACATGATCCGATCCTAAATTTTCGTGCGGCGAATTTAATCGGGAATTCGTATGAAAGTTTTGGACGTGGCCTGCTCTCCGAATAAAAGTCCCTTCCGCTCCCTCCTTATGGCTGACCGAAACGGTCGACTCGAGGCCACTTTCCACACGGCATTCCTGCGGGTGTGAATGAAGGAAATTAGCAGCGTGAAAACACACAAAAGAACAGACGGGGAAAGGGGGCACGAAGTCGTGGAATTCTCGGTCAAAAAGGTTGTTCAGAGGTGGACAGAGCATAGAAAAACCAGCACCCACTTATAATGGACCATATCTTCAGCAAAGATTTTAGTGTTAAATGTAAGGACATAAAAAGCAGGAAAATACCCAGGCTGGAGGGAGGAGGCTTTGCTTTAGTCAAGCATTCACACGGTCAGGGCTCGATTATTACGGATAGAGCAAGTGGGTGAGAAAAGAAAACAGAACGAGATACTAGCTAGAAACACATTACATATTTTAGTTAGTAGTTAAAAATTATTAAAATTTCTGTTTTCTACAATGTCGAGTGAGACTCTAATATGATTATTCTATATTCTAATGAGCATTTCGATTTAGTTTGATTTTATTTATTCTATTTAGTTAGATTATATTTTGATTTTTATATGGATGATATAACAATAAGTTAAATTACGTAATAAAATTTTAGTGATAATATAAAATGTAATATGAATGAATTAGTAAAAAAAAAAAATTAGAGAAAAAGTCTCATTCGATGAATTCAAAAACGAAATGGAGAATTCTATTGTTGAATTTATATTAAGAAATCTACTATTTAATTCATATTAGAGCGGTGTGAGAAAGAAAACGTGAACAAAAACAAATAAAAAAAATCAAATAAGGGATAGGCCTCATAGATGCGTCATCACTACCCAAGTCATTGCTGGTATGTTGTTGCTCCTTTGTAGTTTGCGTGTCTAAATAACATTCCTATGATACATTGAGACACCACATTACTGGCACTCGACATTGTCACGTCATTATCGTGATCACCATATAAAGTAACTATTAAACTTACATCTTTGATATGATACTGTCGTATTACTAAATTTGATCACTCGGGTTCACTTGTTGAGAGACTGTGTCCATTCTCAAGGTAAAGATATTACAATTTCTTTCAGAAATTTTTATGACCGACTGTTAGAAATTAATGAGTTCACGCCTGAGTTTTTGTTTTTGTTTTTGTTTTTCTTACCATGTTGGTGGAGCTTGTGTTCAAACGAGAATAGTCAGTCCATTGCTCGCTGAGTTCAGCAAACTTGATGGATCGATGATGGGGCCCGATAATGCTGGACTTTGGAATACTAATTCTCCACTTCCTGAAATGGTTCCGTCGATCTAATCAGAGGAAATAACCAAAGAAAAAAACAGCAATTAATCTTCATTAGGGGTTTGGGCGGGGAACCAAAAAAAGAAAGCAAGACAGGAAGAGAGAGTCGGGCGAAAGAAAGGGGGGACAGCTAGGGGACAAAAGAGGAAACGCGCATTATGGTAAGGATGTGGCTGGAAAAAAGAGGAGGAAAAAACAAAAGAAAACGAAAATGAAGAGAGGTTCCGGAACAGCCTTAGGAGTTTAAAAATAAGAAGAAGAAAACTTACTTATGGCTACTGCGACATCAAAAATGTCGCAGGATGTGCTGTTTCTGTGTTTGCTTAAACCCATGCTCATTCGACGCCAAGCCGTCGTCGTTTCTGCATGTTGCTCTCATTGCTCTTCCTACCTTTTGTTTCGTGTATATTAAAGTCTCTTTCGCCGGGACTCCACCCGCACTACTCAGTTTGAGCAGCACTTCTGACTTTGCAAAATTTCGAGGAGTTTCCTTTTCTATTATACTTTGTGTCATTCACGTCATATATTTCCAATATGCATTCGGATAGATGAATCACTTTATTCGTACAAAAAATAATTATAAAAAGAAATCATGCTTATTCTGCATTTTATGTAGAAATTGCTAATGGCCATACTGCATATGGCTATATTGTAACTTTTGCATTCTAGCCCATTAGATAGTATGGCAAGCTAACATATGTTCTTAGGGCAATGAGAGCGCACGACATCATATAGGGTGAAAATCCCTTTTTGTCTTCTAAGGGCTTTATAGCATTACTCCCATGCAAATAATAACATCCATGGGCACTAAACCTGTTCAGTGATGAGAAAGCCAATCCGTAGATTGATATTTAAGAAAGACTCGATTAATTCAAAGACAGCTTAGAAATTGCGAAATACCTTCTTAAGAAAATAATTGATTCTAGAGAATGAAATCGTGCTATATGCGGGCCCCTTTTCTCCAACGAGGATCTACCACTTTTTATTTATCACCCACTACGTATTATGAGTGTGGGAACAATTGGCATTTACAAAATTAATTAAAATCATTTTTTGGTAAAATATATGAATTATTAAATAATGAAAATAATTTATTGATAAAAATACACAATAAGAATTATGTGTATAAATATTTACGAAAAGAGATAGAAAGAAATTAAATCTTAATTGATGTTGATAGTTAACCGACTAGATAAATTTAATCTCCTTATTTCACCAAGAACGGAAGCACTAGTTGAGAACTACACTAGATCTAAATGGAGGAAATTAATAAAGGGAAATTAAATTATACTATCGGATAAAAGAGGAAACCGATCTAATTATCTAAGTAGGAGAACATGCCTTGGAAGAAGAATCTCAAAAGGAGTTTGATTGTATTACTCACGAAGACGCGTTCGCCTTTGAGTCAATTACAATTTTGGCCCCTAGAATTATATTAATTATATCGACATTTTGTATGCCAAATAACGTGAAAATGTCAAATGCGATTTCCTTAATAAGGTCGATCTTAATTTATCGAATTATTTAGTTTAATAATATAACCAAGCAATAATTAAGTCATTAGCACATGAGAAAGTCT
Organism: Eucalyptus cloeziana; assembly: GCA_014182715.1. NCBI lineage: Eukaryota > Viridiplantae > Streptophyta > Magnoliopsida > Myrtales > Myrtaceae > Eucalyptus > Eucalyptus cloeziana. The sequence continues at coordinate 9,828,325 of CM024639.1, read as the reverse complement.
GACCCAAAAATTTGAACAAGTATGTGAAGAAACAAATGGAATTGCTCAAGTCAAAAAAGACTTTGGAAGGATAAAAGTCTTTAAAGGGCCTCAATCGTTGCCTTGTTGCCGCCGACTCTGAACGTTTTTATTTTAGCCGATGCTTAATGTAGTCTGAACGCATGATATTGGTCATTTGTCATCAGAGAAAGCGAGTTACGGAGTTAACACTGTCGAGTGCGAAATTGTCGAATTAAGCAATTCGACAAATTGTCATCAAGGTGGTGGTTCCACGAGAACAACGTCCGTCACTCGGTTGTTAACTTGTTGCCACCAGAAATCGATGGATATTCAGCAAATGAGCCCTAAAAGCACTACTAAGCCCACAACGTTGCACTGCCAGGCCCTTGCGTATCGCTAGAGGGCGGCGAGACCATTATCGAATGGCCACCCCCACACTACTTTTCCGATCTGAACCAAAGAGGTCACCGTGCTGAAATTTATATATGCTCCTTAGTAATTCGAAACTATTGCTCGAACGTTTGGCCAAAATAAATTAAAATTGCCCTGTGCTCTGGCCCCTTCTCGTTTCTTTCAAATTCTCGAAATCGTCTCACAATTTCCGAAAAAACTTCTCCATCCTAGAAAGATGCAGGTCCATTTCGCAACCTGAATCCGATCTGTAAACCCGTTCCTGAACCCCAAGTCGAGTCCGTTTCTATACGCGTCCCTGACCATCCTCCTCAAGCTCTATCCTTTCCCCAACCAGATCACCAACGTCCACCCCTATTCCATGAAAATGGCGAAAACGACTCACGTGCCTCTGCGCTTGGATCCAATCTCTGGGTCTCGATCACTCCGTGAGCGTCACCGTTCTCCACCACTGTCTGGAATGGAAGCAGCCTCTCAATTCCACTCGAATCTTGAGGCTAGGCCTCAAGAACGTCGCTGTCGTCGGCATTTCCGACGTTGATGTTGGCGCCGAGTTTTCCCATTTCGCTGGTCCAGCGACAATCCGAAAAAGGGAGCGCTGTGGAGTGAAGGCAAAATATGGACGTTCAGCTCCTTCAATGACAAAAGGGGATTCGAAGCAAAAAAAGGGAAAAATGATAAAGGGACACATGAGGAGATTCGTGCATGCATTGCATTAATGAAGTGGAGAAAAAAGTCCAAGACTTGCGTGCGCATTAATTAATAAAAGAACACTGCATTTCGTGCGTGACTTTGAGCAATAAGGTGTTGATTTGGCTCAAACTCAAGACACAATTTAGCAACAAGGAAGATTGCACGGTTATTGCGAAATCAAGCTAAATGTCGAGTTCGTACCGACAATATATAAATAAAAGGATACTCTTGATGTTAACTAAGTCGTGAGAGGGCGGTGTAGTGAAAGTTGTTGAGGCAATATAAGAGGGTGAGGGATAGGCAATATAAGCCAATTTGAAGCTATCAATGGCCGTAGTTTGACCGTAAGCTATAAGGGGGTGGGTAGGCAATATATCTTTCCATAGGGTTAGGTCCCCATGGAGACTTCTAATCGCCCTTCTTTACACTTAAAACTTCTATTTGAAGTGGAAATACCTTTCTCTTGTCTCTAAAAATCCTAACTTTTATTTGCCTAGAAATCAATACTAATTTGAGACATTAATGTCACGATGGATATAATTTAAGATTTTTGCCAATATTAATACATAATATAAGAATACAGAATATTTTCAGCCCCGATTATGCTTTAATGTTTCATTTAACTGGTTAAGCACCCTAAATTACCAAGCGTCCAAGGATAAAAACGAGTGGCTCCTCTTACCCCTACACCTTTTATAGTGTAGTGTGAGACACTTAAAGAAGTGGACCGTCGCTGGAGAGGTGACTCTCTCTCTCTCTCGCAATTTCCATGGCTTCTCGTCAGCCAATTTCTGCTGCTTCTCTACCTCTTCATGTTCTTCTCTCTGCTCAACCCGCGCTCTCGAGCCGCGAAACCACCGTTCCACCCCGGAGAACATACTCCCTCTGTTGCCGAAGCAGCTGTCCTGGCCCATCCTCAACGCCCTTCGCCGTCCCCTGGACCTTTTGCCCGCTTTCGTCGGCGCCGTTTTTTCCTCCGACCGCTTGGTTGGAGTTCCACAACAACACCGGGAGCAAGTTCGGCGGAGGCACGCCTCACATCAAGGTCCGTTCTTTAGTTTTATCGCGTCGCTTTTGCTTGGTCTCTGTTTGGATTTGAGTGCCATTCTGGAAGATGAGGTTTTCTGGTTGACTATTACGTCGGGTTTGGTACGGTGGAATGGAATGGAATCGGGAAATGATGGGGAAAGGAATGGACTGGAGTGATGATTCCAAGTCTTCTTTTTTGTTTGGTGAATAGTGGGGAACGGAATGGAATGGAAATACTTGTGTTTGAGTGCGATTCTGGAAGATTTTGGGATGTTTGAGCTTGTGGCGGCTTGGTAATGTGGAGAGACAGACACTGTTCACGAGCTTTTAAGGTTCTCTGGTCGAATGTTAGTGCTTAATTCAATTCACTGCAGTTCGATTGTGTGATAATTCTGGGAGATGTGAGGTTGTAGGGGTTTTGTCTGATGGGATCTAATGGCCATCGTTTGCCAACTTTTCGCAGTTTCCGATTAACTCATGGTACTTAGTTTGAGCTTTCTATCTTGCTTAGTTTGAGCCATTTTTCTATCAATTCAATCAAAAAAAAAAATTCTTTGTTTTGTGGTGAAATCATGTATGTTGATATGCATATTTTAGGGGCAAACTAATCGAGAAAAATAGATATAGCACTGCATGGATTGAATGATAATTATTCGGTAATTGCTAATAAATTTAAACCTCTTTGTACGACTGATAAGTGAAAAAAATCAAACAAAAAATTTTCAATAATGGATTTGTCTTCCTTTAGTCTCTTAGTCAAATTAACAAATCATATAAAATAATATTAGCATCTTGGTCTAAGTAGATTAATTGATTGCAAAATGTTCCCACACATCATCGGGGATTATGGTAGACTTCCCTCTTTTGGCTAAACAATCTGACAAAATTGCTGCTCGTTTTTTCACATCCTTTTATTGTAGCATGCCTAAACATAGTGCCTCCCAAATGTCATCCCGCAACTTTTTGGTGTTGAAATCTTGCGACATAGTTATCCACAACACAAAGCCATAATTTGCCTTTTCAAGAAGTCTATTATGTATGTGCTCCATAGTAGTCGTTTTACCAACACCTCCCATTCCATAAATGCCTAATCGGGATACTTGATTCCCTGCTAGGTACTCTAAAATCTTTGTAGTATTTCTCTAAAATGTCTCTCCCACCATCTTTCCTTCTAAAAATTTACTGAATTTGGTTTATCTCGCCTCAAATAGTCATTTGCCTTGTCTCCTAAAGTCTTCTGCTTCTCGCATAAGTATATCCACATGTTGATGTCATGGCAAACAATCCTCTCTTGCTTCTTTTGTACAAGGGAAATCATTTCTAAGCTTCTCCACAATTGCCAACCAATTCGCAACTTCCATTCTCGGCTTCTTTAGGGATATTGATTCAGCAAATTCTAACTCATGCTTTACGCCGGCTTCTCTGCTATAGAGTAGTTCTAGTTTTCTTTCCAAAGCTCTATTCTCTTCAAAGTTGCCGCCTGTGTTTGGACGACTAGTCATTTGCGCACCCTCGTTTACATCTAATTTTGCAATTTAAAAATTCCATCTGTTAGTCTCATGATAGTATTCTTGCTGCCCCATAATAATTTAACATGATGATGCATAAGGATTAACTTTTGTAAATAAACATAGACCTGGTAATGACGTTGGGCCTATCAGGCCTGTTCCACGAGGTGTAATCTGAGGAGGTGGTGGAACATTTGGAGCTTGTGATGATGATAGGATACATGGATCTTTGTCCATTGGAGCTTGTGGGTGACGTGTGATTAAATGGTTATTCCATGATGATGGTGGCATGGTTGAATTCTGATGCGCTGTCTTGAGATTAATGGACTGATGTGCATCACTTTGATGTTGAGGGGGCACCGAAGCTGTCACAATAAAATATTCAAGTGTACGTTCAATCAACAATTGGACTATCAAATCAACCCACGGGTACAGGCAAAACAACATCAAGACTTTTGTCACACAAAATATCTACACCGAAAATCAACATCCATTATGTTAAATATTTTGATGAAAGAAACAATCCAGGAAAAAGGAAGTGATATTGGACAGATGGAATATGCAATCATACCACTGTAATTGAGAAAAGATGCGATATGGAAAGAGATATATTTGACTTATTCTAGAGAGAGTTAATAATACAAAGAAGGATAACTTTTAAAATGAAAGCATCAATGCTCACATGAGTAAGATAATTTGCGAATGCCTTCATTCGGAACAACAGTATCTATATATAAATAAACTGGTTTCAATTCCACATTCTTGATCGCAGCGTGGAAGTGGTTCGTTAGAATGCAGGATGCTATTGTCTAGACTTGCTACACTAGATATACGTGGCCGATTGCAATCCTGCAAGAGATTTGAATTACCTATATCAAGTTATTGATCGAACTGGGATGATGATGCGCCTGTTGAAGTTTGCTGGTCATTCATTTGCATCTTCTTAGGATAAGGAATTGAAATGGGACACGGTGGCTGATATGGCGAATCAAGAAGATATGATATATCTTCTGCTGAAAACCTCGGTAAATGTGATATGCTTTCCCCACTGTGTTGCTCATCAAATTTACGAAACGGTTGATTGGAACATTGGGGAATGCCTGCTGTAGTGGGTCCAGTCGACTCACGCAACACATTTGATGCACTGTTATTTAGGAACGGATCACTTTGTAGGGAAGATGACGCTCTCGGATGTTGTTGTCTATTGCCCATATCAAGGTTAACCGATTGATCAAAAAGCTGGGGTAGATTATTTGAATCAGGATAAAGTGAAGCCAACCCCATCCTTTGAAGACTGCTGGAGCGACACGGCGATTTCATCTCCATGTTCAGCATCGAAGCTCCGATGTGACTGATTACATTGCCAAGAGATATCTACCTCATGCAAAGGCACTTCACCGGGAGGCAGAACCAGATGATGCCGAGGGGGTATTGCAGCAGCATCGCTTCCTGTCTGCCAGTGGCAAGATGGTTGCTGCGCTACACCCGGATGTTGCTTCAAGCTCAGGACATCATCCAAATTCGGCGAGTAGTTACGGGGGAATAGAGTTTGGCTTATCCCGCCACTTCTCGTTTCCCTTCCTTCACCCGGTGTACCTCCTATACGGCATAGATCTGACACGCTTTTACCTTTAATCGCTTTCCAGGCTTCTACTCTCACATGGTCATCAATTCACTCACATCCTTTAATACCATAGCCCGGAACTCCAGCAATTGCGACAAAATATACACCTCCGTTTGTTGTTCTCCACGACCGCCACGTACGTCCAAAATGGATCTGCCTCTCTAGGCATGCTTATTATGACCTACACACGCATGGAAATAATATAACAGAAAAATGGAGACACCTTTGAGCAAACCATAGAAGAGTGAATTCATACAAGTAGATTAAAAAAGATCCAGAAAACGATGCCGAATCCTGTTCCCACTAGCCAGATGGAAACCCACTGCACCTCATGATTCATGAAACGAAAGTTGGGGCATAACAGATAGTAAACGGAAAGCAAGCACCGCGCACATGAAAAGGGAGGACCAAACCTACGCTGCTCTTGCAATTTTGAAGCGCTGATCGTGATTTTGCGTCAGGAGTTCACAAAAGCTGCTAGTTTCGGTTATTTTAGGTCGCACGTGTTTGGACTTTTAAAAAAATAAATTTAAACGCTCAAAAATTTTATCATAAAAATATTAACTGATAAATTCACATATAATTATTTACAATTTTAAAATTTAGATAATACTTTAGATTTTGATGAAAAATAAAATTAATTCTTATAAGTTCTAACAAACACACTTTGATAATTTTTAACATGAATAAGGTTGGCATGTCGATGAGGAAAGTTCCATATTCTTAATACAAAGGTTGTTGATTTGCAAAATAACCAATTCATTTGCGTTAACCCTACTCTTGTGAGAAGTATAGAAATTGGGTGATCAATTTCTCCTTGACATTTTTTGTGTGGCAAGTGATTTTTTAATGGGCATTAATAATATCATAACTTTATATTACATCCGCTTTGTTGTCATAATTTCTCAAACGATCATTTGAAGGTAAATAGTCCAACATTTCTGGCTGGAGATGTCAACACTCAAGATCCAGATTAAAACACGTCATTTGGCAACATAAATTTGCGCCAAATTGAGAAGTTATGTTTAATTTGTTCCGCAACCCAAACCCTAAACCCAAGATTCTTGCCCGTCTCGTGTATGACCCTACGATAGCTAAGGCATTTGTGAAGCTGAACTTGAGCCTCATCAGAAGGTTCGACTTCGAGACTGGCTGTGGAGGGACGACAGGCGGGCGATTGGGGACCTCTGGAGAGAGAAGAGGAGAGAATTTAGATGGTAATGGCGGTGGCGGCCGAAGGAAGAGAGCGGCCACGGCGTAGTGTCAGGGGTGAAGCATAATTTTTCATTTGTGATTGAAAATAGGAGCGAGGGTTAGGATAACAACCTACTTTAGTCCCAAATCCTCAAATTAGGGACAAGATGTGCTTAAACTACATTTAATGCATGATTACATTGATTAGTACAAACCAAGGACAAAAACGAAGTTTATGTAGGAACTGTAAGGATGCTATTTTGGCTACAGTGGCACAATAAACCAAGGACAATCATCTTCAAAATGTATCTAACAGGTTTTGACATTGAAACAGTCATGTTATCGATATAATTCCTCCTCACGAAATCGAGAATCACTTCTTCTCTCTTCTCTCTCTTTTTTTTTTTTTTTTTTTTTGTTATTAACAATGCAAAGGCGTTTTCGATAAGTGTCCCATTGCCATTACCAACTCTCAACTCATAAACAAACATGTTGTCAAAATGCGCCAAGCATACTTGAGCCTAAAGTGTACTGAAATAGGGGAAAATTCTAAATAGAGGCTTGAAGTGCCATCATTTTTTCAAAAAATAATCTGAAGTAGATATCGTTTTAAATAAAGACCTAAAGTACCATCAATTTTTCAAATAAATGCCTAAAATGAACCTTATTTCAAATAAGGGCTTGAAGTGATCATATTAATCTCAAAGAATGGCCTCAACTCACTATTTGATAAGAGCAATTTTGTCTTTTGAATTTTTTTTCTTTTTTTCTGTTTTTCCATAGAAAAACTAAAAAATTAAAAAAAAAAAGAGAGAGAGAGAGAGAAGAGAGACGGGAGGAGCCCCTCCCACCTCTTTTTTATTTTAGTTTAAATTTTTAAATTTTTAAACTAATTTTCATACCAAAAAAACTAATTTAATCTAAATTTAAATTGTGTTTTAACGAAAATGTCCTTGATCAATCGGCATTTTTTGCTAGCCGGTGAGCCTAAGGGCCACTTCAAATCTTTCTTTGAAATTGGTATGGCCACTTTAGGCCTTTATTTGAAACAAATATGACCACTCGGCCACTTTAGGCATTCATTTGAAATAATGTCCATTTCAGGTTCTTATTTTAAAAAAATGAGTGCACTCTTAGCTTTTATTTAAAATTTTCCCTTGAAATAGTAGAGTTTGACCCCTTGCTTTTAATTTTCTTTTTTTTATCAAAACCATTTTTACATCATCAAAACATTCAAACTCATAAATACTTTCCATCTCGCTAAGAATCCTAAAATTTTATTTATCATGAAACCAATACCCATCTACAATAAGCATATATTAAGATTTTCATTGACACAAAAAAAGAAGAAGATATTAATGTCATAATGGGCATGATTTAGGATTTTTGTTAGTTTTAATTTTTAAAGTAAAGATACAGAATATTTTCAGCTCCAATTATACTTTAATCGGGTTTTATGGTTTCATTCCTCTACAGTATCGTATCACGTTTTGACAGTTTGATACACGGTCGGAGTGGGACTGTCACTGTGAGGCTGACTCTCTCTCTCTCTCTCTCTCTCTCTTTCCATGGCTTCTCACCCGCCATTTCTGCTTCTTCTCTTCGTCTTCACGCTCTCGAGCCGCGAAGCTACCGTTCCACCCGGAGGACAACCTCCCCCTGCTGCTGAGGCAGCTCTCCTGGCCCATCCTCAACGCCCTTCACCGTCCCCCGGACCTGTTGCCCTCCTTCGTTGGCGCCGCTTCTCCCCCCAACGGCTCTCTGGCGTGGAAAAAGCTTGCTGCTACCAGAACACCGCTTGGTTGGAGTTCCACAACGAGACCGGCGGCGAGTTCGGGGGAGGCACGCTTCACATCAAGGTCCTTTCTTTAGTTTCATCGCGTTGCTTTGGCTTGGTCTCTGTTTGGTTTTGAGTTGCGGTTCTGGAGCAAATTTTTTTATTTTGGGAGGGTTTGAGCTTGTGGTCACTATCACGAGAGGTTTTCTGTTGGACTATTGTTTCGGGTTTGGTAAGTTGGAATGGAATGGAATCAGGAAGTGATGGGGAAAGGAACGGACTGGAATGATGAATCCAGGTCTTGGTTTTTATTTGGTGAATTGTGGGAAACGGAACGGTGGAATGATGATTCCAAGTCTTGGTTTTTGTTTGGTGAATTGTGGGAAACGGAACGGAATGGAAATCCTTGTGTTTTGAGGGTGATTCTGGAAGATTTTGGGAGGTTTCGTCTTGTGGCGGTTTGGTTATGGGAGAGACGGTCACTGTTCACGAGCTATTGAGGTTTTCTGGTCGATTGTTACTGCTTAATTCAATTTGCCGCAGTTCGATTGTGTGATAATTCTGAGAGATGTGAGGTTGTAGCAGTTTGTTGATGGGGTCTAATGGCCATCGTTTGCCAGCTTTTGGTAGTTTCCGATCAATTCTTGGTAACTTAGGTACTTAGTTTGAGTTTTCTATCTTGGTTAATTTGAGGTCGATTTTTCCTAATGGATTCAAAGTAGTGAACTGGATGGAGTTTCTATCTACTTACTGTATTTTTCTTACCAACTGAGGTGTGCAGTCATACCATTATGTATAGAGTTGTGAAATAAAATTTATTATTTAAAGGATGTTAGAAAAATATCCATCAATGGTTGGGCTTTGCACTTGATGCCAACTGTTCCTTTTTTCTCATACTGCTTATTTATGTTGGACTCTGAGTCGTGGAAATTTTCAGTTGTTACTTAAATATGTTTCTAGTGGACTTCGTCACTTGCTGCGGTTTCTTTTCTTTTCCTTTCATCTGCTTTGTTTGTACTTGATTAAGCTCCACGAAATGGCGGTACTGTGGTTGGTCACTTGAGTTTTTTATGTCAAGGTTTTAAGTGGTTGAAGAAGGATTTAGTAATTTGGTTGCTCATACAAGTGTGGTTGTTTCGTTTGATGTAAAATCAAATTATCTTGGGGAGGCAATTCCAGTTTAGGTGGGTACTGCCTCATGTCGATAGTTCTTGTTTTTGCATCTGGTTCTGCTGAATATGGAAACTAACAAGTACTTGTAGGTATCCGGCTTGTGACCATGAGTTTGGATTGCTCATCCAGGTCAGCCAAGCCCATACCTGGACATGTATGGACATTCATGTTTTTGCAACCCCATACCGTGTGACATGGGACTACTATTTTTTATCTTATGAGCACACATTTGAGTTCAAAGAGTGGGAAGGAAAAGCTGAGTTTGAATATGTAAGCTACAATTATCTTTTTTCTCTTCTGCTCTTGCATGTGCACATTGGTGAGTTGTTACACTTGGTTTTCCATTATTTCGATTGCAGGTGAAAAGTAGAGGAGTTGACATCTTTTTGATGCAAGCCGGGATGCTAGGGACCCTTCAAGCACTGTGGGACGTGTTCCCCTTGTTTTCAAATACCGGGTGGGGGGAGAAATCTAACATTGGTTTTCTCAAGAAGCATATGGGAGCTTCATTTGAGCAATGTCCCCAGCCATGGGTTACAAACATCAGCATTGATGATATCCACTCTGGAGATTTCCTTACAATTTCAAAATTTTGTGGGAGGTGGGGTGGTTTTGAGACTCTAGAGAAATGGGTCAGTGGGGCATATGCTGGTCACACGGCTGTGTGCTTAAAGGATTCTGAAGGAAAGCTTTAGGTTGGTGAACTGGACATGATAATGAACAGGTAGTTTGGCAACAGCCATGGGTTGGTCTTTCCATTTGAAGGGCTAATTTTTATATTGACTAGTGGAGAAAAAGCCTTTCGAGGAAAAGAATTACTTTGCGATTGTTTTTAAGCTATTTATCTATTCCTTTTTGTTCTTTGTTTTCATACATCAAGGGATTGCTTTTGCTGTATATATTTTCAAATTTTACATTTCATCCAATCTTTCTGCCTGCTGCTGTCTCTGCAATTGTAATTGTGAAGTATCGCATAGACATGATATTAACTTGGCTGTCAGTTGATGCCAGTCTTTCACTAGAATTGTCCACATTGTTCCTATATCGGGATAACCAACGGACAAACATTCAACCATCTCAAGCACCCCCACCAGTTGTTTGAGTTATTATTTCTGCACCTCCTCCTTAATTCCCTGTGCTCATCTGCCATTCATTTTTAAGACACCCATATGACACTTCTTATGTGTTCTCTGATTATAAAAGGGTTTTCTCGTACAAATTGAGAAGGACAACTAGGCTCCCTGTGGCGTTTTTGTAACATGTCGTAGGGTGAACCCTTAGGTTTTAGGGCATGGGATTCCAGTGCGATTACTGTGTAAATGTAACTTTTGTCGAATCATGGACTTCTTCTCTTACAAATGCAATTCCATTGAAATCGTTCAATTTTGCATATTAACTGTGCTTTAGTCACACCCCTATGTCCTTAAATCTCCTTGTTCATCTTATCTTCTCTAAATAAGACAGGTCTTTCCTTTCTGTGCTCCCGTAGAAACTTTTGATTGTAAGAGAGGATGAGTAAAGTAAACAATGGCATGCTGCTTCAGGTTCATGATTAACTGGTCCAGATCCTATTTAGGCTCCTACTAGAAGCTCTATTGTGGCATCATCATATTTGTAACATAGTGAATACAGTGTGTCTGAGCTGTTTCTATTAAACTTCAAGACCATCTTTACACATGGCGTGGCAACTTAGTGGTGATGATTATGGTTAGAATTTGATGAAATGACGTCCTTTACTTGAGGCCTACCTTGATTAACAAATTTAAATTCACATTTGGGCTATTGCTACTTGCTCTGTTCATTTGTGTTCGTAAAGGGGTTAGGTGCTTCAGAAGTCCAACATAGTAATGGTGATAATGCAATTTTATGTTTTTTCTTATCATTGCAGGGAGAAGATGTCATTGCTGTGCTACCATGGGGTGAATTGTGGGAGTTTGAGCTTAACAAAGATGACTCAAATCCCTACATTTCATTGCTTCTGCTGCATCCTGATTTGCGAGCCAAATTTAACGAGACTGCAGCATGGGAATATGCGCAGAGTATGAATGGAAAACATATGGTTATCACAACATGCTTTTTAGCTGGATAGACACTACCGATGCAAATCCACCGCCATTGGATGCTCATGTGGTACAGAGATTGTACATGTGCATATGTGTTTATGTATATTTTGTGGGTGCATTCAGTTGGTTTTAGACAATTTTTTTTAACACTAAGGCCTTGTGTTGCTTCCACAGTATATCTGTGGATGACTTGAGATTCTTAGATGCTGGATATGAAATAGTTTCTGCTTCTCAACATGACTGCTAAACAGCAATTTACCCTTACTTTGATAGACCCTGAAATATAATGATGCCATGTGTCAGATCCTAACAACACGTTCTAGTTGGAATTAGACCATCATGCCATGATTTCGAATGAATTCAACTGAGCAAAACAAAAGGGCAAAAACTGAAAAGTGATCTCGCCAAATAGCAGATTAGCATATGACTCTATTGAGTGCTAACATTATGGAAAAGAATCTGACTTGGTTTGACAAATAATCATTTTTTATGGCCTCCTGTATGATACTAAGGCAACAAAATAGTAGACTTTGTTTATTTTTTTCTTGAGAGTTGCTATCAGCTTGACTGATGGTGCATGTAATATGCTCGCCCTGTGGGTTGCTTTATTCGCGTGATGGGAGTGTGGTTCACTCGTTTTATAGGAAGCATTGTATTATTGTAGGTTGCTTCTGTTATGACAGTATGGAACCAAATGCAGCCAGCCTATGCTGTGAACATGTGGAATGAAGCACTCAACAAGCGACTGGGAACAGAGGTACCATCCCATTCAATTTGCAATTGTCCGTGTGACGTTATGCATCTTGTTTTGCACACTGAGGTGCAACTGGAATATAATGTCTCTTGAATGACATTCAGTTAACAAATATTATGCATCTTGTTTTGCACACTGAGGTGCAACAGGAATATAATGTCTCTTGAATGACGTTCAGTTAACAAATATTATATGGTTGTAATTACACTTTACTTTATGGCTACCTTATAATTGTGTTGCATGCAGGGCTTGGATCTTCCTGATCTATTTGTCGAAACTGAAATGAGGGGGTCATCTTTTGCTAACTGCTGACAATTCCAGAGCAAGATGATTGGGTATACAGTGACGGGAAGTCCGCCTCATATGTAGCTTTTGTTCTTGAAATGTACAAAGCAGCATGACTCTTTGATCCAATTTCTAGCTCCATTCAAGTTACAGAGTTCACTGTAAGTGCGATCTGGTGGACCCTAGTTGGGTTATCTTTCTGATCCTAATTGCTTGACCTCACTATCTAGAGATGGATGTCGCTTTCTTCAAAGATTGAGAGAACTATAATCTAGTTTGCCCTTCGAAGCGTGACCTTTGTCATGAGGAATCCGGTTGGGCATTTTGAGAATGGCATTGTTTTTTATGCAGATAAAAGATGCTTACTCACTAAGGTTCTTCAAGAATAATTCAAGCTGCTTACCTAAGTGGTGCAATGATGGGGATGACATTAAGCTTCCATTCTGTCAAATATGAGGTAGGTATCGAATGGAGTTGCCAGGATACAATACAATGGACCCGTATCCTCATATGAATGAGATATGTCCGTCACTAACTCCAAAATATTCCAGGCCATCCGATTGCTAGAAAACATTTCCTATGATGTGCATAGAACTTTGTATATTGGTAGGTGATTCCATGATATTGTAGCTTATGACTACATATTTTTGTAGAATGCGTAGTAAACAAAGACCGGGGTTGCCCAAATTCAGAAATTCACTTCTTCAAATTCCATTTATTGATATGAACCCATATTACATGTATAAAATTTGTATATAATGTTATACCGGCACTTTATATAAATCAATCATTATATTATGTTCAGTCTTTCATTGTGTTCTATTTATATGAATGTTCTTGCTATATAAGTATTTACGGTTGGAATATCTAAATTTGATGTTTACTTTCTATCTTACGACGAAAAGAGATGCTCTTTGTTTGAGGTTTCTCTTATCTTCCTTCTTCTCTGAATGTTTATTTTATGCATTTTATGTGTAAAATGGAATGATATGGTAATGGAAATGTTTAATGCACATTAAAAAAATTACTTGGTTTTAATTTGTATTACCTAGCAAAAGCTACTAATATAAGAGCCATTTTTCTATCAATTTTTTTTTCAATTTATTAAAAAAAAAAGTTCATTTGTTTTGTGGTGAAATCATGTATGTTGATACACACATTTTAGGCATAAACTAATAAAGAAAAATAGATATGGAAATACACAGTTTAAATGATATTATTCGGTAATTGCTAAAAGAATAACTAATAAGTGAAAAAAAATCAAACAAAAAGTTTTCAATAATGAATTTATATTGTTATCGTCTCTTTTTCTATGTTATAGCCAAATTAATAAATTATATAAACTAATATTAGCATAGTGTAGATAAAGAGAATCTAAGCCAAATCATAATTAGATACTACGTAAATGAATTAAAGTCCAAACAAGGAGTGTAAAACAAATAGGTTTTTAGCCTAAAATTCATTTGTTAAATAGTTTTTTTGCTGAGAAAATAAAACCAAAAAAAGAAAAACTGGAACAATTCAAGTTTAGCAAATCGTAAATCTAGACTCAAACTCACGATCATCTTACTTAACCTCATATAGCGATACATCTATCTATATGAACTTTAAAATGTAAATTTTTATTCATATGATGATATGTTGTCATGTCATTTGAAGATTCAACTTATAATATTCCATAGGTTGTACTTATTAAAATGAACATAATGGAACATAATGCTGGATGTCATTAGATAATTAGATTAGAATTTACTAAATCAGGTTAGATTAAACGATCGAATCATTTTATAGAGTTTAAGTTTTTTTTTATAAAAATTATGAGTTAAAATCTCCATATTTCAGTACAACACAGAATGAGAATAAATATTGTTGAAGCATTTGTCAGAAGCATTGTACTTATTGCAACAATTACTCGAGACTTTTAAGTTATTTTTAAGTTAATTCTATTTAAATAAGATGAATTATTTTTCAGAATATAAAAAGAAATAAAAGAGTAAAAAATAAGTTAGCGATAATAATCTTATAGATAAAAGATACATTCAGAATTTAAAAGATATTCCGCTCATAAGTTAGCGGCAAAAAAATGGGTACACCATATTTCTGGAATATAAGTGGTCTTCACCCAAACCAACTGCTTTCAAGGCTCTAATCTGACAAGGGAAAAATAATGAGAGGGTTGCACAACAAAGCATCATCTCTTCACTAGTCCTCCGAGATAACTTATTTCCAGTAGTCAATACATCATACAACCACGTTCAAAATACACAAAGCATGGCCACGCGAAAAAAGTCAATTCATACGGTAACTTGAGTTGAGTTTGCAGGAAAGCATGCTCGAGCAGCAGGGCTTTCTTCAAGAGCAGCATCACCGAAGATCCTTTCCCTTGGTGTCCAATTCTGCAAGAAGGCCACTATTAGAACTGGATGACTATAGATAGAAAAGCTACATCTTTGCAAGTACTTTTAAGAAGTGAAGCAATTGTATATCAATTAACTCATAACCTATAGCATCTGGAGGAATCTCGCACTAATGTGGTAAAGGTCTATTAACGTGTTCCCCTTTTTGGAGATAACGTTGAAGAATAGCCTGAGCATTGGGATCATCCCACTTCAGTGTCTTCCACTTTTCCTCATCATCCACCCAAATATGCGGAAGGTCCTCGATATCAATATCACGTAATCGCAGTTGCAAAGGAATCTCCTTCAGTTCTGGGCATTTGTACACTGTCAAATCATCCATGGAACCGCAGCTTATTGGGACTTCGCATATGCTCTTCAGTTGGGGTAGCTCGTATAGGTCCAATTGCTTCAGATTTGGGAGAGAAATTGAAGACTGGAAGGACGAAAGGGTGTTGTTTGCAGGAGTCATTATGCTTCCTTCTTGGCCTTGTCCCGCTCCGCTTATCATCTCCACCATTCCTTCGCAGCAAGAAACGTAAATCTCTTGAAGATTTTGGAGATGGAGCAGCCACTCATGCGAAAACAGCTTTCTCATGTTGCTGCAACCAAATGCACCAAGATATTCAAGAGAAATCTTTTCGGCTGGCAAGTGTGGGGGAGGACCTCCGATCATCTCCTCCATGTTGCTACAAACACCTACACCGATTCTTCTCAGATTAGGGAAGTGGGGCATCCACTCAGATTCCACCACTCTCTTCATTTTATGGCAGCCTTCAACGAAAATCTCTTCCAGACTAGGGAAAAGTGGGAGTGGATGTGGTGGTGGGGACGTAACTGCTGCTATTATCCCCACCATTTTCTCACAGTTACGTATTTTTATCTCTCGTAGATGCGGAAAGTTGGATTTAGACCCATGCCTAGAGAGATACTTCAGTTTTGGACATCCCTTTATTTCCAAAACCCTCAGGCTTGGGAAGAGGAGAGGGGTAGGGGTAGGGGTTGTGGCAGGGGAGTCACGGATGTCGATTACTTCTTCGTCTCGTCCTCCACAGAGCACCCCTAAGTTTTCCCAGTTATATATTTCTAGCTCCTCTAGGTCATCAAGCAGACCAATGTCAGAAAAATTTGTTATACCGCTGCATTCCGTCCCCCGCAATGCCTGCACATCTCGGGGAATCAAAATGCCGGTGCATTCTCCTTCTACGCTCACAATAGCATGACTCCACATCATAATTTCAACCCTCCTCGTCTCATTCCTACATTGAGCGGCATCAACATTTTGATCCTTAAGAAAACGCTCAAAAGGATCCCATTTTTGATACATACGGAGATGATAATATTGAGGGTTAACTTGTTCAATAACCCTCACACACTTGTTGAAATCATTCGCATCCTCAAAAAAGCATTCAAGTTTCTCCAGTGCCCTCAATTTTGTAATGTCTTGTCCATCTAGAATCCCACCTTGAAGATGCTGCAAGTTTAGCAAACCCCCTAGTACTCCTTTCGGTAATCTCAATGAAAAACTTAGGGCAAGGTATCTCAAGTTCACCAACATTTCCAGGCCCTCAAGTGCTTCAAGATTCTTACAACCACTAACGTCCAACTTTCTTAAAGATGTCAGCTTCCCTAAATAAGGAATACGACGCAATTCACAGGACCAAGAAAGCAATAGTGCTCTCAAATTTACCAAGTCGGAGATTGAATTTGGAAATTCTCTTAGATAACATCCACTCAAGTTTAGAACCTTTAGCCCCCATAATTTTTTGAAGAAAGAATCAGGGATGCTTGCATCACGTGACAAGCCAGAATTCAATAGAAGAGTTGATAGTTTAGGGCAATTTGGTGACATGTTCAATGGAAATTCTCTAATGGTATTTCTCATCAGAGAAACTTTCTCTAAAGAATCCGTCCAATATTCCTCAGGTGGAATCCTCATCAATTGGTTTCCTGCTTTTACAATGGAAGTGGCACTCATGATGTGCAATGCCATGTCTCTAATCAAATCGTGCATTTTCATATAGCTCCCATGATCTTCCAATAGGCAAACATTTCCTAGATTGTTCAATATGGTGAGGCCTCTATCATATTGTTCCCTCCTCGTATTCAATCCACCAATCAATCCTTGGTCAATAAAGAATTCTACCAACTTGAACTTATCAATCAATTCATCTTCTGGATAAAGTGCACAAGATAAGAAACACTGTTGGACATTAGGATTACCAAGGCGATCATAACTGAATTTTAGCTTCATTAAGACCTTCTTCTCCATATCTATTTGCTCCATACATGATTCTTTCAATTTCATCAAGGAATCCCTCCATTCAAACACATCGGTCACTCCTCGCATACTTCTTGCCATTGTGATGACTCCAATTGGCAAGCCTGCACATTCTCTAACAATGGACTTCACAATTGCTTCAGTTTTCCAATTAAGTGCAATTTCAGATCCAAGCTCCTGCAAAAATAAACTCTCAGCTTCTATTTGAGATAGAGGTTCGATTTTTATCTTCTCTTGACAATGCATCTGGCAGCAGACCTTAAAGGATCGAGTGGTTAAGATGAACTTAAATCCATGTGCTCTAACAGGGATTCCCACCTCTTCAAGATCGAGACGTTCCCACACATCATCAAGAATCAATACACAATTTTTCTTTCTTTCTAATTGCTCCGACAACATAGCTGCTCGTTTCTTCTCATCCTCATCCTCCATAACGCCTAATTTTAGATCCTTCCAAATATCACCCTGCAACTTATAAATACTGAAATCCTGGGACACAGTGATAAAAACCACACTATCGAAGATTGCATCTTTGAGAAGTCTATTATGTATGTGCATCACAATAGTTGTCTTCCCAACACCACCCATTCCATATATACCCAATTTACATGTATGGTTCTCCTTCAGACGGTGCCAAATCAACTCAATGTTCTTCTCAATCGCTTCACCAGTAAGCTTTCGTTCCAAAAATTTGACTCCTTTGGCATCTCTCTCCTCAATGAGTAGCGTTTGTGGAAGCGTTTGTTGTATGAGTTCTTCCACTTCTCTCGTCAATGTCTCCACCTCTTCCTTTGGTGGCAAAGTTTCCGCATGGGCTTGGTCAATTATTTGGAAATTATTTCTTGCTCTTTCTGTCTCTTTCAGCCATCTCCCAACCAATATCCTCGGCTTCTTCCGAACTGAGGAAGCAGCAGACTCTATCTCCATCTGCTCCTTTATGACAGCTTCTTTGTCGTTGAGTTCTTCCACTTTTCTTTTCAGGCTTCTTATCTCTTCATCGTTGGCATAGATGCTCCGTACTTCCATGATTGGAGAACCCCTGCTCATATCTAATTAATAAAAAACATATGTTAGATTTCAATAAGATAATCTGGGGATATTTAAGGATACAACGGAATGATAGTATCTATGTAGATTAATCAAGACACACCTTTTGATGATGATGGGTCTGTTGTACTTGTTGCCACCTCTAGAACTTGCAAACCATCGATTGTATGCTGTGATAAAATTGAGCGATCTATGTCCATTGGAGTTTGCAATTGAGAGTGCTGATTGCGATCCTGCAAGCAATGTGAATTACCTGCAGCAGGTAATTGATTATATTGGGATGACGATTCCCCCGCTGGAGCCTGCTGGTCATCCATTTGCATTTGAGATTGAATGGAACATTGTGGCTGATGTGGCCAATCAAGAAGATACGGTACTCCTTCCCCTAAAGCCATCGCTGAACATGATGTGATTTCACCTGTGTGTTGTTCATCAAAATTAGGGTATGGTTAATTGGAACATGGGAGAATGCCTATTAATAGTTAGCTTACTGGATCAAGTGGGTCCGGTGGACACTTGCAACACATTCGATGCACTGTTATCATGTTAAACACCCAATTAAGGAAATGTTGTAATTCCCAATGCACCGTCTCTCTTGTATTATGTATAATCATTGCATTGAGGATAAAAGAACTTTCTTATCAAGCATACTTAACAAGTGTAACAGGCACTTAGTTAACAAGACTCATTTATATAGATCAATAATTTTATACCTTCTGATGCCCTTGGGCCTATCATATTTATGATGTCCCATGGAGTCTGTGGAACTGACTCGACAATAAGAGGTCCATGGAAAGGTAGTGATGTAATAGGTGGCACTAGATCGATGTCTTGTCCGCACTGGCCGTCGCTTTGAAGTGGTTGACTAAAATGCTGGGGAGTGCTGATTGTGGTCATGTTACTGAATTGAAGATCCGATGCAATGGGACCAAGCAAATTGGAGCCCTGTAACTCATTTAAAATGTTATCAGGGAGCTGATAGTCTAGTGATGGCAATGGCGCACCTGGATTCTGTTGTGCATTTGATGTCCCAATGTTAGAAGACTCGATAAAAGAAGTCAACAGTACAATAGGGAAGGATGAATTTGGCAGGGGAGGTGCACTTTGGTGACTCGTTGCCCCATCGAATGGGGGGTTTGCGATGTCGGCCACCCTCATCTCCTGCCCCATCTCTTTCATCAGTTCATGACTTTGCGTCAAAGGAGGCATATCTGACGATGGATTGAGATACACAACAGCATTAGTCGGATTCATATACCTGGCTTGAGTAACATTTTGAAATTTAGGGCGCAGGGAAGCTGATTGCTCTGACATGCCTTGAAATGGATGTTTAGACTTTAAAAGACTAAAGCAAACCTAAAACCATATTTAAGATTAGATCAAAAAAATTTACTTTACTAAACTGCCCATTTTCTGCGGTAATTTGGAAATGCATACCTTGTGGAAATTGTAAATTGTTTCCTCCCTCCACATTTGGCTGATTAGTTGCGCTGGTCGGAGCTGCTCTAGCATTTACTGGTATCCTCTCCTCAGGTACACCTCGGTCGCTAGAGTCCATCACTTTTTTAGCCATCAGTGCCTCCCTGGCTTCTGCTCTTACATCAACGTCGACTCTCTCACACCCCTTAATACCAAAGCGTCCAATTCCAGCCAAGTGAGCCTTGATCCTTGTAGCACCTCCGCCATGCTCCTGTTCACAGAAGTTACACCTCCACTTGCCATTATTTTCGTTCAGCAACGTTGCGTACTTCCAAAACGGATCCTTTTCTTTAGGCATCCCCGCTATCAATATCCTACAAGAAGTAATCCAATTAAATAAGGATGCTCAGTTGGAGATTCTATATTTGATTCTTACAAAACAGAGACAATGCCAAGCAAAAGCATAGAACAGTTAAAAACAGACAGGATCAATTAAAAAATATATATATGCAAATTATGTTAAAAGTTAGCTGACCAGGTATATTTGAAGTCGTTGCAAAATCCTAAAATCCTCCTAACAGAACCAAACCGCCTGAGTTATGCACGCCCAAAGTACAGAGATCTCTCTCCTGATTTTGCTGGGAACAAAAGCACAAATAGAGAGATACACTAGATCTACACAGAGTAAATTAATAGAGGAAAATTAAATCATACTTTTCGAAAAAAAAAAAAGGGTTATCTAAGAAGGAGAACATACCCTGCAAGGAGAATCACAAGCAGCCCTTACACGTTAAGCATCCATCCAGAGGAGCGTCAAGAGTAGTGTAGGGTAATTGTTTCCCATGTCGTTGTCATCAAAAGAAGTGGACGGCCCTGCTCAAGAAAACGCGTTCGCCTTTGAGCCAATTTCAGCTTTCGGCAGTGAGGAAACTCACGCGAAAGTGCTCCCGAAATACTGTTGAGCAGAAAAAAGGGAAGGGGGGGGTGGGGTTGGGAATTGGCGGGGGCCCCACGCGGGGCGTACTAATTATATAAAGATTTAAAAAAAAAATCAGTGTACCAAATGAGGTGGAAAAGTATTGTTGAGCATAAAAATATGATTCACTTTTTTTCCAAACTCTCAAAAATTAAAATCAAAACTTACCTAAGAAGGCCACCACACTATTTTCCTCTTCATACTCCATCCATCTTTATATATAAATATATATGTATATGTATGTATATGTATATGTATGTATACACATGCGCGCATATAATATTCAATTTTCTTATGTCTAGCATTTGCTCTTTTATCTCTCTAGAAATGATTTGCATTACATTAATTAGGAAAACGTCGGGAGTAGTGCTGCTTATTTACATCGCATAAATCTAAAATCAAACTTGGAATTTTACATTCACTAATTAATTTACAAGATCAGTTTCGTATATAGTTTGGATCTTTAGACAAAAAGAAAATAATTTCAACGAAGGGATGATTTAAAGAGAAATAATAACTTACTAACTTTTGAGGAAAATTATTGTTTTTTTTTTTTGTCAGTCCTACTCTAATCCTACTTTAACACTCGCATTTCTCGTACTTTTGCCCCGCATTCTGCGGGGCGTGGGAGTCGAAACCCACTCGAAATGAAATCTACCCCTGAGAAGGTGGGGATTTAACCCCAACCTCCAAGAGATGGAAGGGTGGCCAAGGCCGGGGGAGTGGTTGAGGAAAATTATTGTTGACATATAGATTTTCGCCGAAAGGTCTTATCCGCATTCTCATGAGATTCAGAATCAAATTCATTGATACCTTGACCCTCTATTAAAAAAAAAAAAAATACATTTGTAATCCCGCATTCTCGATCTCTATTACATTCCTTCGCATTTATAATTGTGAAACCTTTCATCGTGAATTCTTGCGAACCGACCTGTTACACTACCCAGCCCTGAATTTTTCGAGGTAAATTTAAACGGGAATTCTAGGTCCTTCCCTCTCCATACTTCCGGTTCACCGAAATGGTCGACTTGAGGCCACTTTCAACACGGCAGGCACGGAACAACCTCATCTTTCAAGCAAAAAAACCAAACCCGAGCCTAATGATTGAGGAAGCAATTTACACGACCCAGCTAGTTGCGAAATATGAAGATAGCAAACTCACCCGAAATAAAGCAAAAGAAGCTGCAGAATCTGGTGAACAACTGAAGGAGCCCTCTCCAACCCAGATCGTCTTCAAGCTGAGCGTGGATGCGGCCTGGAATTGCGCAACTATGGAGGGTTCAGCTGCTGTCCTTTGCAGAACCAGAGATGGGGTGCTCACAAGTGGGTTCGTGCAGCAAATTTCCGCTCCCTCAGCATCAATCGCAGAAACCCTAGCTGTGCGGGCTGCACTTCGGTGGGTTAAACAGCAGCAAGAAGAGAGAAACGCACGAAGCAACCCCCAAAGTGCAGCTGTACTTTCCTCTGATCTGCAAGTCCTCTTATCAACCGATAGCCTATTAACAGTTAGATGCATTATGGGCCAGGACGAAACGCCATGGGCCCTCAAGTCCATCATTAAAGATTGCATTAACCTATTAACCTTCTGAGCCAATTAAAAGGAGTTTTCATCCGGTTTGAATCAAGAGAATTTAATCAAGCGGCCGACTGGGTTGCTAAAGCCCATCGTGTCGGCTCTCTCCCGACGGATTGGGTCACACATCCCCGCATCCCCTTTGATTAATATTATGTTCGGATCTCAAACTTTTTTGTAATTCAGCATCTTCGGTTTAGCAATGAAATTCCACATTATTAGACCAAAAAAAAAAAAACACGGCATTTCTGCGCGTGCGAAGGAAGGGAAATAGCAGTGTGAAAACACAAAAAAAGGAGCGGAAAGGGAGAGCTGAAATTCTGCAAGAATGGAGAGCAAATTCTGGTGGGACCCGATACGGTGGAAACGTGTTGACTAACTGAACGAGGGGAGATGGTCGAGCTATGCGTAACGGAAAGCAGAGAACGTCGAAAAAGACGCAAAATAAAAGAAGAGCGCAAATGGAACTTTCGGTGGGCTTCGGTGGATTGCTTTGATGAGGACAATAATGGGGTCAAAAAGGACACAGTAGTGGAGTAATTGCAGGCTTGCAGCACGCCCTCATGATGAATGACCATATCTCCAGCAAAGATCTAGTGTGAAAAGCAGGTGAATCCCGGCCGAAAGAAGGCTTTTAGTCGAGACTCCGGCGAAGCATTCGCACCGCTAGTGGAACAGAAAGGAAAACAGAACGAGATATCAGCTAGAAACACACTACATGTTTCAGTTACTAGTTAAAGATTATTAGAACGAATTCCTGTATTTTCTAGAATGTCAAGTCAGATTCTAATCTGGCCATTCCATTTTCTGTTTAACATTTCGATTTAGCGAGATTCTATTTATTCCATTTAGTTAGATCGGATTTCCAATTTCCATGTAAATGATACAACGGTAAAATAAATTATGTAATAAAACTTATGTGACTATATAAAAAAGTAATAGAATTGAATTAGTAAATGAAAAAAATAGCAAAAAAAAAATGCCATATGGTGAATTCAAAAAGAAATTGGAGAATCATATTTCCTATTATCAATTTATTATTAAGAGGTCAATTATCTAATTCATATTTTATCCGTAAAAAGGGGAAAAAAAAGTCCACTAAGGGTAGGCCTCATTGATGTGTTATTGCTACCCCAATCATTGCTGATGTTGTGGTCGTAATGCCACCTCTTTGCACGACTAAATCGGCTTCTTTTGTTACATCACGAAACATCTCATTGCAGTGCTCAAAATTGTAACATTGTTATCGTAATCGCTGTAAAGAGTAACTTTTGAACTTACATCATTAAGTTGATTTCATCAGATAATTGAATTCGATCACTCAAATTCACTCGTTGGGAGTGCTTCTATTTTCAGGGCTGCGGTACTAAAGTTTCTTTTCATCAATACTTATGACCGAGTCTTAGAAAATTAATGAGTTCTCGCCTGATTTTATCTTTTTCTTGCCACGTTGGTGCAGCTTCTGTTCAATCAAATCAAGAATAGTTAGTTAATTGATGACTGAGTTTAGCGAACCTGATGGGTCAATGATGGTGCTCAATAATACCCCGCTTTGGAAAACTAAACACCAATTAGTCCTCACTAAGGGTTTGGGCAGAACGAAAAAGAAAGCAACAAAAGAAGAGGGAGTTGGGCGTAAGAAAAGTGGGAGAGCTGGGGGACAAAAGAGAAAAGGCGCACTATCGAAGTTGGTCACGATAGCGACGGCGACACTAAACTCGCTTTACTTTAAACAAATCAACATTGGATTCAGTCGATCGGGACGTTCGCACGAGAGCTGTTTTTCTTGATGACCCTGGTTTAGTTTAATCAAACAAAGCAAGCTTGATTAGGTCAACGCGTAGAAAGCACGCACACGTAAGGAAAGATGGGGAGGTAAAGAGGAGGGACGAAGGCGAGCGCAGAAGAACATATCAATATGTTCTTCAAGAAAAACAGCCCTCGTGCGAAAAGCCTCGATCGGCTGGATCCAATGTTGATTTGTTTAAAGTAAAGCAAGTTTAACGTCGCCGTCCACTATCGTGACCAGGTTCAATTAGCCAGTAAAATCTCGAAATCATCTTGTTTCGTGTATATTAATGTTTCTTTCTCTGGGACGCCGCCCGCATCACTCGGTCTGAGCAGCGCCTGCAGAATTTTGAGGAGCTTCTATCTCTGTGGCACTTTATATCATTCCCATCATAAATTTTCAGTATGCATTAGGGTAGAGGAATCACTTTATTCGGAAAAAATACTAATAATAATAATAAAAAGCATGTCTATTCTGCATAATTTCTACATGGCCAAACTGCATATGGCGGGCAATGAGAGCGCACGACATTATATTGGGTGAAAATCTTTTTTATGTCTTCTAACGACAGTATACCATTATTTCCAAGCAAATAATAACAACCATGCGTACTAAACCCATTTTAACAATGGGAAAGCAAACCTACATATTGATATTCAAGAACCCCTGAAGTTTATGAAATGATATGAGATTTTTTTTTTTTAGAGAAGAAGATCCGGTCAAACTCAAAGACAACTTGAAAATTGCGAAGTACCTTCTCAAGAAAATAATTGATTTTAGAGAATGAAACTATTCGTTCAATACGCAGGCCTCTTTGTCCAATGAGGATCTTCCACTTTTTATTATCATTCGTTATGGCATTATGTGTGTCGGAAAAATTGGTATTCAAAAATTAATAAAAATCACTTTGTTATAAAATATTTGAATTATTAAATAATGAAAAGAAATTATTGATAAAAATACACAATAAGAACTATGATTATGCCATTTACCAAAAAAAAAGCCTAATTGATTACATTTACCCAAAAAAAAAAAAAAAAATCTTAATTGATGTCAACGGTTAACCAACTAGATAAGTTTAATCCCCTTAGTTTTTTTTTTTTTTTTTTTTTCGGTTATACTTTATCCCTACTCTAATCCTTACTCTTAGACTTTTGTCATGCCTTCTTGTAGGGGCATGAGAGTCGAAACCCACTCCTAAAACTAAATTGTCCCCATCCCAACCCCGAGAATGGGGATTCGAGCCCCCACCTCCCCCTTTCATGTTGGAAGAGTGGTCAGAGAAAGAAACCCAGTGGTTAATCCCCAGGCTACGTTTGGTCATCCGGATTTAACAAGGATAAGACGGATAGGATATGATATAAAATCCTAGAATTTTTCTACATCTTACCCATTATTTGGTGAATCGCAAAGATTAAAGTCGGATATATTCATATCATATAATGTATATTTTTTTTTAAATATAAACGGCATATCATTTTAAATAAACCTAAAATTTATAAACGAAGATAGTGAAAATCTCTCGTGACAATATTTCTTAATTTATTTTTATTTTATTTTATTTTATTTTCCTCTTTTTTAAAATTATTTTCTTTATTATTTCTTTTTTTCTTCTTTCATCATTCTTTAATAAAATTTTATCAAATAGTAAACTGTACCAACATACCTAAAATACAAAAATACCTAAAATATATATAATAAATATAAATATATAATTTATAGATTGAATGTTTATTATAAAGATATAATTAAACTTGAATACGCCTAGCGCGAAAGGTTGCTTTACTAAAAAAAAAGGCTCATAGTTTAGCTAAGTTTGCTTTAAATGTATAAACTAAAATAATATTAAATTAAAAAATAATACTTTTTAATTTTTAATTTTTAATTTCTTAAATTATAATTCAAATATTATTTATATTGAAATATAATTTTAATTTTGTTAATTTAATAAGTTTGTTATTCGAGAAAAATAACTTTCCTATTATGGACATTAGAAATCCTATTCACATTTATCTCACCTCTCCCATGGGATAATTTTATCCGATCTATATCCCCTTTATATTTGACTTTATCCTATCCTAAGCAAACACCAAACATAGGATATGATAAATCATATCCTATCCCGAATTTTATCCTGACTGCTAAATGCAGCCTTAGTTTACCGAGAACAAAAACACAAGTAGAGACAGAGGAAATTAATAAAGGGAAATTAAATTATACTGTTGGAAAAAAGAAGAAGAGGAAAATGATTAGGCCATTTAAGTAGGAGAGCATGCCTGGGAAGAAAATCTCAAATGGAGTTTGGCGGTATTACTCACAAAGATGCGCTCGCCTTTGAGCCAATTACAATTTTGGCCCCTTAAATAATATTGATTATATGGACATTTTGTGTGCCAAATGACATGAAAATGTCAAATGTGGTTCACTTACTAAGGTCAATCATAGTCTATCAAATTGTTTAGTATATCAATATACTTATCCAATAATTAAGTCACGCACACCCAAAAACTTGAACAAGTAAGTGAAGGGAAATTAAATAAATATAAGGCCCATTAAAATCTCATACATGAATCACTTTAGATATTTTCAACAGAATTTCATGGGCTATTTGCATTCATAGACACAAGATGCAAAATAATTCTGAAACCTTTCCAGGAAATGACGAACAACCATCAGGGAAAATCCAGCAAACTTGCAGCACCACTTGGGAGCAAAATCATCAGGGCGGAAAGACTTTCCCCTGCCCTGACAAGAGCATAATTGCAACAATCAATGTCAATTCTCCTCTCGGAAGTCGCAGATCTTGGATCACCATCATTTACATTCGCAGACGCACCATGGCTTTTCTTGATTCACCGGAATTTGGTGATGGAGATGAGGGCCACTCTGGTTGGAGAAATATCATGTGTTTGTTGAGATCAACGACATTCTTGAAGGAAGAATCAAGAACCTCCGATGCCCATAACTTTTATACTTCTCCAGTCACTTCCTCAATCCTAAGATGTTGCAGGTTTGCCAAACCTGCCAATGTTCCTCCCACCAAATCGATGGAGTACTTGCTTCCAAAATTATTTCAGGGATTTTGATGCACCCTCACCTAGATTTTATTTTTCCTTTTTCTTTTCTCGGTTTTCTTGCTTGTGTTTTGCTGATCTGTTGCTTATTTGGAGCCATATCAATACCATTCAACTTTGATGAAATTAAAGTACTTCGGACAAAATGTCTACGATGAGAATGCACTCCGTAGTAAAACATTTAAATTAGGCAACACTATCAAATTGCCTAGATCAAAGAACGCCACTGCTCAGACCATGCGAGAGGAACACACATCTTATTTTGTCGATATACAAGTACTTCATCACACCTATGGACCCTGTGATCCTTTTGGTTTAGTAAATATGGAACTTTACAGTACAACATCACTTTTGCAACAAGGTATGGCACTTGAAATAAGTCAGTCATCTGCAGCTTCAAATTTGCAGGAAAGCATGCTCAACTAACATAGCAGCTGAAGGCCTCTCGGCAGGCTGTCTTCGAAAGCAGCACCGCAGGAAATCCTTTCCCTTGGAAGAAAACGTCTCAGGCATTGGTGGAGAACTTTGCATCACCTTAAATATAGCTTGAGCTGACATTAATGATTAAACCTTAAAATAGAAACTGAAGACACAAATCACATACTAAATGGTAATACACACAGTCCCGAACTACAACAGAAAACGGCGACACAGATTTGGTTGGAAGCGTATTACTTGGAAGGACAAACAGAGAAAATGAAAAAGCAATGCAGCGTTCTTACCCATTCATACTCACTCCAAGGAGGTTTCCCGGTTATCATTTCAATAATAGTACATCCCGAACTTCAGATGTCAGCAATGTGATTGAGATCCATGCTATTATCATTTGCTGTCAAGGATTGCATGAGATGCAGGATATAATATTCCATCATTCCACCACAATAAAAAAAGAATGTAGCATTAACGTTCACAAAAGCAAAGTACCTCTGCAGCCATCCAGTTTAGACTTCCCTTCAAAGAGCGGTAAGCTGCTTGTCAAGTTAGCTAAGAGATGGTAGGACATTAGTAAAGCCAAAGACTATTTGGTGTGTTCATGGAACACTGGATAAAATTGCAACATCTTCATAGACATAGATACATCATATTGATAACTAAATCAACCACTTTCAGCTTAGTTAGCTCATGACTGAGAAAAAGGACCATGAAGCAATCACCAAAATGATTTCAACAAATGCTTGAGGACTCAAAAAGAGAGCAACAATACCCTCGCTACTGTCCAGAATTCCGTTCAATGGACCAATACACTTTTATTTACCCCATTTAAGGAAGGAAGCCCTTCTTACTCTGACTAAATTCGATTTCTTTTGAAATGCAGAGAAGCAGCAAAGACAACACCTGAAGAACTTTTTACCAAAGGTATTGCGTTCTACTCACAACGCCTCTTAGGAACCATTTAGAAACCAGTGGAAAAGGAAAGAACCTCATCAGGTTTCGGCATCTAATAACAGCAAGAAATCTTTTCCCATTTATGCAATATAGTAACTTTACCCGAAACAATGGCAAAAAAAAAAAAAAAAAAAAAAATTGAAGAAAATTACTCAATAACATTTCATCCATCTATAATAGATTTTTGCACGGATGAAATGCCACAAACCAATAATGAGAAGTACGCAGTCACCCTGGGTCCCTGACTTCACATTCGAATGCACCATAGATCAGCAAGGCATTTCTACATGCACTCGGTAGTCCTGGAGTGAAGAGGTGGAAACTCACATGTCTAGCAATCTCAAAGTCAGCAAGTTTGACGATCCCAAATGCATCCACAAATAAATTAGCACACTTTAAATCCCTGCGCAAGCCAAAGAATTTTTACAGGTCTGTAGGCACAAAGAAGAAGGTCTAATCGTCCTAATCCAATATGCGAGTCATCTCATGATGCTTGATCAATGGTTTAGAATTAGCGTGTATGGAGTTGTTAACATGCAGGTAAGCCAATCCAGTCACAATATGGCATGTCAAAGTGCGGACAACGGATTCCGTTAGGGTCCTAAGGTGTCCTGGATATACTTGTCTATTGATCCGTGATGTGCATATTCTAGATATGTCAGGCCGATCCTCAACCTGAGAATGTATGAAAATGTTGAAATTTTGGGTAGTCAAATTATGAGTGCCCGTTGGGCTGGAACGTGTAGATGCTGTGGAAAGTTGACTCACAATTTCACTCACATAATACTGCAAAATGTTCGGATGTCTAAGCTGGCCAAGTACCTGAATTTCCTGTAGTAGCAAAGCAATCAATTACCTGGAAATGATAAAAGAAAGTTTCCACAGCATATTTAGATCAGATGAGAGGATAGATTGGATCCCAGAGCATTAAAAAGAAAGAAGAAAAATTACCTGCTTTAACTGCCTCATGCACTCAGCTGAATTTGGATCATTAGGCAATAGCTCAAACTCCTTTGATGCACATAGAGTTCTGGTTTCTCTGTCACTTAATATGTCAAAGTTCAGCTGACTGGATGTTAAAAAAAATGCAACATGTTAAAGTTTCCCAGAGCTAACTTACTGGTTGCTTGCAATGTAAACACTTCCAAAATTGCCATGTCCAATAAGCGGGCCTTTTCGCCATTGACTTGCTAGTGGTAACTGCTCTGATCTTTCAACAACTTGAGCTGAAGATGTAGGGTTCTCCATCTATCCACAACTTCAAGGGTGAAAAGAAAACTTTTTAGCCTATGTTTCCAGATATGATACAACTACTAAGCAGATCAAGTATTCTATACCCATTAGTTTAATGTTGAAACAAGTTTAATCAGGGTCATGTTGCTCTGATCCAAAAGAGCGAAGCAGCGTATGTGGCACAACATTTTCAACCGACAAGTTAAAGCAATATTACATTTGAAATCCTTTCTAAACACAAACAAATTAAGGTAGTGTTGCCCAAAAATTCTCTCTTTTCTTAGAAGGCTTTATTCCAGGAAGATCAATCCATAATAATAAATTTTGTCCTTTCGGTTATAAGACAAGATAGGAAGCAGATTCTGCTAGTCCCTTGGCTTCCCAAATATTCAGATCCGTTTTTTTCGACTAACCTGAAATATTGACCAGATTGAAATTGGACAACACACGCAAATTCCAAGAAGGCAATGTCATGTGAAGTTTTGTAGCATCATTGGCAGCTGAAACATGAAGCTAGCACATCCGAGTGACATTCCTGAAAGACTTCATAAGGAGGAACTCCCAGGCCGCAGAAAAGTTATAAGAATGGATGAGGTATCATGTCCAGCAACCACAACAGTCATGATGTTGTGCAGAATTTCCTCGTCAGTCGCAATTTGTTCATTTTCTTCCTTGCGCTTACTTAATGAGCATTTAATCAAGTCTTGATGAGGATTTGCAGTGTGCTGCTCTAGTTTAACCTTCTCTTGTAGAACTTCCTTCAACAAATCTTGGATCCTGGAGGCTCCGATTGTAGCGCATGAATTCCCTCTATCATTTCATGAAACTTATGCAAGAATTTCCTCTTTCAGCTTTTTCCTCCATACCGAAGAGAAGAGAGCATATGATGTTGGATGTAAGGGTTTTCCCCGAGGGGAAATGCCTATAGGAAGATCAAAACACTAGTGCTATTTACTCACTTCTCATTTATCGAAGAGATTATGCGCACTCCCAGTACATGCATACATTCTCCTAGGCAACACATGCAGAGGCCATACAAGTGTGAACCAGTCATATGTGAGTATGAGTGCATACACAATGTGTATCTTAAAATTTAATATTTTTTCAACATATCTCGAACATATCAAAGCAACAGAGAGAGCGTACAGAATTTCCGCATACCACAATTTTTTCCATGCCCTGCCAGTGCAACTCGATGTGCTTTCTCACATCTCCATCTATTTTCCCCACATACTGCTTCAGGGGTTCTGGTCTCAAGAATGACATGAGAGAGTCCCTCATGCGTTTGTGATCTTAGCCACTTGGTTCCATCAGATTGCGGGGTCCCAGAATCGCGCAGATGCACAATGGTTGCTTGTTGGCAAGCATGCTGCTGTCTCCGTAGAATACAAATTTGTTTGCTGCTTGTCCGTGAATGCACACCGTTGGTTTACCGAACAAAGTGAGCTTCGAGATTGGTCCATGCTTCCTCACTCTTTCTTGGACCAATTTTTCTCCCATGTTTGTCCTCATGGCTCGGAGCATGCCAAAGCTTTGGCCTATTGTGAGGATTCCCAGTGATCCCGGAGGCAACTTTCTTGATGATACTCTTCTTCTCCTGCTTAACAGAAAGAGAACTCGTAGAAGAAAGAGAAGATCAAAATGTTCATTGTTGTGGGCATGGGTTTTTACGTGTGTGTGTGTTGGGGGGGGGGGTGGGGTTGATGAGGGGAAAGCGAGAGAGTTATATTTAGCTCTATTTTTTCAGTTTCTGAACTTTTATTTTCAGTGGTAGATTCTTTCTGGAATGAGTGGATCAATTTTGATACAAATCCTATTAAGTAAAAAGATGCTGGCCATTTATACAGTGTCACCAGGTGCCTTACTGAAAATTGCGAATGAGCTAAAACAAATAGCATTAGATTCTGCCAATTTTAACAACGGGAGTTGAGCCCGGATGTGTATTACCTTCTACTTGTTTCAGTCACCAAATTAATTCAACAGAAGAGTAACAAAATCTAGTTTCGAAAATTGTATTTGTATTTCTTAAAAAATTCCAGTAAAAAAAACCATGAACGAAAAATCCAGCAAAATCGCATCATCCCATATAATAAAACAAGAAAGAGGGCAACAGAAGAAGAAGAATGCAAAGAAAATGTGATTGGAGTGGAGGAGGGATTCTAGGAAAATGCATTGAAAGTTATTCCAACAGAAGTCTTGATTTTTTTAACCTGAAAGGAAAGGAAAGCTAATCTATAGGTTAATAAGTGAAGAAATCTTATTACTGGCAAAAGCTGGAACAGTAAGTAGTTCCTATACGGTTGGGATATTCCAAATGATGCAAAATTCTTACGATACTGCACCATAACTATAATTCCGTCCCAGTGTCTGCTTCTTTACACCAAACGTGGCCTTACGTCATGTTTGGTTGCATAGTTTTTGAGTCGATGGACTAGAATGGCATTCTAACAATCGGGATAAACTTATCTTTGTCTAAGTATCACCTATATTGCTAGAAATGCATTTAATATCTTTTCTTCAATAAACTATACATATTCCACACACTTGCACTATCTAATAGCATATCTGGTTGTGTAAACTCCCCCAGGAAGAAGGGAAGGTTGGTACTTCTATTTCGTACTCATGATGGGCTTGGCATTGATGAACTGAGGTGGCTGAGTTCAAAGTGATGAACATTGATTGTGCTGGGATGGAAGGTGGATGGAAGCAAAGAGAAAGTTACAGTGAGGATCCATGGGTGAAATTGTTGCCTCATTTGAAGGAAAATTTTTTAGATGAACACCGATCATGTGAGCGTGGCTTAGGTCCACCGTTAGATGAGGTGGGATCTACTTGATCTAAGGGTACATGTGAGCATGATCCGGCTGCAGGCAATAATTGCTTCATTTGAAGTTGGAGTCGGGGACAACAAGCATCTATGGAGAAGTTTGAAGTCAACCTCGAAAATAATGTTTCAGGTACTGGCAGAGTACTGAGCATCACCTTTAACATAGCCGCAGCCAGCATTAAATAATAACCCTTGGACAGAAACTAAAGACACGGCACATTACCAAAGGTAATAAGCATCGTCCCAAACTTCCCACAGAAAGCAATGGAATGTATTGCTTCTTAAGGGGTTCAAAACCTTGATGATAGTCAACTTTACGATAAGGGAAATCAACAAGGCTACTGAGTATGCAATTCTCCACATGTAAGCAAAGAGGTCGTGATCCAGGCTGTTCAATCAAGTAGGAGACACCTCAAGAAACACGTGCTAAACTTTTTTAATGATTAGTCTGCACCATTAGATGAACAAAAGCAAATACAAAATGCGTTATGGAAAATGAAAAGCTTTTTGAAGGGGAAATGATTGTTCGAATCAGGTCTAATAGTAAAAGGGTACTGCTGACAAATATATAGCAGAGACTGTGATGACAGATATGAATGACAGAAAACAGAAGTACCTCGGACATCAGGAAGAAGCCAAGCAGAATGAGATCACAATGAAGACAAAAGAATCCGACATATGCAGAGCTCCATTATATTTGTTCCAAGAGAAGACTCAACTTCAGTATAATATGCATGAAACCTGGCTGCTGCAGAATTCAAAGTAACTACTTAGTATTACTACTGGAAAAGGAAAGGGGGGAAAAAGAAAAGACGAAGATGGACTAACATAATGACTTACGTTATGCTGGAATTAATTGAAGAATTAAAAATGGACAAAGGGTCGAAGCAGAGACTTGACATGAGGAGGACCCCACTCCAGTGACTCCCAACTTGCCTCATCAGCTACACTTATCTCCCTAAGAGAAGGGAAGCTGTTATTTAGTATGGGCAGATGCAGAGGAATCCTCTTCAGCTTTGGACAATCCCATAATCTAATATATTGGATGGAATCACAATTTATTGTCCCATCATATATGCTCTCCAGTTCTGGTAGTGTAATTAGATTCAAGAAGTTTAACTTTGGCAAGGAGGAATGGGTGGTACAGATGTTTAGACAGCTTACTTCATCTCCTAGTTGTCGCCGTCATTCTTCACAGCCTATTATCTCCTCCATCCTTTTGCAGTCATGGACTAGAATGCCGTGGATATTAGGGAGGTGGAGCAGCAATTCATGAGTAAGAAGCTTCCTCACGTTGGGGCATCGTTCTATCCAAAGAGATGTAAGAAGAGAAAGGGCACTGGATGGCATAGTTTGGGGAGCCCTTCCAATTATCTCCTCCATTTTCTCACAATGCTGTACTGTAACCTCTCTCAGGTTAGGAAAGCAAGGCAGCAACTCAGATTCCACCACGCTCTTCATGTTGGCACAGCGCTCTATCACAATCTTTTCTAGGTTAGGGAAGGCAGGGAGTGGCGTTGCAAATATTGCTCCTGCTGCAGTTATCCCTTGTAATTCCTCACAGTTTTTTATCACAATCTGTCGTAGATGTGGAAGCGTAACTTTAGAACGATTCCCAAAGAGATACTTCAGTTTGGGACATCTCTCGACAGTCAGCATCTTAAGACTAGGGAATAGGAGAGGGAAGTCATGATTGTCGATTACTTCATCTAATCCTCCGCAAAGCGTCTGTAAGTTTACCCATTCTTCCATTGTTAGCAACTTGAGGCTTTCAAGTGGGCCGATGTTGGACAAATTTGTCATGCCTCCACATTTTCTCCCCACCAATCTCTGCACGTCTGGCGCAATCAAAATAGAATCCTCATTGCTTTTCCCTCCTGCCCTGACAATAGCATAATTGCAACAATCAATGTACATTTTCCTCTCCGATGTCCCAAATCTTGGATCATCATATACACTCACAAACCACAATGATTTTTCTTGATTCACCACAAGTTGGTAATAGTGATGAGGGCCACTCTGTTGGAGAAATCTCATGTATTTATTGAAATCAACGATGTTCTGGAAAGAAGAATCAAGAGTCTCTAATGCCCATAACTTTGTCACGTCTTCTCCCTTCACTTCCACAATCTTTAGATATTGCAAGTTTGCCAAACCTGCCAAATTCCCTTCCACTAATCTTTCTATACCTGATTTGGATAAGTCGAGGTATCTCAAGTTTACCAATGTTTCCAAGCCCTCCACTGCTTTCAAATATCTACATCCATGAACATCCAACTTCCTCAATGAACTCAGCTTTCCTAAATAAGGAATATGACACAATTCCCGACACTCCCTCAACAACAATGCCCTTAAGTTTACCAAATCTGAGATGGAATTGGGAAGCTCTATGATCCCACATCCACTCAGGTTTAGAACCTTCAACCTCTCCAATCGCTTGAAGAAAGAGTTAGGGATCAATACATTCTCCCATAAGCTACCATTTAATAGCAAAGTTGCCATTTTAGGACAGTTTGGTGACATGTTCAATGGAATAACCCTAATGTAATTCTCCACGAAAGAAACTTTATCTTTACCACCCATCCAGCATTCCTCACTTACAATCCTCGTCAAACCCTTGCCCGCTTTAACCATGGAAGTCGCTCTCACGACATGCAAAGCCATATCTTTGATCAAATCATGCATCTTGACCATACCCAGATCATTTTCCAACAAGCAAACATTTTCAAGTGTGTTCAGTATGGTAAGACCTCTATCATAACATTTCTCCCTCTTATCCAATCCACCAATCAATCCTTCATCATTAAAAAATTCTATCAGCTCAAACTTATGAATTAGTTGGTCTTCTGGATAAAGTGCACAGCATAAGAAAGACTGTTGGACTTCATGATTACTCAGGCGACTGTAACTTTATTTTAAATTTGCTAAGACCTTCTTTTCCTTGTCCATTTGCCCCACGTTAGATTCTTTCAATCTCTCTAAGATATCCTTCCATTCAAACAGATCACTTACTCCTCTCATGGTTCTTGCAGTTGCCATCGTGACGATTCCTAGTGGCAGACCAGCACATTCTTCTACAATTAGCTTCATAACTGCTTCAATTTCCAAACTAAGAGCTTCAGGTCCAAGTTCCTTCAAAAATTGGCTTTGTGTCTCATTAGGAGACAAAGGTTTGATTTTTATCTTCTCCTGATGATGCATCTGGCAGCATACTTCAAAGAACCGAGTTGTTAACACCAACTTAAGTCCATCAGCTTCAACAGGGATACCCACCTCATCAAGATCAAAATATTCCCATACATCATCAAGAATAAGTACAGACTTCCCTCTTTTACTTAATTGATCAAACGACGTCACCGCTCGTTTCATCGCATCCTCTTCTATTAGATCACCTAATTTTAGCGCCTTCCAAATGTCACCTTGCAACTTACGTATGTTCTTGTGACACAGCAATCCACAATACATTAATATGGTTTGCATTTTTTAGGAGCCTATTATGTACGTGCACCATAATGGTTGTTTTCCCTACACCCCCATACCGTAAATGCTTAATTGTGATATGTGATTCTCTCTTAGGCAGCGCAAGATCTTCATAGTATTTGCCTGAAGTGCTTTACCTGCCACCATCTTTCGTTCTAATAATATATTGGCTTTGGTATCTCCTATCTCAAATGGTCCTTCTGGAAATTTGCTTTTTATGATAAGGTCTTATGCTTCTTTTATCAACATATCCACCTGTTGTTGTGGTGGCAAATTTTCTGCACCTGCTGGTTTAAGCCTTTGGAAATTTTTCCTAAGCTTTTCCACGTTCGTCAACCAATTCACAACTTCTATTCTCTGCTTCTTCAGAGATAAGATGCAACAAACTCTAACTCATTCTTTATGTCAGCTTCTCTATTGCAGAGTCGCTCTACCTTTCTTTTCAAAGCTCCATTATTTTCAAAGTTACCAGTGTTTGGATGACTCGCGATTGGCACGCCTCTGTATATAGCTAATTGTGAATCAACAATTCTATGTGTTAGATCCTAATGTAAGCATTCATCCTTCTCCCTAACTATGTAACATCAGGACACTTAAGGATCAATTTAGATGAATAAACATGTACCTTGCGATGATGATGGACTACTTGCATCTATGTCCATCGGAGCTTGCAGGAAACAGGTAATCCAGAACTGATTATTCTGTGATGATGATGACACGCATGGGTGATGCTCTGTGTTCATTGTCTCAAGATTAAGAGGTCGATTGGAAGACTTTGACATGGAGGATGCCTGGAAGCTGGTTGCAAAAGTAAAGCAGATTAAAATCATTAGTAACAATCCTGATCAATCAACCATTGAATTTTCAAATCAAGCCACGAGCGCAAGTAGAGTCAAAATCTAGATTTAATCCCACAAAACATCTACACTGAAACTAACATTTGCGTCAGTTTGATATCCTCATATAACATTCATCACTAAAAAATGAGAGAAAGTGCACATATGAAACATTCAAGGATATGCCTGTAATTAGGAAAACGAGGGATATGTTAAATAAGGAGACAGTTAGTAGAAAAGAGAAGGACCACTTCAAGGCATACCCTGTAATAACAATGGCCCTTCTGTGTTAGTTCCACCCTCTGGAACTTGGGAATCCACGTCCGGTTTCTCAAAAGAGTGAGGGCCAGTGGAAGGTTGTGATGTACTTGGCGGAGATATGTCCATTGAAGCTTGTGAGGGAAAGGAACTAGTCTCATTTCGACGTTCTTCATCACATATAAGAAGTGGCTGTTGACTAGAATGCTCGACGGCATTGGTTACACTTGTAGCATTGGACAGTGGAACTACTTTGGCAATGGGGATTTGATTGCAGTCCTGCAAACAATTTGAAGTGCCTATATGAAGGGATTGATCATTTTGTGATGACGATGGACACGTTCAATTCTGCAGGTCACTCATTTGCATTTCCTCATAATAGGGCATATCAAGAAGATAAGACATCCACTCTGCTGAAGATATTTGCGGACATGAAGAACTTTCATCTCTCCATTGTTCATTATAGCCGGAATGAGTTTGATTGGGATGTTGGGGAGTGCCAATTGTACTTGTGTCACTGAGACGGGGAGCAGGCACAACAACACCAGGTCTAATTGACTGATGCAACCCATTTGTCACACTGTTATTAAGGGATCGATGATTTTGCAATGGTGATGGCACTCTACTATTCTGTTGTTCATACCTTGTCTCAAGATCAATAGACTGATCAAAAAGCTCTGGTAGTTGGATCAAGAAAAATGGAAGCCAGCGGATCGGTTGAAGGTTGCTGGAGAGACAAAGTTTTTTCGTTTCCATGTTCATCATTCAAGCGTTGAATTGACCCATTGGGTTGCAAGGGCATTTCTGTATCAACGACAGGCATGCCAGCAAGACACAAGGACTCTTGATAATGGCAATCTATTGAAGCCCCACCAACAACACTTCCATTCTGCCAATGGCAAGATGGTTGCCATGGGTAGGGGTGAGCATGGTCCGGGTTGGGCCGGTCCACCCCCTAACCCTAGGACCAACCCGCACAGTGTCGGTCCTCAATTTTTGGGACCGATGACCGACCCTATTAAGCTTGGGACCGAGGACCGGACCGACCTAATGGGTTCAGTTCGGTTCCAAGGTTAACCCGGGACCAAACGATAATTTTTATTTCATTTTTTGTACTCCTTAAAAAAGCGATTGAGGACCGGATTGACCCAATGGGTTCGATCCGATTTCCAGGTCAATCTAGGACCAACCAATAATTTTTTATTTCATTTTTTGTACTCCTTGAAAGGGCAACTGAGGACTGTACCGACCCAATGATTCGATAATGAACGAGGTCAGCTAAGAAAGGCAAGCGATGAGGGTCAAGTGGGGTGAGCGTCGAACAGAATGAGCATCGAATGTCAAGCAGGAAGCAATAAGCCAAGTGAGCATCGAGCGGCGAGCGACATGAATGACCCAAAGCGAGCAAGACGAGTGTCAAGTGGTGAGCGGAGAAATTGTTTCTTTCGATTTTGGCAAATTGAACACTAAAATGACAAATAAGACAGAAGAGAACGAATCTAAAGGAGAATGCCATAAGGAGCTGTTTATGCATTTTTAGACGCTGTGAAAACTCCTCACAAAAACATTTTCCTCATTCGTAAATTATGACTATTAACATTGTAAAAGATATTAAAAATCTAAGTTATTAAAGAATAATGTAAAATTACTTGAACTCCTCACTAATGAGCTATTTAATGTTGTTGACGCTATTTATTTTAAGGTTTTCCCTATATAAAAAATTTATAAATAATATTATATATATATATATATATATATATATATATATACATATAAAATCAGGGTTGGTTCGGATTGGACTGATCCGGAACTCTCAGGACCGAAGACCGACCCGCACAGTGTTGGTCCAAGAATTCTAGGACCAAAGACCGACCCAGTCACCCTTGAGAACCGGACCAGGATCAGCAAGGTTGGGCCGGTCCAGGGTTGACCCTGGATCAATGCTCACCCCTAGCCGTGAGACGTTTCGATTCAAGTTCTGCACGTCATGGGGACTCGAAGCATGGTCACTACCAAGGACTAGAATTTGGCCCATACCGTCACTTCTTCATCCTGTTACCTCGATAGGTGCATCTCCCCTGTTGACTGCATCCGCCACACTTTTACCTTTTATCGCTTTCAAAGCTTGGGATCTTACCGACCAAAAAAAGCTTGGGATCTCACGTGCTCATCAACTCTCTCGCATAGTTTAACGCCATAGCCCGGTACCCCCGCGAGGTGTGCCCTGATCCTTGTAGCACTTCCACCAAAATCCTTGCCACAAAACTTACACTTCCACTTGCTCGCCACAACCTCCACATGCCTCCGAAATGGATCAACCTCTCTAGGCATCACTTATTCTGAGCTACAAAATAGGAGACAACTTCGAGCTAACTAGAAAAGAAAGAAGTCAGACAAGATCTATATGTGTAAAAAATAAGCCATACTAAACCCTTTCCCAATCACCCAGTAACCATCAAACCCCAAAAAAAAAAAAAAATCACCAGTAAGCAGAACCACCTGAGGATCCCTCAAAGTGGGTAAATAGCAGATATAGAAAAGAACCGACAAAATTGGAAATTCCAAAGTAGCAAGCATAGATGAAAAGAAACGACCAAAGCTGCTCTGGCAATCTGGACCACGGAAGGGATTAGCGTCTGGAATTCAAGAGGGTTGCCAGTTTAAAATTTCGGGAGTTTAGGGATTCGTCAGGCTTTGGGGGTACTCGAGAAAGATCAAAAGTCGGGCATTTTTATGAAATGGAAAAACAGAGTCAATAACAGTCAGGAAAGTACTTTTTGGATTATCGGACCGGACCAACATCAACGAACTAGCCGCCAGGTCCAACCTCCATGGAAAGATGACACGTAGTGAGTGGCACTGGAAACCATAAAAAGAAAATAAGAACCAACCCCGTAACTGCAAATCTTAAATTGAGATACGGTCTTGCTTTATCATTTTGTCATTTTGTGCTATAAAATCCTCCAACTTGCAATTAATTTCCTTAGCTCTTTTTTTGGGGTCAGTATATGAAACCTAGAGAAAGAACAACAGAAAACGCCCAGGTTTAAGAAACAATCCGAAATATCATACTCAGAACATTCTCTACATCATTCGAAAGACTTTGTTTCCTGCAACAGCTTGATGCGAAGTCTCACACCAAAGGCCGCCATTTTAACAACTCCAGCAGACTGAGGAACAACATGATCGGGAAAAACTCCATTCCCATCCCCAAAAAAGAGTAGATGGCACCATTCCAAATGAGTTTTAATATGATTTTAGTCAAAGACCTTCCTCTACAAGCTCCAAAGAACCCATTCTATCCTAATTATTAACATTCCAACAAACTTTAACCAGCCCCATTAGAGATCTACATCCTTTGAGAAGGCACCCTCAAAAAACAATGGTTTCCTAGACTTGGGAAGAAGAGCATAAGACACATTTGTCATCAATGGAGGAACCCCCTTTTTATCCCGTTCAAAGTTTGCAGCCTGTTCAAGATAGCAAGCCAAGCTACAAAGCTGAATTTATGCAAATTTGGATTAGATCTTCTGCTTTCTATCCCTCACCCACTTCCAAGCATCAGCCTGAGTGAAGCATCCAGAGGAATTTCCTCTGAAAATTGCTCTACCCTCAAGAGCAGAGCAGGGGAAAGATCGTTCCACATATGGCTGCTTGAATATGGACCACTAAATCTGATCTTGCGGGAGACCAAACCCACTCATCTCCATAAATGACACCAATAACTGGAGAGTTCAGGCCCAGTGCAGCATTAGAAATCAGTATTCTAAGGTAAGCATCCAAACAACTCTCCAATAGGATGCCCAGGATCATTCCATAAGAAAGTATGACGTTCATTACCAATAATATATCTGACATGTGGCTTAAGGACAGAGAGTGCCTCGAGGAGCTTCCTCCAAATACATGTGCTGTCATTCTTGGGGGAAACAGACCCAAAAAGAAATTTGTCCTTCAGCTTTTCTCCGTTAATGAAATCAAGTTCCTCCATAATTCACCGCTAGTGACATTATCAACTTGCTGACGTGGCATAAACCGGATACAAGACCAGCTCCTTTTCTTTCTCTCCATCTTTGACATTATCATGAAAGTAAAATCAAGTTGTAAACTAATTTAATTAGGGCAATCTTGTTAGACGCGTTCAATTTAAGTGATGGAAAATGTAGATATGACATTTAAAAAAAAAAAAAAAATTGAGAAGGCATGGTGCTAATGTGACATCTCAAAGAAAAGGCAAAATAAATAAATAAATAAATAAAAGGCAAACACCACAAAAACGAAAAAAAAAAAAAACAAAATAATAGAAAAATTGAACCGAAGAGAGAAGGAGGTGTGGTCCCTCTCTTTAGGGGAGTATTGAAGTCACTACTCAAGGGTCATTGGTACTCACCAAGACCTCAACATTGCCCCGCCCACCCCCCGCCTCCCATCCTCTCTATGGTAAAATAATAATTGAAGAAAAGGAATATAAGGTAACTGGGGTACTAGGCTGACAAGTCAGTTTTAGGATGCCGTGCAAAGCACACGCCGACCCAATAGGAACCCTTATGAGTTCCACCGTCTCACCTCAAAGTGTGAGAGGCTACTATATATGTCTACCCAACGATAGCCTCCTCCGAAGGCAAACATATTTCTTCCTCGTCTAAGAGGGAATACTTCTGAATTTTACGTCTCAAAATTCAGACAAAGTGGTTTGAGGACATACTCAGGTCCCTGCCCCCTCTCTCTCTCTCTGTCTATGTCTCTGTCTCTGTCTCTAGTAAAATAATAATTAAAGAAAAGGGAAATAAGGTATAAATGAAGGGTAAAGTTGGAAAAAAAAATTAGCAGCATCACTTGCATAATGCATTAGGTTGACAAAAGCCAGTTTTGATTTGCTTCATTATCCAATTCGCTGGTCACTTATATTGCTGTCTCGTTGGCGTCTCCTCTAACTATTGAATTAACATACATCCAAGACTTTAAATTACAGCTTACGCCGCTATCTAAATTAGTTCCAACATAAAGATATATGTTCTTAATAAATAGACTATTGCTAACTAAAGCATACTCATTTTATCTGAGTTACTCCATTGAGTGCATTAAAAAAGTTTCATTGAACAAATGAATTTGCTTAGTTTGAGAAATATAGAAAAATTTTAAGAGATTATAGCATAGTTATTACACAATATATTGAATTTATTTCTTTTAAGTAAGAGTAAATTGAATCGAATAAAAATTATATTACTTTATTATTATAGAAAATAATACTTGAACTTGAAATGAAATATTGAAAATAAAAGA
The DNA here is from genome assembly GCA_014182715.1 of Eucalyptus cloeziana. Taxonomy (NCBI): domain Eukaryota; kingdom Viridiplantae; phylum Streptophyta; class Magnoliopsida; order Myrtales; family Myrtaceae; genus Eucalyptus; species Eucalyptus cloeziana. The sequence goes on along the minus strand of CM024639.1, from coordinate 9,785,959 downwards.
TACAAAGATTTTATAAGATTGCAACTTTTTACTAACAATAGCATTTACGTTTTTTTTTTTTTTTTCCTTTTATTCACTGTTTCCTCTATGAACTCTATGAACTTACTTTCAGATATATCTACCATAATTGCTTGCTAAAAAATCCCTTTTCTATTTATGTTTAAAGTGCTTAAGAAGCATAGTATGGGAACGTCTTTTCCGTCTTATATTAATTTTAGGTCCCCTTAAATTATGATATTCTTCTAAAAAGCTATAGATATAATTATTAGAAAAGACTCATCTCTTCTCTTGCAATTACATCTCATACTAGTAACGTCACTAACTAAGCAAACATATATGTGCTCACGTGGGCTAAGTCATTTGTTTTTATCATTTCGTGACCAAATTTGCGGATAGAAGGTGTTTACTCACTCTTTGAGAATCTCTCAAGCCGCTTGCCTAAGTGGTACAAGGAGGGGGACAGCGTGGAGCTTCCATTCGGTCACCCATCATTCAAGGCCATTAAGAGGCATTCTTTCTTTTTTTTTGGTAATCGAGAAATCCGCCCGAGCCCCCTTACGGGGTCACAAGGCCCGCTAGTGCTTGATGGCACCGTAGGACCGACGCCTATAACTTGGGGGAGACTAGCACAGGACCTCAACACCATAGCCCCTCACTTACAACGTGTTAGCAACGATAGATTCGAACTCTCAACCTTCAGAGACATACTTTGTTTTGTTTGTTTCGTAGAAATGGGCTATTTTCCCTCACAATGTGAAGAAGTAACGGCAAGGACAAGAGTAATTTGAAAAGGCAAGGACAAGAGACTTTTATTTAACTTCTTGTTGCTATAATGTGAAGAAGTGCAAGGACAAGAGTAATTTCCTCAATACTTATATTTAAAATAGCCGGTAGTAATCTCACAAAATCTTACATAATATCAAAGTAAGAGGTCATAATTTCAACTCTTTAGACTTAGGCCAAAGTCCAACTTACGCGTGAAGAGAATGTTATAATATTTAAACATTAAACTATATTTTCATCTAATATTTTAAACTTTAAAATAGCAAAAATCTCACAATTTCATATAATTAAACATAAATTGAATAAATTGCGCTTTCAGCTTCACCATAAGATGAATTATCTCTAAAATTGAATCTACTATTTATGTGTTGATGCTCACTTCATGTTTGTTTTTTTGTTGGAATGTTATGCTGTCTTAGGTAAAACTAAAAATCGAAAAAGAAGATTGGGAAAAAAAAATTAGAATTAGATTCAAACCAACCCAAAGAAGTTCGAAAAGCAAAAGAAGAATTTAGGAGAGAGGCCACGTATTCCCTTTTCTGTTCAATCCCCATTTATTTTAAGTAATATGGAAAGCATTGATAGTTTCTGGAAGGGCTAAGATAAGGAAGATTGCATGGATAGAGAGGAGTCGAGCGAACTGTCAAATTTCTACCGACGACATGCATATAGCATCATGCAAGTTGGAAACGTACAACGTTGGCAGAATGCTTTTGGCTATGCTATTCAGAAAAGCTTCTCAAACAATTGGCTTCTTTCTTGCATTTATGGTGTCTTAGCTTTATTGTCACCATGGGATGTTTGATTTAGCTAAGTCCTATGAAGGTGGCACTCTAAAAGTCATGGATAGTTGAGGAAAGAATTGTCTTTCATTCCTATATATTGGGCACAATCCGAAGCAGTTATCCTTTAGTTGGTACTAGCAAGGGCTCCCTAATGTAATGACCATCTGAACATAACTACCACGCCGCATCTTATGAGTTAGGATATCCATATTTCAATTTAAAACAAAATGAGAATAATTATTTTATATTTGATGTTGAAGCATTTGTCAGAAGCACTGTACTCATTGCAACAAAGCTCGAGACTTCTAAAGTTTTAAAGTTAACTCTATTTTAATTTGGTAAATAAGTGGAGAGTCACGTTCATAAGTATCAATCAAGTAATATTCTTTTAAAGAGATTTTACCACAAATTATATGTAAATAAACTAAATATACGAAAAGCCACCAAGCAAAGATGGAATGACTAATTATGACTCATGAAAGACACAAAATCATGTCTACAAAAATTAAATTCAATAAAACGATCTTCTCATTTATAAAATCTCTAAAAAAGCTCTTCACAATTAATGTATGCATAAAAAAGCAATCAAATTTGAATCCTCCTTGGCATGACTAATTACATAAATATGATGGACAACGTGAAAAAGAACTAGAATTTGTGAAATTTCTCTTTACAACAAAACAAATTTTTATGGAAATAATATCTAACAAAAAAAAATAATGCCTTCAATATACATGGAAATCTACAACAAACCAAAACTAAATATATATAAGATTATTAATTATGGTAAGCAAATGTATAGAAAAAAAAAGAAAAAAGGAAAGTAGATAAAGTTGGGACCACCAATTTAAATTGGGGAGAAGTGCCAAAAAGTCCTAAACCTTTTGCGCTTTGTCGATTTAGTCCTAAACCTTTTTTTTGGTGCCGATTCGATCCTAAACCTTTTACGTTGTGCCAATTCAGTCCTTTCCGGCCAATTTTGGGCGGATTTTTGCTGACGGACGCCGGCCGGTGACGTGGCATGATCGGCGCTGATGTGGACAACTTTTAATAATATTTTAATATTTTTTAATTTTTTAATTTTAATTTTTTTGTTTTTTTGTCTTCTTCCTCCGGCCGGTCACCGAGGTCCGGCGACCGCCAAAGCCGCAGGCCGGCGAGGGCGAGGGCGACCTCGCCGGCCACCTCGCGGGCGAGGCTCGACCATGGCCGGCGAGGCTCGCCTCGTCGATCCGGCGAGGGGAGCCTCGCCCATGGCCGGCGAGGCTCGACCTCGCCAGATCCGGCGAGGGCGAGCCTCGCCCATGGCCGGATCCGGCGAGGTCGAGCCTCGCCGCCATGGGCGAGGCTCCCCTCGCCGGATCCGACGAGGCGAGCCTCGCCCATGGCCGGCGAGGCTCGACCCTCGCCCGTGAGGTGGCCAGCGAGGTCAGCCTCGGCCTCGCCGGCCTCGCCCTCGCCGGCCTCCGGCTCTGGCCGGTCGCCGGACCTCGGTGACCGGCCGGAGGAAGAAGACAAAAAAAAATAAAAATAAAAAAATTCAAAAAAAAATCAAAAAAATTAAAATATTATTAAAAGTTGTCCACGTCAGCACCGATCATGCCATGTTAGCTGGCCGGCGTCCAGTCAGCAAAATCCGGCCAAAATTGGCCGGAAATGACTAAATTGGCACAACGTAAAAAGGTTTAGGACTGAATCGCCACCAAAAAAAGGTTTAGGACTAAATCAGCACAAAATCAAAAGGTTTAGGACTTTTTTTGGCACTTCTCCCATTTAAATTGCAATTGGATGATAGAGGGTAACTGTCTTTTTGGTAAAAATTGGGTGGATTTAGTCATATAGGGGTGGAAATAGTGCCATAAAAAAACAAAATGAATTAAAAAGAAAAAAACTTGCAGCAATACATTTATAATTTTTCCAAGGGTGCGGCCATCATAAGTGTCTAAACTTTCTAAATTAAGCAATTGGTATTCTGAATTTTTTTTTCGCAATAAATGCCTCAACATTTCGAAATGCCCACTTAGGCCTTTGGCAGTTGATGGGATACCTTTACCTTCCGTTTATCACAAAAGTACTGATTTGTGATTTTTTATGATATTATTCCAATTTAGTGCAAAATAATATAGGGTGATGTATTAGTCAAGGGTTTTTATTGTCAAAAAGTTAGTTTTGAGTAAATTTGTCATATATGTATCAGTTTTGGATCTTTCTTGGTCAAAAAATTAATTTAGGATAAAATTGTCACAAGTGTTCAAGTTTAGAATTTTTCATTGTAAAGAAAGAAAATAAATAATTTCCATTTTTTTAAAAGATATATATATTTTTATATTAATGAGCGTTTCATAAATTAAGGACCCGACCATTGAGGACCTGCACACGACCTCTGTGGACCCGAGCTTGAGTGTTGCCGGGCACCATAACTTAAGTGTCAAGGATTCGAGCACGGCCTTTATGAACTTGGATTTAGGTGCTAGGGTGTCGGGCAAGGGCACCAAGGATTTGGGCCTGGCTAAAATAAACCCGAAATTGGCTGCCAGAAATCTAGTCCTAAGCGCTGAGAATCGAAAATCAATGTTAGATTTCCATGCCCAAGTGTAAAGTTTCGAATATAAGCACTGATACCTAGTCATATATTTAGAAAATGTTTTCCAATTCTATTAGAAAGAAAATCTATATTTTTTAAGCCAACCAAACGCCGGAAAAATGAGGAAAATGTTTCATCGAAAAATATTTTTCGCGAAACAAAATGACTCTTAACGATAATATAAGAGATAATTGACTTGAAATGGTAAAGAAACAGGAGAAAGAAAATGTCATTTGATGAGTTGGTTAACTGGACGTTTTCATAAGTGAAGAATTGGTCAACAATCGACGAATTCCTAAATATGTCGCGAAAGCAGAGAAAATCGAACAAGTTTATAAATAAAGAAAAAAAGTCACTTGAAGAGTCCGTTTAATACTTTAATGATTCGTCCACGTGTGAAAGTTAAAAACGTGACCCCAGAGTAGTAGGAAAGTAAAAAAGGTCGACCAAAGAGTCCGTGTGCAAGCTAAAAAAAAGCTAAAAAAAGGTCGAAAAATAGTACGCTCACAGTCACTCTATAGGTGCGCATGGTAACGTTTCTATTCCGAGAAACTATTTATTTTCAGAAATAATTTTTTTCTATTTCTACTCCGGGAACAATTTCTAAATAAAATAAGGTGTTTTGTAATTTTACAAAATTTATATTCTTATAATAGAAAAAGAATAGAAATACATTTGGTAAAAATTTATAAATTTTTGTATTTATTTATTTTTTCTTCTTACTCATGGACTGTCGACTATCGCCTATCATCACATGACCGCCGCACGACAGTTGCACGACCGCCGCACGACAACTACACGACCACTATGACCGCCGACCATCGCCGCCGACTGCCGTCGCAGGATTGCTGCCCATAGCCCATTGGTTGTAGGAGGGGGCGGTGGCCGATAAGCTGTGGGCAGCGGTCCTGCGACGGCAATCGGCAATGACGGTCGGCGGTCGTGCGGCGGTTGGCAATGGTAGGCTACCGGTGGACTGTGGCGATTGTTGGCTGGTGGGCTGTGGGTAGCGGCTTGTGGGCTACGAGCCACGGCAACAGTCACTGGCAATCGCCAGCGGTTGGCTGTCGACAGTGGCCACGGGTGGCAGGAGGTGGCCAACAGTTGGCAGGCGGCCGGCGGTGGCCGCAACAAGTAAGAAGAATAAAAGAAAAATAGAAAAGAAAAAAAAAGTTATTTCTAAAAATTGTTCCCGGCAATAAAAGCTTCTGTTTTTTGTTTTTTGTTTCTGTTCCAAATCTTTTCCCCAGCCACATTTCTATTCCTGGGAATAGAAAAATAAGTTGGCATTATCAAATAGATTTCTGTTCTTTTTTTGTTTCGGGGAACAAAAGAACAAAAATTGGGAGAAATAGAAACGTTACTATGCATGCCCTATATATACCCATCAAGACATTCAGAATCCCAAAGCAAACGCCTAATTGACACTTGCCTGTGTTGCAGGATGGCGGGAAGACCGAAGGATGGAATTTGGCAGCATGTTACGCCCCTGTCCGGCAACAAGTGGAGGTGTAAGTTCTGCGGGAAAGAGTACCCGGGAGGCGTGAACAGGATCAAGCCCCATTTGTCTCAGATATCCGTAAGAGGCATCAAGGGCCGTTAGGGTGTCGTCCCTCCCGAAGTTCAATTAGAAGCCCAAGTTGCATTGCCAAAAACTAAGCCAGCGGAGGGTCGGAGCAACAGTCAAGGCAATCTTGAAGGGTCAGCCAGTCAGCCCTTGCCTGCGACTGCGAGCACTTCATCGGCACAAGTGTCAAATGGGTAAATTTATCTCAAATAGCACCAACATCCAGGCACAACACGTCATTTCTTGAGTTTAGGACCCATTTTATGTTAAATGAATATTTTTATATATCATTTTTATGATTATTTCTACCAAATTAATTTGATTTAAATTCACAAATAAATAAATAATAATAATTAATATTTTTTTCCTTTTTCCCTTTAGCATTTTTGTTTTTGTTTTTTAAAATTTTTATATTTATATTTTCATTTATTGACCCATGCAAGAGAGTTAACCATATGTAGAATTTTCCGACACATGTTTATGTTGACCGCGTGTCAGACATTACATGTATCGAAATGTCCGATACCGACACAAAGGCTCCTAATAAGTAAGTCTAATGTTGTTGATCCTTACCTAGCTGCATAATGTGAGTGGATCTAATTATTATGACCTATCAGACGAACTTTGGGCTAAAGCCTGTGAATATAAACTTGAATTTCTTGATGAGAGCATGGACAACGAACCCGGAGTTTCACTACACCCTCCGAGTGCATAAGAGGGAGAACTCAATACAGATCATTGTCGCGACCCGATTTTTTCGGGTTTGCCACCTAAAACTAGGTTGATGGACTACTAAGCCTTTAAGCTCAGCTCGGGCTCTCCCAAGCCTATACCAAATCGCGACTTAGGGTTTTAACATGCAAAATATTATTATCTAGGAGTTACCACTAATCAGTTTAGGGTAGGTCGATTAGACACCTAAGTAAAATAACGGGAGGATTATCTTACTCCTACGAATAAGAGATTTTAGGTACGGGGATTTGGTTACACTAGACTATCGTAGTGCCCTTTCGGTACCATTTCTTTTTAATTTTAAAAAAATATTTGGCAATTGAATTAATTTTAATTTAGCTTCCTAACGTGTGAGGTGATCATACATATGCGCATACCACGAATTTAACGCATCAAGAAAGCAATTAAATAATGCAAAAACATATCTTAAAGCAACGAAAGCGTCTGCGATGTTAAATCAAAATTCACATCAATAATTCTAGATATGATTCCTAATTAACAAGCAATCAATTTTTTTGTTTTCACTTTATTTAGTGAAAGTCATGCGATGCACGCTAATAATCTAATATGACATGGCGATATGACCTAAGCTATATGACATGAAGAAATGCAATAATTAAATGCAATCTAAATGATCTAATTATAATGACATGCAATGCGATGCAATGACACACCAAATTATTTAAACTAAAATGACATGCCTCATGCAATTTAATATGCAAGCTATATGTCACGCGACATTTATTAAATGACTTAGTCTAATGACAAGAAAGTTCTAATTAAATGAACTTAATAAAACTAAATGACGTGCATTTGATATTTCTATTTTAAAATGCAATCTATCTTAAAAATTGAAACTAACTTATGCAAAGACAAATTTTGTATTTTTTTTCATGAAATTCGAATGCAAAAATGATCTAGCTAGATTGAAATTCTATCTAAATTAAAATAAGGATTATGTCATATTAAATCCTAATTTAAATTAAGACATTATCTTAACCTAACATGCAATCTATTTAATATGCAATGACGTGGAAAGATGCCCTAATTCTACATGACATATGCATGATATTTTTTATTTTTAACAATGTTCGAAATTTAAAAATGCCACGTAATTAAACATGCAACTTAAATTAAACAAAAACTAAAATCCTAAATGAATGCATTTTTTGTTTTATATTTTTTAAATCTAAAATAAAATCTATATTTTGGATGTGCAAAATAACAAGAAATATTCTAAAACCAATTGAAATCCTAATTCAAACATCTTTTTTGATTTTTAAAATAAGCAATTATCAACTAAATCTTAAATCTAAATAAACAAGATATTCAACAAATAAATGATTAAAATAAACGAAAAAAATAACCCGTTATCTCACTGGGCCAAATTAACGATTATTTTTAACCTCGAACATCACGACAAGAAATCAAAATAATTAAAAATCTAATCCGAAATCTTACGGATCAAATTAATAATTAAATTAATTCAACAATTAATATACCATAAATAAACCCCAAGAGTTAATACAATTAAAAAAATGACCCAAACTCTTACGGGTCAAATTAATAATTACAATAAACCTTAGGGACAAATCCTATGGATAATGCCTATAATAAACAATTACCAATATTCAAATTGGTACAATAATGGCAAAACTTAAAAAGGTAAATAAAATAAATGACAGTTAAAAGTAAATAAAATAAATGAAAGATAAACGTAAAATAAATAAATAAACAACCTAAGTAAAAGGGGTAGCAGATCCGTCGGTCCGGCGAGGGGGTTGACCGACGGCGGAGAACTCCAGCGATGGCGCAGCGGGGGCACGTCCGGCGAAGGCTGGGCGTCGGACAGGCGTATGGATTGGCGCGGCGTCGGTTCGGCGGTCGCGCTGGCTTCGTGGGTCAACGAGCAGAGGCTCGGTGGTGTGACGTCGATTGCTGCAGAGGTGGAGCGGCTCGGGCGGAGGCAAGGCGGATCGGCCCAGCTTCGGATCTTGAGGAGCGCTGGCGTCGCGAGGACAGGGGACTCGGATGGAGGGCCGGAACAGTAACAGCAGCAAGGGGCCTCCTGTGGGCTGAGCAGAGGCAGATGAGGCGCGGGCTTGCGGCTCGTCAGAATCGTGTGGGACGGCGACGGCGCGGTCGACGGGTGCGATGGGTCGCGGGCGGAGGCGCGGGCTGCACGTCGGGGCGGATCGGGAAGTCGCGGAGCAGGGCAATCGGCGCGGCGGTCACGGGCGCTTCGGGCGGTGGTGGTTTCGCGGGTGGCGTGAGCTTCGCCGTGGGTCGGCGCGAGCTCGGGCTTGTGGAGACCGGCGTCGATGCAGTCGCCGGTGTGAAGAGGATGCTCGGCGATCGGACGACAAGGACAACGAGCGGCGGCGGCGTCCGGTGCGGGGGGTGAGTCCGGTGGAGCGTCGATTTGGGGCTCCGAGCTTGAGCAGATCTGGGCGGTGACCGGCGAGGGGCAGGCCCTCGCAGATGGAGGTCGGCAGTAGGCGGCGTAGGGGCGCGGCGGCGCGGGCTGCAGCGGAGCGGGCTGGGGGAGATCGGCGCCGGTGCAGTCGCCGGTGATGGCGCTCGGGCGGGGGGGGCCTTTGGGAGAGATGATGAACAGTGGCCCCCTCCTTCCTCTCTCTCTCTCTCTGCTGCTTTTTACCTTTTCACCTTTTTCACTTTTTGCTTTTTCCCCTTCTCCACCACACGGCTTCAATCTCCTTTCTCTTTTTTTTTTTTTTTTTTTTTTGTCTTCTATTTTTCGAACCCCGAGAGAGAGCCCCCAAAATCCGAACAAAGAACCCCCTTCATTTGAATTCCGTACGCACTTTTATAAGCGAAACCAAACATGATCTTTTTAAAATATTTCGAAAATTCCCTATGACCTCCGAATCACGAGAATCCTAATTTCAATCAATATTTTCCTTCGATTTCCTCATCTATTGATAAAGATAAGATTATAACGCGATTTCTTTAATTTTCAAAAATTATCATAATATTGCATAAAATCTTAATTTTTCAATAGATAATTAATTAAAAATAACGACGGGCTTGGGTTAATTATCTCCTTTCGTGGACCTAGCCCGACTTGCCGAACTAAAGCTTAGAAAATATTAATTCGAACCCATCCAACACCAGTCTCAAAAATAAAAATGCAAAACATGTAAAATAAAAACAAATGCACCTAACACTATATGCTATGCAATTGAATTATAATATTTTTTTAAAAAAATAAAATAAAATTAACCCCTAATGACTAAATGAGCCGCCAAAATTTAGGTGTCAACAATCATCCACAAGGTATGAGCATCTCCATACTTGCCAAATGTTAAAACTCATATGGTAGGCTTAATGCGATCCCCTTGTTACCAGAGACAAGTGGCGGAGGTCGAAGAGCTGATAAGAGACGATGAGAATAGATTGTCTCGGACTTAAGGATGTGGGAATTCCAGTTAGAATGGGCAGCCTAAAGATGTGAGACTATTTGCTGTATGCTTGTCCCCTGATGCCATTCAGTGTATGAAATATTTGTTAAGGTAATGATTATATTTCCACTAAATGCAATTGTATGGATGAGACTTGCCCGCCGTCCACTCGGGTCATAGACCAGGAATTGATCGGGGGGCCTCGTTCACACAGGATTCCAACTATCGAACAACAGGAGCTTTTCATATGCAACGAAAAAGTCGATCATTTTAGCTTTTCTTCTTTCAGAAGCAAAAGCATCCTGAAATACAGATTGCAAAAATGAGATAATGATAGATTTAGCAAACCCTGAAGGAATAGCCAACCACAGCAAACTCAAATATAGAGCACTACAATCATGACAGATGTAATTCCTCCAGAAGATCAACTTCCCCAAATAATAAAACATCTAACCAGACACTGTGGCGTGTTAGTGAGATCTACTAGTTTTGCACAATGTTACACTGGTCATTCATACTCATAATCGTTAGAATGCAGCCAGTTAACTAATCAGAAGAAAGGAAGATTTGCAAGAGTGGGAATATTCATCTGCAAGGGGAGAATAAAGTTGGATATCAAATAGTCAGTAGTGCAATAGCATGGCATGCTTCCCTTCCTTCATCTTCATTATGAAAGGCGCTAAAAGCCGTTCCGTAAGCTGAATTATCTATGTTCCTACTGGCAGTTGATCCTTGAACTACTAAAGCTTCACTAGTTTCCGATTCAGAGATAACTTCCCCATCATCCCCTGACTCTAGGTTAGAAATGTCGTCCGTGAAGTCATCTTCTGCAGAAACTTTCCCAGCCAAATTCTTTAAAGAATTTAAAGAATAAGCGCATGAGAGAGAAGAACGAAACGTCGATGTTTCAACGGATAATAAGTGCATCGTTTTGGTTAGAAATTGATTTTTAAAATAAAAAATAAAATAAAAATCTCTATTCTTAATTTTAGATGAGTTTCTAAGTAAAAATACGTATAAAATTTCTCCCTCCTAGGCAGCGAAGGGCGACAGCAGCAAACGGCGGGTGAGTGGCCAATTAATAGTGAAAATGAGCGATAAGAAAAGTTTTTATTTCTCATTTATATTTCAAAAATAGAAAAGTTTAAAATTTTTACTTCTCATTTCTCTTTCAAAGTTATTTTTGGACTAAAAATTTATTCTATAATTAGAAAATTGAAATTGCATTGCAAAAAGGATTTTTGTTCAGAAATATCTCTGGAGCAGAAAAATAATTCTTGAATTGAAAGAAAATGGTTATCATGCGCAACCTAATATTATGATTGGAAAAAATCTATCTCCATTTCATATAATTTCCATAATAGGGGTTGAAATATTCGTCTATTTACAGTCTGGCCACTTTGAGCTATCTACGTTGCAGCACGTGAATACAAGGAACGAGGAAAGTCAACTTAGCGGTTCTCACCTCACTAAGAAAAAATTTATAAAACAAAAACATAAACATTTAGGCTACATTTTGACAGTCATGATAAGATTCATAACATAATAAAATCTATTTTATTTTGTGTTCGGTGCTTGCTCAAGAAATTATAAAGTCGAATATAAGAGGAATTCCTATAGAATGTGGGATAAATGTGAATAGGATTTTTAATATACATAATAAGATAGCTATTCTTTTAGAATAACAACTTATCAAATTAATAAAATTAAATTTATATTTTAATATAAATATTATTTTAATTCAAATATACGTTATCCAAAATATCAAAAAATAACAACGGTTTAGTTTTTTAAATTAATTTACTTTTTATTTATATATTCAATTTTAATTCTATTTTATAATATTAAATTTAATATATGATATATATTTATATTTATTACAGATTTCATGTATTTTAGTATTTTAGGTATGTTGGTACAATTTATTATTTAATAAAATTTACCAGAGAATGACGGAGAGGGAAAAATAAAATAGAAAAGAAAATAATTAAGAAAGAGAGGGAAAAAAATGAAGTAAGAGTGTCGCAATATATTTTTACCATATCCATTATGCAACTTTTAGGTTCATTTATATTGATATAACGTGTACACCAAACAATATATATGTAAATATATTCGAATTTATTATTGCGATTCACCAAACAATTGATTGGATATAGCAAAATCCTTAGATTTCATATACGGTGCCATCCTAATTAGAAATCCGCACGACTAAACATAACCTTAAATGGAAAATCACTCAAATTTAGTTTGATTTTTGTTTTTGGAGTTTCAATCATGTACATCATAAACATTGTCGAATTCAAAATATTATTCTTATCGAGCAACCCGTTTGCTTAAATTGACTCAAATATAAATTCTTTATCAAGATAAATTTAAGAAAAAAATTTCGAAACTTTTAACGAAATTGCAATGAAATCATAAAACTTTTATTAGGTGTGTAATCAAGTGTTTTATCAATAATGACTAATAAATATATAAAAAAAAAATTTTTAAAAAAATTGACGTAGGATCTATGTTTTAGGGCATTCAGCCCAAAGGATAGGGAAAGACATCCTCTTCACGTCATCAATTCATAATTTAAGAGATACCGAGGTCTCGCGCTGCCTTAGGAACACGGAGATGTTGATATCTGTCCTTCGTAGTAGCAAGATAGCCGGCATGGTGCCGGCGGGACAAGGGGAAGGGTGTGCTTGGCGGGAAAGTGTTTCCACAGGCCAAGAACAGCAAGTAAGCCCATGGGCCGATCTATTTGCTCCCTCTTTTGGCCTCTTTTGGGCCTGATCATAAAGAAGCGCGGACTGAGAATTGGGCTCTCGCGACCGAAGTTTGACTGTACTAGCCTTGAGTCTCGCCCGATCTCCTCCGTCTGCAATTGCATCCGCAAACGAAGTTGAGAAAATCTTTCCCCGTTTTCCAGGAATTCACAATCCAGGAGGAAAAGGTGGGAGAGAATAGCAGATCTACAAGATTGAGAAAATAAAATAAAATTGAGGGAGGGGGAGAGAAGCTGAGGAATGGCAAAAGATGGTGAGGAAGACAGAAAAAGAACCGCTTCCACTACGCCACCCTGATTTGTTGTTCTCTTTATTCATTTTATATATCTCGAACCATATATCTTTTCTTTTAATTGCCGCCGCTCGTAACTAAACGACCGTGTGTCTGTGCGTTTGGCATTGTGGCTCGCTAAAAAGCTTAATAATTCCGGGATGATCTCAAAATTGCTGGGTCCATTGTGATGTGCTCTAGAAAGTTCTCGTTCTGTGAATAATCTTCCAGGATCAATTTGGGAGTCCCGAGCGTGTGGCCAGCATTAATAGTTTCCTTTAATTCTTCTCCACGGAGAGATTTAGAATGAGGAGCTAATGCTGTTGTAGATATTCGGGAATAAAAAAGTCGTCTTTGCTCGTTTTCCTTTTGATTCCCTTTCAACCCCATGCTGTCCATAGATGCCATCGGCATTAGAGGCCTTCTCGTGGTCATTCTATTCCATTTTTAAATGTCGTTGTCCCCTTTACATCATCTATTTTGCCATATTCATTCCTCTAGCTAAGCGGGTGATTTTCTAGCATTTCCTGTGTGAAAGATTGACCAAGATGTATAGTATAGCAGCTGAGAAGTGCTCACATCACATCCACTAAGTCCCCACTTGATTTCCCCAACTTTTCCTCAAACTTAGAGATTCTAAGGTTCTTGTTTCTTAGTACAAGTGTTGAATTCCTAATTTGAATTGTTCAGAAGAGATGATCCTTTTCACTATGGCACACTCCTAGGATTTTGTTGCTTGTTTCCTACCTCAAAATTCTTATCCTGAGTTTGTGGCTATATAATCCGAAGCAAAATTGTTCGGTTTTTACATTTCACTTGCTCTAAAGTTTAAACTTTAGAAATTTCTGGTAATATGACTATTGAAATTCGTGTCATAAATCAAATCCAATGTAAAACAATTAACAATTAACAATTATGGAAAATATAATCAAATGTATGTTACTGGCAAAGCTGGTAGATTGTCATCAACATTCCCCTAAGAGATAGAATGGCCATCTGCAATCTCAATGATTACAGTGACTGAGACTCAAAAAAGTCACGAGTGCCGAAAAACAAACATGAAAAAAGAAGCACATCAAGCTTCAACTTGATACAGGTCCTTCTCAACATCCTCTGTCCAGTCGGAATTTGGCTCGCTCCAGCACCATGGCCTCAATCCAAACTTGAAGGACAGCACCATCTCTAGCGCCTTAAACGCCCTCCGGCCATCCAGAAATTCGTTCCAAGCCTCGCTCACGATGCAGTAGTTGTTGTCATATGGCGCCCGGTGATGGGTGGCCGCGTGCTGCAACCACGGCACGAGCAGCCCCAGATCCTGCAGTACCACCATCAGCGGCGGGAGCTTGCTCTTCGTGATGTGGACCCACGAGTGGGACTGTTGGCTGAACATGACGCAGCCCAAGCACACGGCCACAAAACCGAGCATCGCTGGGTCGTTGCAAATGAATTCGATCGGGCCCACCACAAACGCCACTGCGCGAGCCAGCGCGTGGAGGTTGTTGGCTGCCTGGCGCCTAGTGATCGTCCAGGGCAGGAAGGCTTCTATCTGGGCACCGAAGACCGGGATCGAGGCATCACCATAGTTGTCGATGCCCCGGTGGTCGACTCTAGATCCAAGGTCCGCTAGGACGTACTCGACCGCTCCCGCCATGGATCACCGAGGAGTGAAGTAACTTGTGATGAAGTGCGACAGACATCGAGGCTGCTGCGCAGGAAAGAAACCATCAGAACAGAAGGGCGAGAGACCACGTATATAAGTCGAAATAGCGGCCATGGAGCGATTTAGTAGAGTGAAAAGACGTGTGGAGAGGAATGGGAAGGGTCCATGGTGTGGCTCGGATCGTGCTTGCGTGGTCCTTTATAGGAATCAAGAGACTCTCCCGTGCAAATTCGTGTGGCGCATTCTTTCCACACAAGCCCCATACAGGCATGCACAAAAGCGAACGCAAGAAAATAAGAAAATAAACAAAGAAGCCAGAGTTCGATTTCACCCGTTGTTCGACGCTGTTAAGGTGGTCCATGGCCCATGTAGCTTTTGACTGGGGAAAGAAAAAGAAGTTGCAAAAACATAGTTTTGGGCCACCGCCAGTTGTTTACTAAATTTAAGGATCCAACTAGGCTAACAGCCGTTACACTGAATTTGTAACGGTGCTTTATTAGCTACAAATTTTACATTATGTTGATTGGACTTATTTGGGCAACCGGAGTACTAAATGTCCAAAATAAATAGAAAAAATATGGCCCTTATGCTGCAAAATCACAAAAGCACCGTTTAAAAGAATAATAAAAATCATAATCTTATTATTTAGTACAATGTTAAACACCTACACGGAACGAAAGTTAATGCCTTTCATATCTTCTTTAAGTTTCATGCTTTGTGCCAATATGTGTTAGTAAAATGCCACGCATAATTTCCAAAAGATAAATGGAAATTTTAATTAAATTCAAGAACTAAAAGTCATATGATTATATTGCTAGCTATGTGATAGACTAGAACGAGACAAAATATATAGGGATGGTGCACTTCACAGTGGCAAATGAAAAAGTCATAGACTGAAGAACGAGACAAAATATTTTGTAAACTTTAAGTCTAAGGTAAAATATGAGAAATTCATAAAAATGTAGTAAAAGATAATAATTATTCAAATAAAATTTCATAATATAATGAGTTAGATTCGTCTTTGATTCGATATCATGTCATTGATTCAATATTTCTCATGTTTCAGTTGTTGCTTTTGTAGACTAATTAGTCTCAATAAAACTTCAAACTATTAACACATGTTTTAAAATTGTATAGATGAGGTGATCATGACTAGAGCAAATAATATTGTGCTACTCCTAGGTTTGAATGAGGATATTTTCATAGTGTGCTATACTAATAATGTATATGATTATTTATACATTACAATGATTTAGCGATAATGAGATAAACCTTAGAATTATTAAGCAAAATAATATTTCTTTAACTTGCAAGAGATTGGCTATATTATAGTAAGTTTTTTTGTCCTTTTGATTTAATTATGGGTAGTCTTGGGTAAATAATCCTCCAAATGTTATTTCAAAAAACGCCATTTTGATGGAAATCGGATGCCGAGGAAAAGCTTTGTGGTAAAGAGTTGACCGTCATTCTCCCTAAAATAACAGCACCGTTAGTTAATCATTTTTCTTAAATTTAACATCTCACTTTCCATATTAATCAATTTCTATTCAACTGATGATCCACTGGGAAGCTCCACAAAAGTATAGTCGCAAGAATAATGGAAGTGGCCAAGAAAATCTCTCTCTCTCTCTCTCTCTATCAGGAGTTTCGTGCAAGATGGAGCTTCTGGCAGGTAACGGGAAGAGGACGTGAAGATTGACACGCAGTAGAAATGGATACAGAGTTGGGAAGAGAGTGGGGAATGGGATATTCCTGAGGAATTTGGGGGCGGACTGGGGAATGTCTGGTTCCCGAAGCATCTCCCACGGGTTATATCCTTTGCAGGAGACTCCTAATCACCAGTCCCTACACTACTACCGCTCATTTCACTTCTCTATTAGTATAGCTTAAAACGGGAAAACACAACAAAAAAACATTAAATGTCCTCACTTTGACATTTTAATCCTTTAAACTCTTTTTTTGTCGTCAATACACTCAAAGTTATATTCGAGATAAAAATATTCTCCACCTAAATTGAAAATCCTAAATTTTGTTCACCATGAAAATCAGTATCCAAATTTATACATTCTATCTACCACTGAAAAGTTTCAAACTTTATGTAATGTGAAATCAATACCTATTCATTAAAAAAAAAAAAATAAATACCTATTCTTTGTATAGCGATATAATTTAGGAGTTTTTATAATTAAAAAAAAAACAATCGATATATTAGTATCACTATTGGCATAATTTATTATTTTTATATGGTATTAATTCTTTCTTTTCAGCTTCAATTATGCTTTAATCCGATTATATTGATTTATTTATTTGGCTGAGCATACTAAGGGTGCGTTTGGTTAGGGCATGTTTGGCAACTTGCCAAATAGTAATTGGTTCTATTAATTTATTCTCGAAAATAGATTTGGAACATAAATTCGTTTGATAAATTTTTTATTCCCATAAACAAATTTAGAATGGAATCAAGGAGTAAAAAAAAGTTGCTTCTTTGTTTTTGAGAACAATTCTAAAATCAAGCCAACCCAAATTTCTTTTTTTTCTCTATTCTCTTCTTCTTTTCTTCTTGTTTTTCTTCCTTTTCTCTTCTTCTTCCACCGCTGCTACTGTCGGCCGCTGTCGCTATAGTCCACCACCACCGATGGTTGGCGACTAGTTGGGCGAGGTCCGATGAACTCGCCAAAGGCTTGCCCAGCCATTGGTGACCCTCGCTTGGCTGGGTAAGGCTCGATCTTGCCTAGATTTGGTGAGGTCCAGCTCGCCCAACCATTAGCAAGGCTTGACTTTGCTGGGCCACTATGAGGTCTGTGTCGCCTAGCCAAGGCTTGGCCGACGAGGCGCACCTTGCTAAGGGCCAACAACGCTCCAACGAGATTGCCGGCCAAAGCTTGAAGAAAAAGAGAAAGTAAAGAAAAAAAATAAGAGAAAACAAGTAATAAAATTATTAAAAATCTAAAAGAAAATGGTTTGGATTAAAAATTTTGAGGACGGTGCCAAACACAATTTTATTTCGGGAATAGAAATTTTAGACAGTTACCAAACGTTTTCAAATGTTTAGAAATTGTTATCTGGACAGAATAAAAAATAATCATTTCTAGTTAGAAATTAGAAATTGTTTTTAGGTAGACTCACTAAGTGTGGTTTAAGGCAGACACACTAACCTTGTGGTTTAAGACAATCCCACTAGCCGTGTGGTTTAAGGCAGTCCTACTAACCTTATGGTTTAAGGCAGATCCACTAACCGTGTGGTTTAAGATAGACCCACTAATCTTGTGGTTTAAAGTAGTCACACTAACCGTTTGGTTTAAGGCATTCTAATTAACCTTGTGGTTTAAGGCAGACTTACTAACCTTGTGGTTTAAGGCAATTCCACTAACCGTGTGGTTTAAGACAGTCTCACTAATCGTATGATTTAAGGTAGTCCCATTAACCATGTGGTTTAAAGCAAACCCACTAGCCTTGTGGTTTAAGGTAATTCCACTAACCAAGTGTTTTAAAGAATATGACTTTTATGAACTCTAACTTCATTATTTAAAAATGTGGGTTGTATGGTTTACAAAAGCATTTGATTTGATCCACAATCAAAACCCAAAACGCAAAATACGGTTCCTAATAGGAATAATGACAAGATAAAGTATGAGAAGCTCTTCATAGAGGAGCGTAATAAGCACAATTTTCGTCCTTGCTTTAAAGCCCATTTTTGGCATGGTCAAGCAAGAGGAGTTCAAGGAGTGGTTGTCATGCATGACCTGTGAAAGGAAGATAATGTCAGTACATGCATGAAAAATTGATCTTTCAGTAAAGCCGCCTCTTACAACAAAATCGAGGCAACGATACCTTCCCCGTAGTCTCCACTTGCGAGAATTTGGTATTTCGTCGGGATTTTATTAGTAAGAGGAGATTTCATTAAAAGATCAATTTGCGACTATCAATTGAATGCCCACTCTGTTCCAAAAGTTTCATACATAAATGGGGCATCAATTTTGAAAGATTATTTTGTGGTTTCACTCATGCAAAGAGGAGGTGATTTTTATTTTGAGAAATCAATACACAAAATGTGATTTGAATTTTAATTTCGAAATGTGACCAAGAAAGAATTTTATTGAAAATTTGATTTTAATTCTATGTCCCAAAATGTAATCTTGACTTGGAAGAATTCCTACACCTCTTTGCAAAAACAAATAGATTAACAAACACTCTACCCCTTATTACTCCAAACCTACTGTCGCAACCCAATTTTTCAGGTTTACCACCTAAAACTAGGTTAATGGACTGCTAAGTTTAATAGCTTAGCTCGGGCTCTCCCAAGCCCATACCAAATCGCGACTTAAAGTTTTAACATGCAAAAGATTATTATTTAGGAGTCGCCACTAATCAGTTTACGGTAGGTCGATTAGACACCTAAGTAAAATAAAGGGAGATTTATTTTACTCATACAAACCAGAGACTAAGGGTACGGGGACTTGGTTACACTAGAATTTTCTAATGCCCTTTCGGTACCATTTCTTTTTAATTTTAAGAAAATGTTTAGCAATTAAATTGATTTTAATTTAGCTTCCTAACGTGTGAGGTGATCATACATGTGCGCATACCACCAATTTAACACTCAATACAACAATTAAATAATGCAAAACATACCTTAAAGTAACGAAAGCATCTGCAATATTAGATCAAAATTCACATCGATAATCTTAGATATGATTCCTAATAAACAAGCAATCAATTTTTTTTTTTGTTTTCACTTTATT
Source organism: Eucalyptus cloeziana (assembly GCA_014182715.1). NCBI lineage: Eukaryota > Viridiplantae > Streptophyta > Magnoliopsida > Myrtales > Myrtaceae > Eucalyptus > Eucalyptus cloeziana. The sequence continues at coordinate 9,766,636 of CM024639.1, read as the reverse complement.
TAATGAAAATCATACGATGCATGCTAATAGTCTAATATGACATGACGACATGACTTAAACTATATGACATGAAGAAATGCAATAATTAAATGCAATCTAAATGATCTAATTATAATGATATGCAATGCGATGCAATGACATACAAAATTATTTAAACTAAAATGACATGCCTCATGCAATTTAATATGCAAGTTATATGTCACGCGGCATTTATTAAATAAACTTAATAAAAACTAAATGACGTGCATTTGATGTTTCTATTTTTAAAAATGCAATCTATCCTAAAAATTGAAATTAACTTATACAAAGACAAAGTTTGTATTTTCTTTCATGAAATTCGAATGCAAAAATGATCTAGCTAGATTGAAATTCTATCTAATTTAAAAAAAGGATTAGGTCATATTAAATCCTAATTTAAATTAAGACATTATCTCAACCTAACATGCAATCTATTTAATATGCAATGACGAGCGGAGCATGCCCTAATTCTACATGACATATGCATGATATTTTTTATTTTTAACAATGTTCGAAATTTAAAAATGCCACGTAATTAAACATGCAACTTAAATTAAACAAAAACTAAGATCCTAAATGAATGCATTTTTTGTTTTATATTTTTTAAAATCTAAAATAAATCTATATTCTAGATATGCAAAATAACAAGAAATATTCTAAAACCAATTGAAATCCTAATTCAAATATCTTTTGATTTTTCTTGGTGATTTTCTAAAACAAGCAATTATCAACTAAATCTTAAATCTAAACAAACAAGATATTCAACAAATAAAGGATTAAAATAAACGAAAAAATAACCCGTTATCTCACGGGTCAAATTAACGATTACTTTTATCCCTGAACATCAGACAATAAATCAAAATAATTAAAAATCTGATCCGAAATCTTACGGATCAAATTAATAATTAAATTAATTCAACAATTAATATATCATAAGCAAACCCCAAAAATTATATAATTAAAAAAATGACCCCACATCTTATGGGTGAAATTAATAATTACAATAAATCTTAGGGACAACTCTTATGGATAATGCCTATAATAAACAATTACCAATATTCCAATTGGTACAATAATAGCAAAACTTAAAAAGGTAAATAAAATAAATGACAGTTAAAGGTAAATAAAAATAAATGAAAGATAAAAGTAAAAAATAAATAAACAACCTAAGGAAAAAGGGGGCAGTAAATTGTCGGTCCGGCGAGGGCGTTGGTGGGCATATGGCTAGTTCTTGATTTGACCATTCACTAGTCTCCTCCGAGAACTTTTTGAGTGGACGCGCCCCTTCTCTTGTTGTCTCTCTCTTGTCAATTATGGTGGAATATGGAATTGTGTGGCCTTTTGTTTGGCATTGAATTGCTTGTGACCACAACATCAGAACAAAACAAAGTAAATACCGAAAATATGGGGTGAACAATTTTAATAGGGAGAGAAACAACCCGGTTTTATCATAGTGAAATCACTGAATGGCAATCAATGCTTAGGTACGTTGGCCACTTCGATGTCTCACTGCTGGAATTACCGTCGGAGATATAGGAGTTTAATCTAGGCAAGAAACAAAAATAAAATCACCTTAGTTCGAATAGCAAATTGGAATCGCACACAATAAACTTAAAAAAAAGGAAGCTCGACTTAGTTTTATGCTTGTCGTCAATATCCATGACACGTGATGAATGTGGGACCTCGTCAAGAGGACTGCACCATCCGATAGACCAATCGGAGAATTCTCGAGATCGTCGACTCCCCTAAAGAAAATTGAACTCAAAAGAAACGAAGGAGAAAACCTTCCTCACTTTTGCTCTGAATTTTTTTTCAAAAATCGCCTCCCCTGTCATGAAAAATGAGCCTCTCTTTTATAGTGATTCGAAACGATCTCTTTACATGGCATTTCCCGAGTTGCCATTTCTCGCCACATAAAATCAAATTGTATGATTTGGCAATCAGCTCAATTCTTGCCCATTTTTCACTTGATTTCAAAATTGTTGCTGCATTTAACAAAATCCGGACATCCATCAGAATTCCATATTTCCTTGCATAATTCAATCAAATCAATTTCCCCCATTTTCATTTTTTTCTTTTTATTTGTTCAAAATGCAATTTTATTTTTCCGAAATTAGGTGTCAACACCTACAAAAACAATTAACACGTTGTTAGTGGACTAACCTTGTTTTCCACGCTACTTTGACACACACTATCAAGACCATGTTAGTGAATAACCAACCAAGTTATTATGGCCTAAGTCCTCTAAGGTTTGCAAACAAGTTCCCCAAGAAGTCACCAAGCTGTCATAACCTCTCTTTTGCCGTTCGAGGAAAAGGAAGAGGTTTAGGGGTATTCACCTAGAGAGGTATGCCAACATCCCTTGAATTAGGTGTGGACTCTCCTAAGCTCATACTTTGCGCGACGTTGGATTTTGTATTTCAGTTCTTAACAACCTAAATATTTCTAGGAGTCGTCACTAGTCTATTGAGGTAGGCTAGAAACCAATTGAGACACGAGAGTGTTGTCTCAATTCCTATGTAATAAGAGATTTTAAGAACGGGGATTTGTTTATGTCAATATTTCTATTAGCGCCCTTGTGGTATTACTAACTTGAAATGTTGTTTATCTAAATGGTCACACAATCTTAGTTACTAATTATAATCCTTATGAAACCATTAAGCATCTATGCAAATATTTTTGTAGTTTAGAAAAAAGAAATTTACACTGAAATTATTGAAAAGTGGTGCGGTAAGTAAACATACAAGAAATTGAAATGACTTGAAAGTAAATGCAGAAAAGGAAAACCCGATATAAGTCGAGCAAATAATATTACATAGCTTTATTATCATGCCCTAGGACAAGACCTCCATGAGCGAAATGGGAATTTAAATATGCATAAAATTACTTTAAATAATTTTAATCTACGCAAAATGGATTATTTATGAAAATGATGATAAAATATCAAAATAGGATCAAGTTAGGACAACGACTTTATAAAATTAGGAAAATCTCATTGATGTCATTTATGCCCTAATTTGATACTATCTAACATTTTTTGATTTTTTTTTTTTGAAATTTTCAGATTTTTCGTTTTTTATTATTCTTATTTTTTTAAAAAATAATAATAATAATTCCCTAAACCGATCTATGCTAACATGGAACAACTCAGTACATGAATATCACCATAATCTAGCTCAAATTGACCGTTTTAAGATCGAATCTTGGTTTGGGCATTTTGTCGAACAATTGATGTGCATCAACCCACCTCAAGCGACTTCCTCGAGCCGTGTCCATGACCTTCAATCTCAACCCATGTGCAATCTTATGTGGAACTAAAGTGTTGAGGTTATACTACCACATGCAAATAGCAAGATTAGATAGAAATCATAGCCTAAAACACACAAGAACCAAACTAAAATTAGCCTCAAATATGCTAGTTTAAACTGATTTTTCAAATTTGGGTTTGAACCCAAGTAGGGCAAATATGTTGCATGCCCAAATTCAAGCCCCGACACTCTTCACATATGAAATCTAATAAAAAAATTACTTAATCCGAGTGGAAATAGGTAACAAGGGCTTTTAAATGCAACAATCATCACAGAGAATGACCAACCAAACACATTGAAATGACCTCTCCAAGAAGCACACATGCAAAGTTCACATTGACCAGCCATGAATCAATGTGGATAGGCTTAGTTTTGGCCAAAGTTTTAGATGATCTCATAGTTCATACAATGATTTAAAGACCAAACCAAGCTGACCTCAGTATCATTTGTACTCCCATACAACATTCATCATGCTCATGAAGACAAAAAAAAAAAAAAAAAACGCATGCAAAGGGGAGTAGCAAGTCAAGCATGTAGGGCTATTGAAGAGGTTTTAAACATTTAGAAAAATTATAGTTTCAGAAATCAGTTTTCCGGATTGGTTTTCCTCTTGATTTTTTATGATCAAAACATGTTCAAACTTGAACAAAAGTATATCTAGGATGCTTATCTTGCTTCCTAGTTTCTTTTGCATGTGACTTTTGGTCGAGGAAACCAAAAAATTATCTTTCGGAGGCACGTGAAAGTTGGTTCCTTCAAACTGGAAAATGAGATTTCGAGAAAAAAATTGACAACAAAAGTTTTCGTTGACCTCTAAAATTAGACTTCAGCACCTCTTTTGTTGGCAAATGTAACACCAAACCAAATTATATGTATTCTAGTTTAGGGTAAAAGTCATGGTTTTCCTCATTTGTCTCTCAATTTTCTCAAAAACACTTGCTTTCCCTCACCCGTGACCAACTGGGCTCAACACTTAAAAAAAATTTCGGACTTTCTTCGCCCACTAGGAGGGTACTATTTCAGGGGCTTTAGGAGACTTTCTTGATCTCTATTTGGGACATGCGACCTATGGTTGGAAAGATCTTTGAGTAAAGTTTCACTATTTAGTTGAAGGTTTTAGCATATTTTGGCTATAAGTTTGTGAAAATTTCACTTTTCTTTGCAAGAGTCGGTCTAGGTTTGGCCTTCTTTTGAATTGCATCTAAGGGTGTCTTTTGGGAACGATCGTGAGCTCCCTCTCCTCCTTTGTGTCTCCTACTACGCAGAAATTTGAAAGGGCAAGCATTGGAGCGTAGCAATTAGCTCAAAGGTGGTATTGTAAGTGACGTGATGCTTTCTTTGCAACATTAAGCTATTGCTTTGTTTGTCACGTAATGATTTTCTCCTATTTGTATAACCTAACTATCTATTGAAATATTGAAAATATATTATTTTGTAGAATTTAAGGAGGATAAAGAAATAGAAAAGTCAAAGTTGTGTGAGGTAGAGTGAAATCAATTGAATGTATGAAGAGAAAAAGGTGAAAAAATCAATTTTATTTATTTTAGTAATAGGCTATAGTTGTAGAATGAAAAAGAAAAACATATAAAAATGTGAAAGCATGCGACAAGCACAGCTGTCTAATAGGCCCCATGCCCATTCATTTTCCTTCTCGATGAGGCCTCCCTATGGCGTTCAGTTTCTCATTCACCGTCGCGTGAACCCATCTTAATCCAAGGATGTCAATAGCAGGATTCTTAGTAAAAATAGAGATTCACCGTATTAATCCATGAATGTCAACAACAGGATTCTTAGTAAAAATAGAGATTCTCGTAAGATATAGTAGAAAGAAAATATACTCTATATTTATATTTTCTATATTTGAATTATATATACTATACATACAAAGCAAGAAGGAAAGATGACCTTCAGTTTATTCTACAATTTACAATTAAATATTATGATTATGTCACCAAAGAAAAAAAAAGTCTTAAATAAAGCTGAAGGTAAGAGACAAATAATTGAGGCAAAATCTAGCTCTTAGACGAATCCCCGAGTTCCATAGACGTCATCATTTTCATTCCCCATCCTGCGAACCCATATCCAGAAACGTCACGAGGCCTCTAGGTAGTACCTGAGTTCTCTTTTTTCATTCACCATTGACACATTAGGGCATCCCATTAGTAAACCGACCCAGGTTGATTCATCAGATTCTGATATTATCGACCGTTTTTTTGCGTATATCCAAAAATCTTTCTCATTATCACAGCAGATCCTTAAAAAAAAAAAAAAAAAAAAGGAGTTTATATCGAGTAACATATATATTACGTATATCCCGAAATATTTCTCATTATCACAGCGGATCCTAAAAAAAAAAAAAGAGTTTATATCGAGTAAAATATATACTTCGACTTTCCTGTCGGCCCATATGCAAAAACGCCTCTGAACCTATTTAATCCACCGTTGAGGCGTCATTTATCATCCTCCACCTGATTTTTGGTCAAAATCACGTCTCTTCCTCGAGCCGAGCCCTATACACGTCTCTGATTTTTGGTCAGCTCTACTTCTTGATGTGCTTCTTTGCTACTTCCACGCATCTGAATCTTCTTTTTCTGTCCTAATCAGTATGTTGCCATGTCTCTATCTTTGCAATCTCCCATTTGTAAGAATCAAATGAAGACTCACCCACTGAACATACCTTATTTAACTGGATTACTTTTTATAGGATATTGAGAGCAGCGATGCCTAGAGAAAAGGATCCGTTTTGGAGGCATGTGACGCTCCTGAATGAAAAAAACAAAAAGTGGAAGTGTAACTTCTGTGAACAGGTGAATAGTGGAGGGGCTACAAGGATCAAGGCTCACTTGGCTGGAATTGCACGTTTCGGTATTAAGGAATGTGAGAGAGTTAATGATGATGTAAAAGCAGAAGTCATCGACAGACTGATGCTTAAAAAAGTGATGGACTCAAGCGACCAAGGTGTATCTGAGGTAGGGATACTGGGAAATGTTAGAGCAGCTCCATCCAGCACATCCCATGGGTCAAATGTGGATGGAGGAACCAACTTACAATTATCACTAGGTATGCATTTCCAAATTACTGCAGAAAATGGGCAGTTTAGCAAAGGAAATTTTTTTATCGATCTGATCTTAACTATGAATTGAGGTTTACATTACTTTTTCAATGTCTAAACATCCATTTCACGGCATGTCAAAGCCACCAGCTTCCCTGCGCCCTATATCAATCCTACTAATGCCGTCGGGTATCTCAATCAATCACCAGGTGTGCCTCCTTTCCCGTTGGATGGTGCACCAGTCACTCTAGTGCATCCGCCCACTAAATTCATTCTTCCCTGATTCGCCAAGTGACCAGGTGTCTTCTTTTGACCGAGTCTCTTTACCTTGAGACATTAAATGCACAACAGAATCCAAGCGCGCCATTGCCATCACAGAACCACCAGCTCCTTGATAACTCTTTCTAGATTCCAGAGCACATATAATAGGCCCATCACAGATTTCAGAGCACATCATAAATACACTAGGCCCATCAACATCAGAAGGCATAAAATTATCGATCTATATCGATCGGGACTCACTCGGGCGTGTCCTATCACACTTGTTAAGTATACTTAATGAAAGAAATATTCTTATTTTCAATGCATTGATTACACGTAATAGAATAAGGATAGTGCATTGAAAATTACTAACTTTACTTTATTGGGTGTTTAACAAGGGTCACGAGGGCACTTATTAACAAAGTCCATATTAAATTTATCATTCACTTAGTCTCTTTGTACCCATGTTGCTTTGTTATGTGGAGTAAGAATGTTTTGATCAGAGTCTAACGCATGAAGTTGTGACTTATAAATTACGGATGCCTATAGGTGCATCAGCATGGGCATCATTATCCATGAATGATCGAATTACCGACCCACATTCTAACCAACCACTTCGAAGATGCAATGAAGAATGTGGAACTGAAACCGGTTCATTTCATCTTCGAGAATCAATGGACACAGATACTGCAACTCATGAAGATTTGCAAGTTCTGGAGGGTGGAGCAAATATGGTCGGCTCATCATCATCACAAGGTATGCCTTGATATACCTAAATAGCTACCGTTGTTCTGAATGAATCTTTGATATTCCCAGATTTTCTTACTCAAGCGAGCATTGATGTTTTCATTACAGCGATGATACTTCTTTTTTATTATCAAATCACTTTAGCATAACTCAAATTCATCTTGTTCCGTATTGCAAAGTTTCCAAATTATAGTGGTATCATTGCATATTCTGTATATCAGATATCGCTATCTTTCTACTGCACGGTTTCTTTCAACAAAATATTTAACTTATGTGCATGTTGATTTTCTTTGTCAATCTTTTTCATGATCAAGTTCTGTATGTTTTTTGACCTGTACCCATGGCTTGATTTGAAAGTCCCATTGCTAATTGATCTTACGCTTGAATATTTCTTGCAACCAGCTTCGGTGCCCCCTCAACATCAAAGTGTTCCACAGCAATGCATTGATCATGAGACAAGGTCTGCGGAGCAGAATCCGACCATAGTTGCATGTCACCCACAAGCTCTAATGGACATGGATCCATGTATTACATCATCATCACAAGCTCCAAATAATGCTCCACCTCATATTCCACCCTGTGGAACAGGCCTGATAATCCCATCGTCATTACCAGGTCTACCAGGTCTATGTTTATTTACAAACATTAATCCTTATGTATCACCATGTTACATTATCATGGGGCAGCAAAATGCTAAGATGAGGCTTCTGACATATGATTTTTTAAATTGCAGAATTAGATATGAATGAGGGTGCGCCGATGACAAGTCATCAAAACACAGGCAACGACATTGAAGGGAATAGAGATTTAAAAAGAAAACTAGAATTATTATATAGCAAAGAAGCTAGCATAAGGGATGAGTTACTATTTGCTGCATCTCTGTCCCTATGGAAGCTGAGCGCAGAAGTTGCGAATTGGTTGGCGGATGTGGAGAAGCTTAGAAATAATTTCTGTAGTATTGAAGCAACAAGTGAGGATTGTTTGCCATCACATCAAGAGGTGGATAAATTGACTCGAGGAGTAGAAGACCTTATGAGACAAGGCAAAGGACTATTTGAGGCTAGAGAGACCAAAGTCGGTAAATTGTTAAAAGAAAAGATGGTGGGAGAGGCATTTAAGAAAAATACTACAAGGTTTTGGAGTTCCTAGTAGGGAATGAAATATCCCGAATAGGCATTTATGGAATGGGGGGTGTTGGTAAAACGACTATTATGGTGTATGTACATAATAGACTCCTCGAGGAAGCAAACTATGGCAATGTATTGTGGATCACTGTGTCACAAGATTTCAACACACAAAGGTTGCTGGACGACCTTTGGAAGGGGTTAGGTTTGGGCATTATACAAGAATGGGATTTGAGGAAACGAGCAGCAATATTGTCCAATTGTTTAACCAGAAGAGGGAAGTATACAATAATTCTTGATGACTTGTGGGAATGTGTTGATCTTGAAGAGGTGGGAATCCCTATTAAAGCGGATGGATTGAAGTTGGTCTTAAGCACTCGATCCTTCAATGTTTGCTGCCAAATGCATTGTGAAAAGATAATAAAAATTGAACCTCTATCCCATATTGAAGCCCAGAGTTTATTTTTGGAGGAGCTTGGATTTGATCTTAATTTGGGAATTAAATGCATTGTGGAATCCATTGTTAAAGAATGTGCAGGTTTGCCACTTGCAATCATAACAATGGCAAGAAGCATGCGAGGAGTGACCGATGTGTTTGAATGGAGGGATTGCTTGGAGAAATTGGAAGAATCAAGCATGTGGCAAACGGATATGGAGAAGAAGGTCTTAATGAATTTGAAATTCAGTTATGATCGCCTTGGTAATCTCGAAGTCCAACAGTGTTTCTTATCTTGTGCACTTTATCCTGAAGATGAATTGATTGATAAATTCGAGTTGATAGAATTCTTTATTGACCAAGGATTGATTGGCAGATTGAATATGAGGGGGAAACAATATGATAGAGGCCTTACCATTCTGAACAAACTGGAAAATGTTTGCCTATTGGAATATTATAGGGACAAGATCAAGATGCACAATATGATTAGACATATGGCATTGCATATCATGAGTGCAACTTCCATTGTAAGAGCAGGAAAGGGTCTCCGGATGATTCCGTTTGAGGAATATTGGATGGATGCTTTGGAGAAAGTTTCTCTTATGGAGAATGACATCAGAGATTTTCCATTGAGCATGTCACCATATTGTCCTAAGCTATCAACTTGTCTATTTAATAGAACCTTTTCAAAGGGTGTGGTCATCTCCGACTCTTTCTTCCAACAATTATGGGGGCTAAAGGTTCTAAACCTTAGTGGATGTGAACTAAGAGTACTTCCAAATTCCATCTCAAACTTGGTAAACTTGAGAGCACTATTGCTAAGAGAGTGTGAGGAATTGTGCCAGATTCTTTGTTTAGGGAAGCTCCAATCTCTAAGAAAGTTGGACATTTATGGCTGTGTTTGTCTTCAAGCACTTGATGGTCTGGGAAAGTTGGTGAACTTGAGATACCTTGACCTTACTAAAACAAAAATAAAGAAATTAGCCAGAGGAAAGCTGGTGGGTATGCTAAACTTGCAATATCTTAAAATGGAGGAAGCAAATGTAGAAGACATTACAAAATTGCGGGCATTGGAGGTCCTTGAATGCTACTTTGAAGATGTGGATGGTTTCAACAAGTTTGTGAGCGTTATTAAGCAAATAAACCATCACTATTACAAGCTCAAAGTAGATCAAGGACGACCAATGTTTTCCGTGAAAGTAAGTGATGATGCTAGATTTGGGGATTATGAGAGAAGGGTCTTTGTTCTGGACTGGACTGATGCTATTTTGAGCATGGGAGGGGAAAGCACTAGCTTTTGTATTTTGATTCCCCAAGATGTGCAGAAACTAAAATGGGTTAACTGTGACAAGACAACAATTTTGCCCGCCGTTGGTCATCTTGAAAACCTTGAGTCACTAAACATAAAAAATGGGAAAGCCTACGGGTGCTCTGTGGAGAAACCAACATCCATGACTCCCCTGCCCCAACCCCTACCCCTCCCCTCTTCCAAAACCTTAGGGTTTGGAAATTCTTAAATGTCCGAAACTGACGTATCTCATAGGGCATGGGTCTAAATTCTTCTTTCCGCATCTACGAGAGATTAGATTATCTGACTGTAAGGAAATTGAAGGGATAATAGCATCAGCGACATCACCACCAGCTCTGCCCCTAGTCTTCCCTAGTCTAGAAGAGATTTATGTTGGGCAGTATGCTAAAATGAAGAGATTGCTAGAATCTGAGTGGCTGCCTCACTTCCCAAAGTTGAAATCTATCATCGTACGCTTTTGTGCAAACATGGAGGAGATAATCAAAGGTCCTGGCCCATCCATGCCGGTTGTGTCGGTTGAGGGGATTTCTCTCAAATCTCTTAAGGTATATGGTTGTGACAACATGAGAAGTCTATCTCTGGATGAGTGGCGATCCATTCTTGAACTCTCTGTGTCCGTCCCTGCAAAGAAATGTGGGGCATGGGCGGAGTCCCAATGTCTTCCATCAAATATGGATGTGTGTCCAAATGAACAATACTGAAGTTCTCTTTTTGATTGTGATTACGTGATATTGAGGACCTTCCTTTTATTAAGGCGGAAGATGAGGAAAAATGGAAGACACCATATTTAAATCATCCCAATGCTCAAGATATTCTTCAGCCTTATCTCCATTTCCATTGCGGTACCTGTGCTCTACGATGCGGTAAGTCCCATTAATGTGAGTTATCGATATAATTTCCTTCGCTTCTTAAAAGTCGTTACAAAGGTAGCATTCCTTTTTGTAGTCATGCAGCTCTAACGGTGGCTTTTGTAGAATTATCCGCCAAGGGAAAGGATTTCCTCCATTGCTGCTTTCGAAGAAGTCTGCTGAAAGGCCTTCAGCTGCTTATTTTAATTTCTCGAGCATGCTTGTTTCCTGCAAACTGAATTTGCCATAGGTATAACTTTTTTTGTGTGCGTTCCTTTGTTTGCAGAAGGGACGTTATATTGGATATTTTGAATGCTGTGGCATTTTTATCTTTTTTTGTAATGTAAATGAGTTATTTTCAGTGACTAATTAAGGACTGTCGGCTGAACCGAAGATGATGCTTTCTGCAACCCTACTCATTTCATTTACCTTGTCAGATTAGATCCAGTTAGTTTGTCTTTGTTTTTGCATATTTAATGTGTGATTATGCTCGATTGGGTCAGGTACAAAATGCAAGTTAGAGGTATTATGCAAAAGAAAATCACAAAGCAGGTGGTGCACATCCGACTATTTAACCGCGAAGCATTTTGATTTTTTGATAAAATGTGTCCACATGTGAGCTGAAAAAGGGCGTATGCCATGAGTGTCTTTAACAAAAGTGCATCTAGTGCACTGGAGACGCTTAAAAGAAAAATTAATGTCAAAGATTCAATTTCATTGATAAGTTGTGAAGAGTTTACCCATAGATAATCTCCATTTTTCCTGGACTATAACTTTGGGTGGCCGGTAGGAGGTATAAAAATGAAAATGGTACTGTTATGTCATTGATATCAAGAAGTCGAAGTTGTTTTTGGGTCCGTGTGAACGGTTCAGCAGCTAGATCGGGTACCAATTGGGGAAGGAAGATGAGAAAAATAGAAAAGAAAGAGGGAAAAAGAGATAATTTTTTTTTTTTTGTCGGACGAGAAAAATGAAAGAAAAGAACAAGGAGAAGAAGAGATAAAATAAAAAAAAAATAAAAAACAAAAACAAACGTATTTTAATCGGGAAAGAATTGAGCTTTCCACGTCCTCGCTTTCTTCTAGCGCATCAGGCAAAATTAGGTGAGACGGACCAGAATTGAGCTTTCCGAAAGGTTGAGGCATTTACAGTAAAAAGAGAAAAAAATCAGTGTACTCATTGCATATTGGGCAGATACGCGAGAAAAATGTTCACTGGAGTGCGTTGAAACGCGCATAAACTAGCGTTCTATGTGCAGTATAAACCAAGGAAGCCAAGTTAAAGTGTTTTATAGAGGATGTAATTCTCCTAAGGAAAGGCTTCATTTCAGCCATGTCATCAGAGGTACCTGAAAAACGGAGGATGAAAATTTCAATCCAATTTCAGCCTTTTTCTTTTTTATTCTCCTCAATGGAACTTCCGTATCCATTACTAGGAGTTAAGTCAATAGGTATGAGACACTTATGGTGAGGCTCAGAGGGGTAGCAAGTGTTTGTTGCCTCTCCCACCCTTTTAAGTTTTAATCCATAAAAATGGAAATTCTGTGTTTTCATCTTAAAGTCTCAAACCACTCCAATGACACAAGATCTAGTGATTAGGGCCTACCGTCACTAGGTCACTTGACTATCAGATACGTATAGGGAAAATTGCAAGTCTCAACAATGCGTTTGCTTTAGCGGGAATAAACATCAACCGATAATCATCACGTGATCAAATATACTATACATTGAATAACATCAAAGGGGACAAGCACACAGCAAACATCCGCGAGGCTGTCACTCTAAATGAGAACCTCAACTTATGATACTCCCGAGAACGTATTGTCCTGTAGCGGTGAGGAGGGTTGTACTCAAGCGACAAGATAAAAGGTGTTCACTAAAGTGTCAGAGAAATTGAGTGAACTCCACATATAAACTCGTAATAGTGATCCATATGCAACATAAATCAAGGACTCTACTATGGACAAGCATGTGGCCATCTGGCACACCCCTAATTCCATGAGCACCAATGATGGAAACGTTTTCCTGCATTAAATAGAAATAAATCTCATTCGTCATTGACTGAGTTTCTCTGCCTACTAATTCTGTTGTCATCAAGGAAGATCTTTGGCTGTGGCCCCTCGACTATTTCTGAAACAATCCTGCAACAAAAAGAATTTCTCTAACTTCCGTCATCAACTCTTCCACCTCTGCCACTTTCTCTGGTAGGACATATATTTCTTCATCTGCTTGTGCTAGTGTTTTCAGTCTCTTCCACTTCGACTTTATCTCTTTCATGTCTGGTCTACAATTGGAGATTACATCAATCATTAGTAACAGAATGCATTGCTAGTAACCTTTAATTTACTCTTTAAAATAGTTCATTCTTGCAACATGGGGTAATAAATATGCATAGTAAAATATCATCGGTATTTCCTACATCTGGATTGAAGTAAATCATCTAATCAGAACATGTTTGAACATATAAAGCAGGAAAATGGTGGTAATTGAGATTGAAAAGCTTAGTGACTAATTTCAACGTTCAAGACGCATACCCGAGAGCACAACAGACTCCTGCTTGGCCACACTAGCACCACACGCACTGTTCTGCAAACTCAAACGCAGAGCTTGGTTTTAGCCATAACGCACTGAAGTTGTGACATCCCGGATTTTTAGTCATGTTTTCTACTAAATAAATCGGGCATTTCATTGACATGCCTATAGGGTTATTCTCAGAGTTGATCACTCTCGAGATAACTAGATTATCTAGAGAAGCTATTAAGGATTTTAAGATAAATAGACTTGAGAATTCGACCAGGAATCGGTTTCTCGACCGTGATCATCTTTAGAGGTCATTATGGCACAATATAAAATTGATTTGAAATCAAAATAGGTTGGTTCAACTGAGGTATGTGGCTAATCGTGAATAACACCACTAAATTGGAAAATTCTCAACGGCCGACACTAGACTGATTTTCTTATTGTTTTGGTACCCTGTGTCTGTATTTGAATCCTTGAGATTTTCACGACAACCGAGAGTCGCCAATGTGTCGAGTGGGTTCATTGTGACTCGAAGAAAATTAACCATGGGTCATTTGCACTAAAAATTTCTGAAATTTACCCGGTAGCCTAGGTCACGCTAAAAACGCGTCAAATGGAAATTAACCGTGAATTCGAGTCTGATAAGTTCTGCTGTGTCACAATCTATTTTAGGAACGTCGACTCACCCTCCGAAGATTTTTCAAAGATTCCAAGATTTTTATGGAAAATCGGTTCAGTCGTCACGGAAAATTAGTGAAAATTCATATGGGCTGAATTTAAGCGAGTTTTGACTTCCAAGCCAAGCCTTTGGATATTGAGGACTTATAGAAAATTGTTCGGGATTTTTTTACATCAAAATTAGATGTCGCATTTGGGAAATTGTTGATGAAATCGAAGCTCAGAGTCCAGTGAAATTCGGAATTAGAAAAGGGCTGCATTTTTTGGCATCAAAAGGGATAATTTGGTGGATATTATAAGCTAGAAAGTATTACGAGACATTAAGATATGTTTGAGGGCTTTAAGGGGGACATTGCATTCAATGGGGTGGATAGAGATGTTGGACTTTAAGCTCCCAATCTTGCCTAACACGCCACCGGTTGCTCATCCCATCACACACTCCAACTCTTCTTCATCATCACCGGTTCTTGCCTCTGCTTTCATTTTTGATTTTCATTCCTCTCCAATTTCACATCTCTCTGTCCATGCCTAAGTCTTCCACCGATTTGAAGCCACACAGTTGCAGCTGCCACGCCAACAATTTTGCTCCACCAAAGCCATGAAGTAGCTCCATCTTGCCGACCGAAGCTACCACCGTCCATGACAACCTCCAACCACGAAAGAAAACCCCCACCAAAACTCACCCATGTGTCCGCTTCTTCCAATCACTGGGTCAACCGAGCAAATACCTTGCAACTCACGCATGTTTTTGCTTCACCGCTAACTTCATTGAGCCCCCACTCGTTGCCTCGTCCACGTCACCCTCCATTTCTCCTCCGTGTAGCTCAACCGCCGAAGCAGTTGGCTAGCGAAGTTGCAAAGATCCTCCAGCAAAGTCCAATCTTCCCTAGCTCCTACTAATAGCCACGTCTTCGGTCCATTTCCACTGCAACAGCCCATGAGCCGCACGCCCATTCGAAGCCCTCAGTTTGGCCCAATTTCAATTTGGCTAGCCGTGGGCTTCAGCTTCAGCAGCCCATCTGCAATCCAGCCCAGTCCAGCGAAGCCCAACAAAATCATAAGCGTGCAAATTCAGCCCATTTAGTTTTCTTTTCCAACCCGTGGATTGAAGTTTCGGCCCAGCATTCCATTTTCAGTCCAGTTCAGTCACAGCAAGCCCAGTCCGTGAGCAAGCAGCCCACTTGAAGTAGACTTCAGCCCAACTTAAGTTCAGCCTGGCCCAGAATTGAACTTAGCCCAAGCTTAGGCCAAACTCAGCCCAAGCCCAACAATTTGCTGTGGACTTACGAGACTTTTAGGCTTGGCCCGAGTGTTCGATGACGCCGCCGAAAATTTGGATTTTAGCCGCCGTCACGTCGTCGTCGCGGTGTTCCGGTCTTTGCTTTGCTCAAGTGAGTTTTGCTCACTAATGCTTTCTTAGTTTGCTAATTATACTTAAGGATTGATTAGTATTAATTAAGTATGATTATGTGGTTAGATTAGAATAGATTAGTTATTATTAATTAATTGTGATGCATATTAGGAATTTGGTATGCATTTAGCTAGATGATAGTCTATATTATTTATTGAATGCATCTCAGGATTTTTCCCGACCCGTCTCAGGCTCCAATTAGGCATTACGGGCATACATTGGATTTTTAGTATTTATTTATTAATTTTCGAAATTATTTATTTTATTTTTTTCGAAAATTAGACCGGGATGGTCGACAATCGGAATTTCATGTTGATAATTGTGGTGTAGTCCATTTATTTAATTGAGCTTTATTTTGTGCTAAATTGATTTATGAGTGATTATTGGATTACTTTCCTAAATTAATTAATTTTGAATAATTAACTGGAAAATAACCGGGTGTTGGTTGACAGCACCAAAAATGTTTTGGTGGACTAAAGATAAGGGTAGGATTTGTGGAAAGAAAATTATAATATTTTGGATAAGGCCGACCGTGTATCCATGCATGTATACTTTTGTCAGAAATGAATAAAAGGACAAATTGATTGTACATTCAAAGTATCATATACAATACCAACTTGGTGACCCTATAGGTCATTTTGTAGAATGGACCAGCTCAGTGACTCTATATGTCATTTTGTTAATGTCAGTTCGGTGTCGTTTTGTAGAATGAACGACATGCCATAACGGCTCGGTGATTCAATAAGTCATTTTGTAGAATGGACGTTATGATGAATATACTCGGTATACAATGTCGACTCGCTGACTATATGTCATTTTGTAGAATGGACGACATGCCATAATGGCTCAGTGACTCAACAAGTCATTTTGTAGAATGAACGTTATGATGATTATACTTGGCAACTTATAACGTCATTTCAGAGATTGAATTGTTTAAAATACTAGCTTGGTAACCTGATGGGTTATTTTAGAGAATGGACAGTATTAATTGAAATGACCAAGAATGGTCCGTTTGACATGTAATTGACTAAATCGATTGATCGATGTTTCGATATGATTAATGTGATGTGATGTGATCGTGTATATTTGATATATATACTGACTTGTAGATGGAATCTGAGACCAAGGTAAGTCCTCTGACTTGTGTTGTGCATAGGCAGCCCTAAGGTGTATTGGTTTACTAAACGGATCTTAGGAGGTAGAACTTACTAAGACGTTGTCTCACTAGTTATTGAATAACCATTTTCAGGTCCTTAGATGGCTATGGTGAAGGGCCAGAGGCCCAAAGTGTAGAAGGTGAAGCCTGAAGAATTGATGATCCTGTTGAACTAGTTAGTCATAGGACAATTCTCTTTTAATGGAAGTTGATTCCTTCCTACAGACGTTGTTTTATGAAACGATGGTTTAAAACCAAATTTAACAATTTGCCTTGTACATATTTGCATTATGATTTGCAATGTGTATAAGTGTGGTTGCTTGTAAAGTGTATAAATTTGGAGTCCTACTTTCCTATCTTATTGTTTTATTGTCTGGGGATTTTATATCAGCTTCCGCATGCGTATTATAAAAAGAAAGGGTCGGTGATGCATCTTGAGACGTCGCTATTAATTGACCAGGTAAGGGATGGGTGCGTGGTCGATGATCGGGGCGTGACAGAAGTAACATCCCAAGTCTCCTACATTCCCCCTAAAGGTATTTGCTCTTCACCTCCAGCTCTTTGACATACGCTTTCTTCCTCTCTCTCGACCTAACAGCAGCATCCCTATTCCTCAGCTACCTTAAATATTCGATAATATCATACATGCTGACTAATCAACAAATTAGCAATTTTTATCCCTACATATTTATCCCTTACAAAAATTCTCGAACGGTCCTATTCACAATTCGGAAATCATATGGAAGCGTTTTAAGCAATATATCGACAATCACTCCATTGTACAGTAGGTGACCATATGCCTAAATTGAGTGAAAGAAATTACAAAGCACTCCACCTTGGCAAGGCCTCGATGCCCATAATTCTGTGAGCAAACATCCCTGTTTAGATTCAAAACCACTAACATAAAATACAATATTTCATGAAATTCCAAAATGTTGACTTCAATGGCAAAACTCCCTCGCGACTAATTCCATGTGCAAAAAGCACACCCATAAATCCTAAAATTCAACCAGCTTCTTCTCCAGAAAGACTTATTAACAAAGATCCCGCAGAATTCAACACAAAGCTACCAATCGAATAATTCAGCAGCACCGATCAATCAATGTACCTCCTGAGCTTCTTAGAAGCAGGATCATAGGCTTCACCGCCACCGTTAGCCCCATCAACCTTCGCAGCCTCAACCCCGTCGTCATCCGACTATCAACACTCCTCCTTGTCGCCGGACCCGTCGGCTATCTCCACGGACCCATCTCTGAGGGAGTCAACAAGCATGTCAACGGGAACCTATTGCAAAACTCCTGGCTCGAATCAGCCCTAATCCCGCCACCGAAAACTCTGCCATCCTCATCGTCCTTCATCACAGAGAGACAGGGAGGTTGCGTCCTATTCGTCGGAGGGGAGAGAGAGAGAGAGAGAGAGGGAGGGAGAGAGAGAGAGGCACGAAGAAGGAGACTCACAAAAGAAGAAATCTCGATCAGTCCGAAATTTTTTCAAAATGACACCTGCTTTTCTCCTTAGTCTGTCCAAAATGTGGGTCCCATGAGAGGACACATGTCGCCTTCCTACCACCTTCTTATTTGCCATGTTGGAGCACAAGGAGCACCCACTATTTTCTCGAAAAACAGAGTTAATGGCAGTTAGGAGAGGACTTTTCAGATTATAGGATTGGACCAACATCTAGGGAACTAGCCACCAGGTCCAACCTCCATGGAAAGATGACACGTGGTGAGTGGCACCGGAAACCATAAAAAAGAAAATAAGAACCAATCCCGTAAATGCAAATCTTATATTGAGATACGGTCTTTTGTTTTTGGTCAGTAAAAAAAAAAAAAAAAAGACTGTATCTCAATATTTACGGTCTTGCTTTATCATTTTTGTGCTATGAAATCCTCCAACTCGCAATTAATTCCGTTAGCTCTTTTTTTCAGGTTAGTATATGAAGCCTAGAGAAAGAACAACAGAAAAAACTTAGGCTTAATAAACAATCCAAAATATCACACATAGAACTTTCTCTACATCATTCGAAAGACTCTTTGTTTCCTGCAACAACTTGATGCGGAGTCTCACACCAAAGACCGCCATTTTAACAGCTCCAGCAGACGGAGGAGCAGCATGATTATGAAAAACTCCATTCCTATCCCCAAAATAGAGTAGATGGCACCATTCCAAATGAGTTTCACTACGATTTTAGTCAAAGACCTCCCTCTACAAGCTCCAAAGAACCCATTCTATCCCAATTATTAACATTCCAACAAACTTTAACCAGCCCCATTAGAGATCTCCATCCTTTGAGAAGGCACTCTAAAAAAAAGGTTTCCTAGACTCGGGAAGAAGAGCATAAGACACATTTGTCATCAATGGAGGACCCCCTTTTTATGTCGTCCGCCTGTTCAAGATAGCAAGCCAAGCTACAAATCTGAATTCATGCAAACTTGGATTAGATCTTCTGCATTTTATCCCTTACCCACTTCCAAGCATCAGCCTAAGTGAAGCATCCAGAGGAATTTCCTTTGAAAATTGCTCTACCCTCAAAAGCAGAGTAGGGGAAAGATCGTTCCCCATATGGCTGCTTGAATATGCACAAACAATTCCGATCCTGCTGGAGGACAAACCCACTCATCTCCATAAATGACACCAGCAACTAGAGAGTTCAGGCCCATTGCAGCATTATAAATTAGTTTTTTAGGATAGACATCCAAACAACACCCCATGAGGATGCCAAGGATCATTCCATAAGAAACTATGATGTTCATTACCATTTACCAATAATATATCTAACAAGTGGCTTAAGGACCGACCGTGCCTCGAGGAGCTTCCTCCGAATACACGTGCTGTCATTCTTGGGGGAAAAAAAGGAAATATGTCCTTCAGCTTTTCTCTGTTAATGGAGTCAAGTTCCTCCATAATTCATGGCTAGTGACATTATCAACTTCCTGATGTGGCATGAACCGGACACAAGACCAGCCCCTTCTCTCTCTATCTTCAACGTTTCTTTCATTTCTTTTAATATGGGCACCTAAGTTATAGAACTTATGATAAAAGTAATATCAAGTTATAAACTAATTTAATTAAAGCAATCAAGTTATTAGATGTGTTCAATTTAAGTGATGGAAATTGGAGATATGATATTTCTAAAAATTTTGAGAACGCATGACACTGATGTGGCATATCAAAGAAAAGACAAAAAAATTTTAAAAAAAAATAAAAGGCAAAGACCACAGAAAAAAAAAACAAAAAACAAAATAATAGGAAAATGGAAATGAAGAGAAGGAGGTGTGTTTCCTCTCTCTTCAAAGAGGTGTTGAAGTGGTTGCTCAAGGGTACTCGGTGCTCATCAAGACCTCAACATTGGCCCTCTGTGTGTGTGTTAAAATAATAATTGAAGAAAAGGAGTATAAGGTAATCGGGGCACTAAGCTAACAAGTTGGTTACAGGACGTTGTGCAAAGCACAAGCCAACTTAGGATGAACCCTTGCAAGTTTCACCGTCTTACCCCAAGTATGAGAAGCTACTATATTTGTCAAAACAGTGGTGATAGCTATGAAATTCTTTCTTTTTCTTTTGACAACAAAGGGCAAAAAGAAAACTTGCCGGCCTATGTTTCCAAATAGATAAAATCACTAAGTAGATATAATATTCTAAATACTTTAATGTTGAAACAGTTCAATCCAGTTAAAGTTGGTCTGATCCAAAAGAGCGAGCAGCAACGTGTGTAGCACAACATATTCAATTGACAAGTTTATGCAATATCATGTTTGAAATCATTTCTAAACAAAAACAAATTAAAGGCATATTGCCCAAAATTCTCTCTTTTCTTTAGGAGGCAACATTTTGGAAAGATCAATCATAATAATAAATTTTAAAATTTTCCTTTTAGTTCTAAAGCCGAACATTTACCCCAAACTTTTTTAGACTTTGTGAAAAGTCCCTTGATTTCTTAGATATTCATATCCATATTTTTTTGACAAAAACCCTGAAACATCGACACATTTACCCCAAAATTAAAGGGTATTTTGGTCTTTTCACTTTTAAAATTTTTTTTCAATTTTTTTTTTCAATTTTTTTTGCTTTTCTCTTCCCTCCGCCGGCGTCAGGCTAGGGCCAACCTCGCCCTCGCGCCCTCGCCCGAGCGAAGGTAGCCCTCGCCGACGCCGGCGAGGGCCTCCCTCGTGCCCTCGCTTGCGTCGGGCGAGGGCGGGCGCCCTCGCCAAATCCGGCGAGGGCCGTCCTCGCCCGTCGCCGGCGGCGGCCCTCGTCGGCGTCGGGCGAGGGTGTCCCGCCCTCGCCAGATCCGGCGAGGGCCGTCCTGGCCCGTCGCCGGCGAGGGACGCCCTCGCCCAGATCCGGCGAGGGACACCTCGCCCGATGCCGCCGTCCTCGCCTGTCGCCGGCGAGGGTGGCCCTCGCCCGACGCTAGCGAGGGCGACCCTCGCCGGACGCCGACTTCCCTCCGCCAGCTCCGCCATGGCCGGCGGAGGGAAGAAGAAGAAAAAAAGAAAAAAAAAAAGGAAAAGGAAAAAACATAATAAAAAGACAAAAATGCATTTGATGGGGTAAATGTTCCACAGCATCATTGAAAAGTAGCTGTTTTTGAAGCTTAAAACATCTAAGTGATAATACCCATAAGACTTCGAAAGGAGGAACCCCTAAATTTTATAAATTTTCCTTTCAGTTCTAAGCTGGACAGGAAGTAGACTCTGCTAGTCCCCTGGTTTCTTAGATATTCATATCCATCATCCTTTGGCTAACTCGAAATATCGACCAAATTTTTTTTTTTTTTTTTTGGGCAAAAAAGTTCCTCACTAGGTTGAAATTGGACTATACTCATGCAAATTCCAAGAAGGGGATTTCATGTGAAGTTCCGCAGCATTATTAGCAGCTGATATGAACCTTAGGACATGGCATGATAAACCCACGAGAACAATCTCCACCACTTGGTCGCTGCCATGATATCCAGCCTCGCCTGATGGCGGCAGTCATCGATTGGCCTCTGCACACTAATTTTCGGATTTGAATCACAGAGGCCGCCGCTGGCACGCTCTTTCGTAAATTCAAAACCATTTGCTCGACCGTTTTGGCCAAACAGCGCCCCAGCACGCTCCGGCCCCTACCGTTTCTTTCGGATTCCCAAAAATCATCTCCCAATTTCTGGGAAAATGCGGGTCCATTTCGCAACCCGAATCCGAGCCCATTTCGATACGCGTCCCCGGCCACCCTCCTCCTCCTCCTCCTCCTCCTCAAGCTCCCTCCTTCCCCCAGCCGGATCGCCGCCATCGCCCGCCGCGGCTCGGCGAAAATGGCGGAAACGGCCCGCTCCACCAATCCGAAGCGGCCCGTTTGCCCGTCCTGCTCCAAGCCGGCGCGCACGTGCCTCTGCAGCCGGATCCGATCTCCGGGTCTCGACCACCCCGTCCGCGTCACCGTTCTCCAGCACAGCCTGGAGCGGAAGCACCCCCTCAATTCCACCCGAATCTTGAGGCTAGGGCTCAATAACGTCGCCGTCGCCGCCGTTTCCGACGTCAACTCCGGCGCCGAGTTCTCGATCTCGCCGCTCGAGCAAGATTCCGAAGTCAGCGCCAATGGATTGGTATCCGGAGTGGAGGTGGGAAGCCCTAATTCGGTCGTCGAATCGAATGGAGCTCATTGTCCTGGGGATGATAGGGACTGCGGTTCGATTTCCCCCAACGGTGGGGAGCTTTCGGAGGATTCCCAGGTGCTGCAGAACTCGCGCGCTTGTGGAGTCTTGTCTAGAAGTACTAGCAAACCTGTTATCAGTTTTCGAATGGGCAAGAAGGGAATTATCGAATCGATAGACCATGTTTGGATGTCTCGAATCGGTCATCGAGGAGCTGATTTTGATGCCGTATTAGATTGCCAGTCAGCTCGTGATGTTCTGTCGAATGGATTTGTGGTTAGGAAATCACAAAACCTTGTATCGAATCCAAGCTTGGAGTTTGAAGAATCTGAGGAATTCGTACTCAAGGTGCCGCGTGGGTCGGTACTTCTGTTCCCGACCAAGAATGCACTCAGCATTGATGAACTCAAGGCAGCTGAGTTCAAAGTCAGGAACTTGATCGTGCTGGATGGCACATGGATGAAGGCGAAGAGAATGTACAGCGAGAATCCTTGGTTGAAGCTGTTGCCTCATCTGAAGTTGGATTTGGAGTTGATGAGCTTGTATGGAGAAGTTAGAAGTCAACCTAAGGCTGGATGTTTGTCCACTCTTGAGAGTGTCATTTACACGATGAAGGCAGTTGGGGGCAGTCTGGAGGGGCTGGATCAACTGGTAGATGTTTTCGAGTCAATGGTCGATGATCAGAGACGATGTAAAGATGAAAGATTGGGTAAATCCACTTCAGGGTAAGCCTCATCCAGCGTACCCTGCCATAATGAGCTCTTAGGCAGTTTTCTGTTCAAGTTCATATTGCTTGGTTGCATTGATCATTTGTGCCTGTTGAATTTGCCTTCACTGAGGTCTCTGCTGGCCCGTCTTTTGCACTTCTCAAGGTTTTCCAGAATATCATGCATTGTAATTGCCCGCATTAGTGTTTTCAAACTAGGTCCTTCCCCTCTTAATTATGTCTCTAAGTTGAATTTGCCAAGGATGTGCTGATTTTCTGCACTGTGATTCTCTTATTTCTTTATGAATATTGACTACCAACAGGCATGTTGGGTTGAGTATCAAAGTATCTGCTTAAGCTTTTATGCTGTAATTCAATCTAATACTACAGTATGACCCGTGTGATGCACTGAGATATGTAACTGCATCAATGTTTTGACATGTCAGAATTCAGATAGAAATTGCCCTTTCTCAAAATACTCTGTATTATTTAGCTTAGTTAATTATTTTCTACATGTTAGATTTCAAATAAAAGAGTAAAACAATATAAACTTAACAAAGAGAAATTACGAAATTATTTTGCTATCACCTCATGTCAAGAATGATCACCTTTTCGCTAGCCCGATGGTCATGATTGGGGGTGTTTTGAATTCTAATACAGGAAAAGAGGCACTCGAGATAAAGAACAAAATCAGTTCTCTTGTTTATTACCCGATCATATTGAAATTCCCATAGTACTTTTATTGCTGTCTTTACCTATTTTATAGGATAAAAGAGAAATCACATATATTGTGCTGAAAAAGATATAAATCATTTCAACAAATATAAATAATTTTAACTTCACTATTACACAATTCAATCAATAAAAATGAATCTCCTTTTCATTATTTGATTCTCTGTCATCATTTTTTATTGAAATATTATGGTTTGTTAGATAAAAAGCAAGAAAGAAGGGGAAAAAACTAAAATTGAATCAGATTCAAACCAACCCAAAGAAATTGGAAGAGCAAAAGAAAAATTTAGGCCTTTTCCTTTTTAAATGGCATTTGGTTTTATTAATATAAAAAGTGTTGATAGTTTATGAAGGGGCTGAGATAAGGAAGATTGCGTGGATACTGGGCAGTTGAGCTAAATGTTAAATTCGTAATGAGGACATGAATGTAGTTTCATACAAAATGAAAGCATACACCATTGGCAGAATGCGCTTGTTTATGTTGTCCAGAAGAGTTTCTCGAAGCTTTGGTTTCTTTCTTGGGTAAATGGTGTTTCAACTTTTTATCCACCAATTGGGATGTTTGATGTAGCTAAGTCCTAAGTCCTGAAAAGATGGCATGGTGAAGTCCTGGACAGTCAAGGAAAGAATCGTACTTCATTTCTGTTTCTTTGGCACAATTCGAAGTAGTAGTCCTTGAGTAGGTACTGGCATGGGGTCCCTAATGTAATGATCATCTGAACATAACTCCCAAGAATACCCAGTGACCAGCTGATGGATTGCAACAAGGGTTTCGATCCTGGCAAATTCGTTTCCTGGACATATGCGAGGCCCTCCTCCAAAAGCAACAAAGCTGTAGGGTGGTACCAACTTCTGGTTTTCAAATCTAGCAGGATCAAACTTTGATGGCTCTGGGAATATGCTCTCATCCATGTGCGTCATGCTTGATGCCCAGAAGATCTAAATCACACATTAGGTGCCAAAAGCATATTAATCGACTGGTTTCACAGATAGAGAGAATAAATAGCAGATAATGCAAACATCTGAAGAGATGGGAAAAGTTATTGGCATCCTTACTTGCCAGCCTTTAGGAATGAGGTATCCACCGTAGTCAATATCCTTAAAGGCTACCCTGAAGCCAGCAAAAACAGGCGGAACCATCCTCAGGGTTTCCATGGCTACTCTCCATGTGTATTTCATCCTGGCAAGGTCTTCCCAAGTTAGAGGTTCTCCTGAAGTCTTGCTTTTTGCTATCTCTTCTTGTTCTGCAAAAGCAAAAGACGCTTGTGACTTGCAGTAAGGGGGAAGGAACATGCTTCTGAGCTTTGTTATTAAAGCTGACATCTGACTTTGAAAACTCTGAATAATTTGTGTATTGATTTGTCTTACATTTGGCAAGTCATCCATTTTCC
This sequence comes from Eucalyptus cloeziana, assembly GCA_014182715.1. NCBI lineage: Eukaryota > Viridiplantae > Streptophyta > Magnoliopsida > Myrtales > Myrtaceae > Eucalyptus > Eucalyptus cloeziana. The sequence goes on along the minus strand of CM024639.1, from coordinate 9,741,305 downwards.
ATCAGCAAAATAGATTCATTATTATTAACATATTCTTCTTCATTTAGTTTTATTTTTCTTCCTTTTTGGGTTGCAGGAATCTCTATGCAGATTCAGCAAATCGAAAAAGATGCCAGAAATAGAGGATGTGTACCTTGAAGAACCGCTTGATAAACAGCAGGATTCTTAGAAGATGCAGCATGCAAGTCATGAGAACAGATGAGGTATCAAGTCCTGCAACCATGATTAGCATGATATTGTGCAAAATTTCCTTATCAGTCACAACTCGTTTATTTTCTTCATCGCGCTTACTTAACAGGCACGTGATCAAGTCTTGATGAGGAGTGGCAGTGCGCTGTCTAGTTTCTCTTTCTTCTCTTGTACAAGTTCCTTCAACAGACCTTGGACCCTGGAGCTTGCATGGAGGCTCCTACTATAGCACGTGAATGGTAGCTTTACTGGTATCGACCACACTCCCTCTATCATTTCTTGAAAATTTTGCAAGAATTTCTCTCTTTCCGCTCTTTCCTCCATACCAAAGAGAAGAGAGCATATAATGTTGAATGTAAGGTTTTTCATCAGGGGCAATGCCTATAGGAAAATCAAAGCATTAATGTCATTTACTCTGCTTTCGTTTGTTGAAGAGAGCATGCGCACTTTCAGTCTATGCATTCATGCTCATAGTCAATGGATGCAGAGGCCATACAAGTGTGAACACCAGTTATATGAGGGAGTGAGTGCATACACCATATGTTCCTTAAAATTGATATGTATAGAATATATCTCAAACAGATCAAAGCAACTGTGGGAGTTTTACAGCATATTGACATACCGCAACTTTTTCCTTGCCCTGCCAGTGCAACTCGATGTGCTTTCTGACTTCTTCATCCATTTTCCCCACCTACTGCTTCAGAGATTCTGGTCACAAGAATGACATCAGAGAGTCTCTCACGCGTTTGTGATCTTGGCCACTGAGTTCCATCAGATTTCGGTCTCCCAGAATTGCGCAGATGGATGCTGTTTGTTTGATGGCCATCTCGCTGCTGTCTCCAGAGAATACGAGCTTGTTTGTTGCTTGTCCATGAATGAACACTGTTGGTTTGCCAAAGAGAGAGAGCCTCGAGATTGGTCCATACTTCCACACTCTTTCATGGAGCCATTCTTCTCGCGTGTTTGTCCTCATGGCTCGGAGCAGATCAAGGCTTTGGCCTATAATGGGGATTCCCAACGAACCCGGAGGTAGCTTTCATGATGAACCTCTTCTTCTTCAGCTTAATAAAAAGAGAACTGGTAGAAGGAAGAGAAGAAGGATGATCAAAATGTTCATTGTTGTGGGTGAGGGCATGTGTGTGGGTGTGTGGGTATGTGTGGGTGTGTACGTAGGGGAAAGCAAGAGTCATAGCTCTCCATTTTTGTCTGTTTCTGAACTAGCACTTTAGGTGGCAGATTCCTTCTGGAACGGGCGATGACGATTACTGTGTAGAAAACGCATCGACTTTGATACAGGTTCTATTAAATATTTAGCCAATTTGTTTCGTGTGCCAGGTGCTTTATTCAAAGTTGCGGTTGACATAGACTGACCTAACAGAGAAAGAAATGGATGAGACATCTTGTTTGGTCGTGACAGCGGAGTTGAGCCCGGATGTATGTTACTCTAAATTTGTTCCAGTCACTATCATAAATTTAACGGGATGGAGCAAAACTGAGAACCAATTTTTAATATGTTAGCGTAAAATACAACAAAACTCCTAGAATGAGAAATGGACCATGGTTGTCGAAATTTGAAGATCAGAAAGATTGAAAGGAGGAACAGGATCTGTTCCTGAATTCCACTCGAAAAGCTTATCATCGTCCGCTATCATCCTCCGCGATTGTTGATCAAACAAGTCAGTCGACAAGAGAAGGGCAAAGAAAAAGAAGAATGTGAAGAATATGAGATGGAAACGGAGGTGGGATTCTTGGAAACTGCAGTGAAAAAATATTCTGAATGGAGTCTTCATTTTCTCCAACCCATAAAGGAAAGGATAGCTAACTCCAAAGACTGATAAGTGAAGAGATCTCATTTTCGGTGAAAGCTGGAACAATTGTTCCTATGCAAATTGAGATATTACAGTGATGCGAAAATCTTACTTCTCTGCACCATAATTCTAATTCCATTCTAGTGTCCGATTTTATTTTACCAAAAAGACATGCACAATTCATTTGATATAAAAGATACTGAGCAATTGAGATCCTAATAGCGGGAGCTAGCCTTTCTCTAGCCTAGCCACTAGAACTCGAGAACAAGCACCGAGGATATGGGCTGGACTTTGATGAACCCAGCTTGGGTGTTGATAACGTAGAAGTGAGAGTCGGGTAACTGAGCACGGGCACTAGAGTCTTGGCTTGACCTTAAGGGATGTGGGCCCAACTACCAAGGAACCGAGACCAATCACTAGTGAGTTAAGCATGGGCCTGGTCTTAGTCACCATGAAACTGGGCATGGCTCAGTTCCTAGGTATAGGTACCGAGGTCTTTGGTCCAACCTCAAGGGACCTAACCTTGGCTGCCATGGAGCCAAGCATGGCCTTGACAAAGCAGTGCGTGTGTAATGTAAAGGCCCAATAAATCCAAGCCCATGTCTTTAATAGACAAACTCAGCCCATATATCCTCTTCTCTTCTCTGGATATTTCATGTGCGGGCAAGCGGCAGACAAAATTTAAAAAAAGAGGAAGAGAGGGGGGGTCGTCCGTGAGAAGGAAAAAAGGGGAAGAGTGAAATTTTCATGCACTCACGATATGGACGACTCGTCAAGCCAAATCAACAGTATTTTGCAACGTTGGTAAGTGATCGAAACCTCTAATCGTCTATTTAAAAAAATCGCTGAAATTAGGGTTTAAAATTTGGATTTAGATCAATTATGACTTGCTATGTTTGATTGGGGAGTTTTCAAGCGGTATACATATAAAATTGATAGCTTAGATGCTATAAATTTAGAGCACTTTATAAATCTAAATATGAGCTTACATTTTGCACGAAATGAAATTTTCAAGTTTGTAGTCGCGAACAGTAAACTTTGAGCTCCTTACCAAAGAAAACAACAGTAAACTTTTAGCTGAATGTCAAGCCTCTAATTTTTGCAATCCCTTTAAATAGACAGTTAGAAGTTTCGGCATTGCAAAACGATATTGATTCGACTTGACAAGTCATTTGGACCATGAGCACGCGAAAATTCTCTCTCTCTTCCCCCTTTTTCCTTCTCACAAATGAGCCCCTCTCTTTTCTTATTTTTCTTATTTTGTCACTCGCTTGCCCTCCCGTGAAATATCTTGAGAATAGAAGAAATATGGGCTGAGTTTGTCTATTAAACACATGGGTTTGGGTTGGGCCATTATACTATGGTCTAAGCACCAATGACTTTGGTGCCGAAGTAAGTACTTAGGCATGGCCATTGAGGACTTGGGCTTAGGTACTGAAGTCCTAGGCCCAATCTTTGTGAATTCAGGCCTATCTTAATGGGCCCAGGGCGTTTAGTTCGGAGTTTGGGAAATGTCAGGAGAAACGCAAATACCTTTGAGATAAAATGTGTTTTCCGAAATCGCAGATTGTTTTGGTAAACTAAAATTGAAAAGTGTCTTTAGGGAAATGCAAAACTGTTTGGTAAACTTGTATTTGAAAAGTCCCTTGGTGTGACCAAATTAAAGTGTTTTAGTTTTAATATTTTTAAAATTGCAAAAAAGAAACAATGAGTATATAACATTTTACAATTTCATGTTGAGAGTAATATAAAATATATATATTAGTAAATTTATTTAAAAATTATATTAAAAGAATTTAATTATAGATTAAATGCAAAGCTTAACTTTTAGCCTAAGGTTCTCTTAGGTTTGTTTTTAACTTTGAATATTTTTTTTAATTATTTTAGTATTAATCATTTTCGTTAATTAATGATCATTCTAGTGTATTGATGAAAAGTTGAGCTATTGATTGTCAAAAGATAAAAATGATATAGAAAAAAAAAAAAAAGGTAAACTTATTTGGTGGATTGAACCAAACAGGCCCTATAGTAAGGAATCAAGGCATTCAAATATTTTTCAATTTTAACCCTGCAACGTATAAGGCCAATGACTAGTGATGACCAGTGCCTCCAAGAGACAAAAGAATCGGTTACAATTGCTACATCCTTTCATAAATAAAATTAAAAAATCGAACAGGCCAGGGCAAGATCTCAGGAGAAACCAAATCATCATTGCGTCACTTACATAAGGCATGCAATCTCGCTCTTGGCAGACTAGGCAATGGCACAGGACTAGATACATTTCCAATGATTTTCTTTCACAAGGATTAAACATGCGCTTTACCAAGCGTGAGTCATGTTTCTGCCATTTTCAACATTAATGGTTCAAGACACATACAACACAAGACAGAATAGCCAAAGGAGCGGGACTAGGCAGGTCAGACATCAACTCAAGAATCCCAGTGACAAGAATGAAAGGAGTTCACCGGTGATGTATTTCTGGCACCCAATCAGAAACATTTGACTCAAACTCAATCCGATATCAATCTATAGTTGCATGAAATAGCCAAATAATCTAACAATAAGTTCGAAATTGCTTTGCCAAACAAATTTGACGCCGCAATGTCTATCCGCCTTTGTCACATCAATCACCATGAATCTTCTTGGGATGGAGATCAAGGGGCAAGTACTTCTTTTTCTTGTAATCCTCCCTCAAAGCAACCTTTTGTTTCTAGGAAATCACAGTCAAGACTTGTGCAATCGACAGCCTTAACACCTTTCTGCAACAATTGAAGATCAGAAACCCATTAAGAAAAGCACTAATTTCCATATGTTCAATTGGAAAAACTGCCCGGCAGGGAATTATACCCATTAAGCTACCATAACATCACAGCAATGGGTGTTTATAAGTTAGTGGCAACTCCTAAGTTTAGTATCAAATGGAATAATCAATGTGGATGCCAAACTGCGATTGATAATAGTATAATATGGGAACAGAGATTCTATGATGGAAAGACGGTAAAAAAAGAAAAAGGGAAAGCATATAAAAGCGATGTCAAATTATTACAACAGCAAGACAATCAATTTCAAAAGCCATAAGTGCTGGTCATGCATGAAAAAGAAAGGCAGAAACTTGAAAGGTTCCCATTCTTGATCTAAGAAAGTGCAAAGTGCAGTCAAAGCAATGTCAGGAGGCCATATAGCTCATGGTTTATCAATTTTCACTTCTACGCAATCTCTGCAAACCATGTTTTATTTTCACGCCTTTAGATCTCTTATTTCTACTCGATGACTTCTTGAACATGATGATACCTTTCACAATCTTACAGTAAGTTTAGCAAAGCCTGACCAGAATTCACAGTGGATCAATTTACCAAAACAGAACAAGATGGACAACAAGATAAATGAGAAAAGGTAAGAGTAATACAATACGACAGAATCTATCAGCCTATCACAACGACCTACAGGTTGTTCCCTCACAAAGTCGATATAATCAACTCCACTAAGTACTTCTGGTTTCATCCAAAAGCTTCTTCAAGAAATAGCTGAATTGAAGCAAAGCAATTACTGAAAATTCAAGCATCATTGCTGCCAGCCACAATTTGCTAGGAGTATCTTAGTAATGTTTACAAAGACAGCTCAAAGCAATGACCGATTTTCTATAGCATTCTCGGATCTTGTTGGAACGTGCTTGAGGAGGACATCATCACTTTTTTTAGGAGCCCTGATACTCTTTTGCAATGCCAATGAAAGTATTCTATCCTAATGGGGTTTTCCGATCAATTTTCCGATCAATTTAAAAATTGACAATTATCAGTCAATAATGTGTAAGTTTATTGCACTCGAGTAGAATATTGCTCATCCAGAAAGATCCGAAACCTAAATTTCATAATTCCAAATCAGATTCAGACAAGCTTCTACTCATGTAAACCTAATGCAAGGTTACAACTTTCTTTCTAGAAAATTTACTTCTACTGTCATTTTGCATATTTCATATGAGTTTTCAAGTGCTGATAGTTTCAGATTTGCTTTCCCAGGTAGGTTTATACCGGTGAGGGACTCTATTCCTGCATATTAGCACTTTAAATAAGTGATTAGCTCTCCATACTAGCATAAATTTATCTCCCACATATCCATACTTGTTTTCCTAGATCTTGAGGTTCAAGAGACACCCTTTTGTTTGTGTTTCACACTCGAATTCTCCGTGCTACTTTCTTCAGCCTAATCTTGGCAGCCAAATTTCTCACTAGGGTTCTCTCCCCGTGTCAATGTTCCTATCCAAGTGAGACACCTTTCAAGTAGGTAATGAAGCCAAGTGGCAGCTGAATTTCTCACTAGGGTTCTCTCCCTGTGTCAATGTTCCTATCCAAGTGAGACATCTTTCAAGTGGGTACTGAAGCCAAGCAGCAGAGAGGCAACGAAAAAGCATAGAACCTCTCCTACAGCAATTGTAGAATGGATGATTCACTGGGCCACACACGTTATAGCCTAAGTCCAATCTTTCTCGGCGAAACATCGAACACAAAACAAGCATATAATCAAACCGTACGACTGGCCTATCTTGTTCTAACCACATAATGTCCGGAGTTTAGGGCCTAATGGTTCGGCTACAATGTCCAAGCAACCGATTCCGAGCATCGAGCGAAAGACGAACGCATACGTATCGAATAACAGTTCCACCCCAGACCTAATCAAATTGAGCAGAAAAAACAGCAAATTGAGGCGAAAATTGCAAATGAGGAAAGAAGAACCCTAGCACTACGAACCACAAACACGACCTACTTGGTACGATCAAGCACAAGAATCAAAACCACGATCAAGCACAGGAATCAAAACCCATCATCAGAGCCCTGGAACCCCAAATCTTGCCTCGTTCAAGAACGAATTCTAGAGACAATCATCAACAAAACCGAGCAATACCCTCGACAGAACAGAAGAGAGAGAGAAAGAGAGAGAGAGAGAAGTGCCTGCAGAACGGAAGAGGAAGGACAGGAGAGTACTTGGCCGGAGGGAGCAGCGAGCGAAGTGGAGTGAAGAGAAAGCGAAGCAGGCCGAAGAAGAGGAAGAGAGCTCCGTCGAGGTAACGAGAGTTTACAGGGATCCAAAACCGAGAACGACCACTGTCGATGAGTTGCAGGGAGAGAGAGAGACGGAGAAGAAAGCCGTCGAGTTGCAGGGAGAGAGAGCGACGAGGAAGAGAGGTGAGAGAGCGTCGCGTGAAAAACGCCTCGAAAGAGTTAGGGTTTGTTTTGGATAGGGTAAAATTGGACTTTTAATAAAGTTTTGAGGGTAAAATGGGTAATAAGCAAAAATTCATTAATTTTCTCACCAGCATCCCGAAAATGCTGAAATGCCCAAAGCGCCCCCTAGCCACCTAGGCTCAAACACTAGTAACTTGCATATGGGAACCAAATACCCGGACATGGTGCTGAGGTCCCAAGACAAACCTGTGAAAACTTGTGGCTTGCCTTGGTGGACCCAAACTCGAGCACCGATGGTTTTGGTACAAGAGCCAGGTACTCAAGCACGATCATCAAGACCTAAGCCCAAGCATTGGGGCGTTGGGCTCGGCATCGAGGGACCTGATTGTCAAGAAACTAGTCCCAGCCTCAATGGAAGATTGCATGGATAGTGGACAGTCGAGCTAAATGTCAAATTTGTAAAGACGACATGCATATAGCTTCATACAAAATGAAAACATACACCATCGGTAGAATGCACTTGGCTATGTTGTCTGGAAGAGTTTCTCAAAGTGCTGGCTTCCTTGTTGGGTTAACGGTGTTTCAACTTTCATCCACCAATGGAGATGTTTGATGTAGCTAAGTCCTGAAAAGGTTGAAAAGGTGGCATGGTGGAAGTCCTGGATAGTCAAGGAAAGAATTGTACTTCATTTCTGTTTCTTCAGCACAATCCGAAGCAGTAGTCCTTGAGTAGGAATTGGCATGGGGTCCCCAATGTAATGATCATCTAAACATAACTCCCAAGAGTATTGAGTGACCAGATAATGAATTACAACAAGGGTTTCAATCCTTGCAAATTCATTTCTTGAGCATATGCGAGGCCCTCCTCCACAAGGAATAAAGTTGTAGGGTGGTATTGACACTTGGTTTTCAAATCTAGTGGGATCGAACTTTGATGGCTCCGGGAATATGGTCTCATCCATGTGTGTCATGTTTGATGCCCAAAAGATCTAAATCACACGTGATGTACCAAATGTATGTAAATCGATTGTTTCACATGTAGAGAGAATATATAGTAGATGAGCAAACATTTGAAGAGAGAGGAAAAATTGTATGCATCCTTACTTGCCAACCTTTAGGAAAGAGGTATCTGTTGAAGATCACCGCCTCTCTCTCTCCTGGAGTTCTCTAGATCTCTCTTTACTCCTCTAGATTTCTCTCTCTCTCTAGACAATTCCTCAGCTGCAGCCAATTTCCCTGTCAGAAGAGAAGCCGCAATTATTGACAAATGAGTCAACAAGTTGCAATAAAATAATAAGGAAGAAGAGATATTTGGTGTGGGAAGTCGGTGAATGTGCCGACTTTGCCTCCTATAAATAGGGGTTGTTGTCTCTTGAGAGTGGGTAAGGGGGTGTTGTGTGAAGTGTGTGGAATGCGTGCATGAGATGTGTGAGTGTGTGTAGGGGTCTTGAGAGTGTGTTGTGTAGAGTGTGCTATGTATGCATGTGAGTGTGAGGGAAATTGTGTAGAGTTGTCCGAGTATTGTATGTGGCGTGAGAAAATATTGTAATAGTTAAATTCATATTTTGTGAATTATATTTGTACCACATTTCCGCAAGATTCAACAGTATCCACCATAGTAAATGTCCTTCAAGGCTACCCTGAAGCCACCAAAAATAGGTGGAACCATTCTCAGAGTTTCCATTGCCACTGTCCATGTGTACTTCATCCTGGCAAGGTCTTCCCAAGTTAAAGGTTCTCCTGAAATCTTGCCTTGTGCTATATCTTCTTGCTCTGCAAAAGCAAAACGTGCTTATGACTTGTCGCAACAAGGGGGAGGAACATCCTTCTGAGCTTCGTTATTAGAGTTTGACATTTGGCTTTGGAAATTCACCAAATTTATGTATTGCTTTTCCTTTCATTTGGCAAGTGTTCCATTTTCCAACAGCAAAATAGAGACCATTCATTATCCTCACGTGGCTTGGGTCATAGTTCAAGAGTGAACTGAGTTTGAACATATTCTTCGTTGCTTTGCTTTAGTTTCCTTCCTTTCTGGGCTGCAGGAATCTCTGTGTAGATTCTACAAATTTAAAAGATGCCAGAAATAGAGGATGTGTACCTTGAAAAACTGCTTTATGAACAGCTGGATTCTTAGATAGAAAACACAGCACGAAAGTTATGAGAACCGATGAGGTATCATGTCCAGCAACCATGATAAGCATGATATTGTGCAAAATTTCCTTGTCAGTGACTACTCTTTCATTTTCTTCATTGCGCTTACTTAACAAGCTTGTGATCAAGTCCTGATGAGGAGTTGCAGTACGCTGCTCTAGTTTCACCATTTTCTCTTGTACAAGTACCTTCAACAGATTTTGCACCCTGGAGCTTGCATCGAGGCTCCGATTGTAGCGCATGAATGGCAGTTTTACAGGTATTGACCACATTCCCTCTTATCATTTCTTGGAAAATTTTGCAAGAATTTTTCTTTGTCAATTCTTTCCTCTAAACCAAAGAGGAGAGAGCATATGATGTTGAATGTAAGGTTTTTCATCAGGGGCAACACCTAAGGGAAATCAAAACTTCAAGTGCGATTTACTCTGCTTTGCTTTCGTTTATTGAAGAGATTAAGCGCACTCCCAGTCTATGCATTCATTCTCATAGTCCATACATGCATAGGCCATACAAGAGTGAACCACAGTCATATGAGATTATGAGTGCATACACCATGTGTATCTAAAACTTACTATGTATTGAATATACCTCAAACAGATAAAAGCAACACAGAATTTATAGGATATCAACATACCGCAACTTTTTCCTTGCCCTGCCAATGCAAGTAGATGTGCTTTCTTACTTCTTCATCCATATTCCCCATGTACTGCTTCATGGATTCTGGTATCAAGAATGACATGAGAGAGTCTCTTACGCGCTTGTGATCTTGGCCACTAAGTTCCATCAGATTGCGGTCTCCCAGAATCGCGCGGATGGATGATGTCTGCTTGTTGGCAACCATGCTGCTGTCTCCATGGAATACAAACTTGTTTGCTGCTTGTCCATGAATGAACACCGTCGGTTTGCCAAAGAGAGTGAGCTTTGAGATTGGCCCATACTTCCTCACTCTTTCGCAGAGCCATTCTTCTCCTGTGTTTGTCCTCATGGCTTGGAGCAGGCCGAGGCTTTGGCCTATAATCGGGATTCCCAGTGATCCCGGAGGTAGCTTTCTCAATGATCCTCTTCTTCTCCAGCTTAACAGAAAGAGAATTGGTAGAAGAAGGAGAAGAAGGGTGATCAGAATGTTCATTGTTGGTGCGGGCATGTATGATGAGGGAAAGCAGGAGAGTTATAGCTCTATACTTGTCAGTTTCTCATCTAGTATTTTAAGCGGTATATTCCTACTGCAACGTGGGATGCAGAAAAGGTCACCCACTTTGATACGAGTTTTTATTAAATATTCTGCCGATTTGTCTCGTTTAGCGGACGCTTTATTGATAATTGCGGATGAGTAAAACATTTAGGATAAGACTGACCTCACAGAGGGAAAAATTGATGTGAACTCTGGTTTGTTTTCAACAAACGGAGTTGAGCCCCATAGGGAAAAGGAAATCTTGCTTTTGAAATATACTTGTGTTCTTAAAATGTTCCTGGAAAAGGCAAAACCATCAGGCAACAATGCAGCAAAATTGCATTATCCCTTCGGAGCAAAACACAATTGATGGATTGCTCAGAACCCACCAGAACTCGTAGAACGAGATGTGGACTATAGATGTCAGAATTTGAAGAGCAGAAAAAATTTATTCAGTTTCTGAGTTCTACTCAAGAAGTTCATCATCTTCGTCGAACAGTTTCTTTGCATTGTAACTCTGGTTCCATCCTAGTGTCTGGTTCTTTGCACCAGGCACGGTCCTTGTCCCATGTTTTGGTTGGATTTGGACCTTTATTTGGTTGCATAGCTTTTGAGTGGATGCAATGGACTGCCATTCCAGCAATCAGGAAAATTTGTCATAAACTATACATCTGCCACACACCTGCACTGTCAAACTCTTTTGAAAGGTGCTCATACTGGAAATCAGCTGAGTGTTTGGACAAGGCTGTTACTTATACATGTGGCGTTCGAAGAATATGAGGACTTCAGAGCGTGGGTTCTGCATGGATCTGCAATTCTATTTCCTACTCAAAATGCACTTGGCGTTGATGAACTCAAGGAGGCGGCTGAGTTTGAAGTGATGAACTTGATTGTGCTGGTATGGAAGGTGGATGAAAGCAAAGAGAAAGTAACATTGAGGATCCATGGTTGAAGCTGTTGCATTTGTTAAAGGAAAAAACATCCAACGGTGGATGTAGACAATAATTGCACCATGTGATGTTAAACTTGTAGCCGATGACCATCTATGGAGAAGTTAGAAGTCTGCCTGATGCTGGATGTACATTGTGCACTTCAATCATGCTGGATTGCATTATGTGAATTCGTATTATTCTGATGCATACGTAAATGATGGATGCTAGTCAATGAAACATCATCACATTGTGCTGCAGGCTAATATTATGTATAACTGACGTGCAAGGTTGCAAACACTACCATGAAAAGGAGCTGCAAAAGCAATAACCACACCAGAGATGAGGATTTAATGAGTTAATCTTGTCTTGTGTCTTGGCAATTGGCATACTTTAGAATAAGAAAGCATACATAAAGAAGAGAGATTTTCAGAGAGATTTTTCCTTTTTGGTTCTCGTCAATCAGGGAAGCGTTGAAATGGCAGCTCGAGGGTCGTCGGTGCTCACCAAGGCCACGGCGTTGCTTCTCTCTCTTAGTGGTAAAAATGACAATCGAAGAAAAGGGTAAAGTTGAAAAAGATAAATCACAAGCATCACTTGCGTAATGCATCGAGTTGACAAAAGCCGGTTTTGACTTGCGGTTCGTTGCTCAATTCTCTGGTCACGTACATTGCTATCTCGTTGACGTCTCCTCCAATTATTGACCTGACGTATATTCAAGATTTTAAAATACAGCTTATGCCGCTATCTAAATTAGTTCCACTCTAAAGATATGTGTTCTTAATAAATAGAGTATTGCTTGCTAAAGCATACTCATTTTATCCGAGTAATTCCATTGAGTGCATTCAAAAAGTTTCATTGAACAAATGAATTTACTTAGTTTGAGAAATGTAGAGAAATTTTAAAAGATTATAGCTAAGTTATAACACAATATGATGAATTTATATATTTATTTTAAGTATAAGGAAATTGAATCAAATAAAAATCATATTGCTTTATTAAATCATACATTTATCTAACAATCTAAGCTTTTGAAATAGTTGGTCTTTGATCCCAAAAATCTCATAATTTCATAGGATAAAAGAGAAATTGCATAAATTGTGCCCTCAACTTCACTTTAAGATTAATTATCTATAAAATTGAATCTCCTTTTCATATGTGGATGCTTTGTTCATCTTTTTTTTTTTTTTTGGTTGGAATATTTTGCTATGTCAGGTAAAAAGCAAGAAAGAAGAAAAGAAAAGAAAATTGACTAACCCAACGAAATTGGAAACAACAAAAGAAGAATTTAGGAGAGAAGCCACATATTCCCTTTTCTGTTTAATCCCTATTTATTTTAAGTAATATAGAAAGCGTTGATAGTTGGAAGGGCTAAGATAAGGAAGATTGCATGGATACAGGAGAGTCAAGCACAAAAGTTATAAGTATGGATGAGGTATCACGTCCAGCAATCATGACAAGCATGATATTTTGCAGAATTTCCTTGTTAGCCACAACTCGTTCATTTTCTTCACTGTGCTTACTTAACAAGCGCATGATTAAGTCTTGATGAGGGGTTGCAATGTGCTGCTCTAGTTTCAGTTTCTTCTTTTGTACAAGTTCCTTCAACATACCTTGGACCCTGGAGCTTGCACGGAGTCTCTGATTGTAGTGCGTGAATGGCAAGTTCACTGGTATGGACAACATTCCCTCTACCATTTTTGAATGTTTTCCAAAAATTTCCTCTTTCAGCTCCTTCCTCCATACTAAAGAGAAGAGAGCATATGATGTTAAATGTGAGGATTTTCATCAAGGGCAATGCCTATAGGAATGTCAAAACATTATTGTTATTCAATGCATTCATTCTCACAGTCGATACATGCAGAGGCAATACAAGTGTGAACCCCAGTCATACGAGACTATAGTGTGCATACATCATGTGTGTCTTAAAATCTAATATGTCTTGATGTATCTCAAACAAATCAAAGTAACAATGAGATTCTACAGAATATCAACATGCCGCAACTTTTTCCTTTCCCTGCCAATGCAACTCGATGTGCTTCCAGACTTATTCAACTATTTTTCCCATGTACTGCTTCAGTGATTCTGGTCTCAAGCGACATGAGAGATTCTCTCACACGTCTATGATCTTGACCACTGAGTTCAAACAGACTGTGGTCTCCCAGAATTGTGCGAATGGATGATGGCTATTTGTTGGCAAGCATGTTGCTGTCTCCATAGAATATAAACTCGTTTGCTGCTGGTCCATGAATGAACACCGTTGGTTTGCCAAAGAGAGTGAGCTTTGAGATTGGTCCATACTTCCTCACTCTTTCTCAGAGCCATTCTTCTCCCGAGTTTGTCCTCATGGCTCCTCTTCTTCTCCAGCCTAATAGAAAGAGAACTGGTAGAAGAAAGAGAAGAAGAGTGATTAAAATGTTCGTTGTTGTGGGTGTATTTATGTGTGCGTGGGTGTGGATTCGTGTGATGAGGGGAAAGCAAGAGAGTTATATAGCTCCAAGTTTTTTTGTCAGTTTCTGAACTAGTAAATTAGGTGGTTGATTCCTTCTGGAACAGCGGGTGTAGATTACCATGTAGAAAATGCATCAACTTTGGTACAAGTCCAATTAAATAATAAGATTCTACCAATTTGTATAGTGTACCAGATGCTGTATCGAAAAATTGTGGTTGAGATAAAACAAATAACATAAGACTGACCTACAGAGGAACATGTTTTATCCCAAGTGTATTGGCAGAAGGGAATAATTTGGGAACGGCGAAGATGGAGATAAAATGGATGTGACCTCTTTTGGATTCAATAACGGAGTTGAGCCTGGATGTGCATTACTATGTATCTATTTCAGTCAACCCTGTCACTCAACTGAAGGGTACAAAATATAGTTTTGAAAAATTTGAATCTGGCAAAATGGAATCGTCCATTGAGAGCAAAACCAACTGTAAATACGTAGCGCAAAATCCAATAAACTCGTGGTATGACAAATGAACTATAGTTGCTGGAATTTGAAGATCAGAAGATTAGTTTCTGGACCATGACTCTAATTATTTCAGCAAAAGCTGGGACAGTAGTTCCTACACAATCGGTATATTGGTAGTGATGCAGAGATAACTTCTCTGTGCAACAACTCTCAAGGTGTCTGATTCTGTACACCAAACGCGGCCTTTGTTTGGTTGCATGGATTTTGAGTGGATGGAATGGAATGCCTTCCAACAATGGGAGAAATTTATCTTTACTCTTAGAAAAACCATAGTTTTTGAATGTTGCAGATCTTCTGCGCTTGCAGGTTCAAGACTTTGGAAATTTTTCTTCGTCTTTTCTAAATTTGTCAATCAATTCACAGCTTCTATTATCTTCTTCAAAGGTAGAGATGCAGCAACCTATAACTTATTCTTTATGTTAGCTTCTCCGTTGTAGAGTCATTCTTTCTTTCTTTCCAAAGCTCCATTTTTTCAAAGTTGCCTGTGTGTGGATGACTCGGGATTGGTACGCCTCTATTAATGGCTATTGTGTATATATATATATCTATGTTAGATCCTGATGAAAGCATTCATCCTTCTCCCTAATAAAGTAACATCAGTAGAGGTAAGTATTAATTTAAATAATTAAACATGTACGTTGTGACCATATGAGTTTTCTTTATTCTTCATCCCATTAATGGACCAATGTCCATGTGGCCGCTTCCATACTGCACTTCCACTTTATAATCCTTTTGGCTTAGTAAATGTGAGCATTTACAATATAACATTTCTTTTGCAACAACGCACGGCATCTGAAAAAAGCTAGTCATCTGCAACTTCAAATATGCAGGAAAGCATGTTCAAGCAGCATAGCAGCTGAAGGCCACTTGGCAGGCTGTCTACGAAAGCACCGCTTAAGGATATCCTCTCCCTCGGCGGATAACATCTCAGGTATTGGTGGAGCACTTCGCATCACCTTAAACATAGCCGCAGCCTGCATTGAATGATTAAACCTTAAATAGAAACTAAAGACAGATCACATGCCTAAAGGTAATATGCACAGTACCAAACTTCCAGCAGAAAGAAGTGACACAGATTCGGTCCAAGGACAAACAAAGAAAATGAAAAAGCAATGCAGCCTACACGCTCATACTTACTCCAAGGAGGTTTCCCAGTTAGCATTTTGATAATATCACATCCCAAAACTCCAGATGTCAATGGCATGATCGCGATTCGTGCTGTTATCATTCGCCATCAAGGATTGTACGAGCTGCAGGATACACAATTCCGTCATTCCACTTTGACAAAAAAAGAATGTGGCATTAACATTCAAAATAGCAAAGTCCCTCTGCAGCTATCCAGTTGAGATTTCCCTTCAAAGAGTGGCAAGCCGCTTGTTCAGATAGCTAAGAAACGGTAGGACATTAATAAGGCCAAAGACTATTTGGTGTGTTCATGGAACACTGGATAAAACTGCAACGTCTTCAGGCATAGATACATCAGATTGATAAAAGAACTAAATCAACAACTTTCGACTTATGTTAACTCATCACTGAGAAAAAAGACCATGAAGCAATCAATGAAATGATCAAATGCTTCAGAACTTGAAAAGAAAGCAACAATACACTTTTAATTACCCCATGTTAGGAAGGAGGCGCTTCTTACTCTTAACTAAATTCAATCCTTCTCTCGGAAGGCAGAGTAGCAGCAAAAACAACACAAGTTGAACGGTGCACCAAAGGTATTGCACTCTATCCACTGCACCTCTTAGGAACTTTTTAGAAACTGGTACAAATGGAAAGAACTTTCATTAGGTTTTGGCATCTAAATATAGCAAGGATTCTATTCCAATTTATGCAACATAGTAAACTTACCAGAAACAATGAAAAAAAAAGTGAAGAAAATCATTCACTAGCATTTCATCTATCTATAATAGATTTTGGCATAGATGAAATGCCACAGACCAATCATGAGTAGTATGCATTGAGAGACCATAGATGAAGAATAACAAGCTTGCATGTTTTCTCTCTTCTTTTCTTTTTTGCGCCTAACCTTGTCTATCAGTCACCGTGACATCACCTTTGCCAGTAAATGCACCACAGATCAGCTAGGAATTTCTACATGCTCTCTGTAGTCTTGCAAAAAATTTCTAATCCCAAAGTCAGCAAGTTTAACTATCCCAGATTCATCCACAAATAAATTAGCTCCCTTTAAATCCCTAGGCAGGCCAAAGAGTTTTCACATGTCTGTTGGCTCAATGAAGAAGGTCCTTTTGTCCTTATCCAATATGCAAGTCATCTCATGACGCGCGATCAATGGTTTTGGAATTACCCATGTATGGAGTTGTTAACATGCAGGTAAGCCAATCCTGTCACAATATGGCAGGTGAAATTGTGGACAACCGATTCTGATAGGCCCCCAAGATGCTCTTGGATATACTTATCCATCGAACCATGATGTGAATATTCTAGATATATGTTAAGCCGATCCTTGACCTGAGTATGTATGAATATGTTGAAATTTTGGTGAGTCAAATTATGAATATGCCCATCGAGCTGGGCCGTGTAAATGCCATGGAAAGGTGACTCACAATTTCACTACCATAATACTACAGAATGCTTGAATGTTTAAGCTGGCTAAGTACTTCAATTTTCTGCGTAACAAATTAAGAAAAATCAAGGTAGCAAAGCAATCAATTACTCGGAAATGATCAAAGAAACCCTCCGCAGCTTATTTAGATCAGATGAGAGGATAGATTGGATCTTAGAGCATTACAAAAGATTACCTGCTTTAACTGCCTCATGCACTCCGCCGAATTTGGATCAATAGGCAATAACTCAAATTCCTTCTAGGCACACAGAGCTCTGGTTTCTCTGTCACGGAACATGTTGAAGTTCGGGTAGCTGGATGTCTAAAAGACTGCAACATGTCGAAGTTTCCCAGAGCTAACTTACTAGTTGCTTGCAATGTGAACACTTCCGAAAGTGCCACGTCCAATAAGCTGGCCTTTTGCCATTGACTTGCTAGTGGTAACTGCTCTGTTCTTTCAGCAAGTTGAGCTGATGCTGCACGGTTCTCCATATCCACGACCTTGAGGCGTCAAGACAGGGGTGATTAACATGCAATCCTTACTTCATCTTTTTACATCTTAACTCAAAATGGGGCTGAGGTGAATTTTTACAACCAAGGATGAAAAGAAAACTTCCCAGCCTACATTTCCAGATATGATACAACTACTAAGTAGATCAAGTATTCTATACCTGATAGTTTAATGTCAAAACAGTTTAATCTGGGTCATGTTGCTCTGATCCAAAAGAACGAAGGGGCGTATGTGGCACAACATTTTCGATTGACAAGTTAGAGCAATATCATGTTTGAAATCCTTTCTAAACACAAACAGATTATAGGTAGTGCCGCCCAAAATTCTCTCTTTTCTTACAATCTGAAGCCCGAATCGCGTTCATCATCTGACAATCCGAAGAGCAAATGTACTTCCTTTGCTAAAATCTACAAAGAAAAAAGGGAAGTCTTTTGGTGAAGAAACTATTTGCTTGAACGTTTGGCCAAAATAAATTAAAATTGCCCCGTGCTCTGGCCCCTTCTGTTTCTTTCAAATTCCTGAAATCGTTTCACAATTTCTGGAAAAAACTTCTCCATACTAGATAGATACAGATCCATTTCGCGACCCGAATCCAATTTGCAAACCCGTTCCTGACCATCCTCCTCAAGCTCCATCCTTTCCCCGACCAGATCACCACCAGCATCCCCCGCAGTTCCATGAAAATGGCAGAAACGGCTCACACTCCAATCCGAAGTGGCCCCGTTTGCCCGTCCCGCTCCAAGCCCGTGCGCACGTGCCTCTGATCACCCCGTTGAGCGTCACCGTTCTCCAGCAGAGCTTGGAACGGAAGCACCCTCTCCATGCCACTCGAATCTTGAAGCTAGGCCTCAAGAACGCCACCGTTCCTGACGCCAACTTCAGTGCCGAGTTTTCCCATTTCGCTGATCGAGCGAGAATCCGGAACCAGCGCCAATGGATTTGGTTAGCGTGGAGGTGAAAAATGGACGTTCAGCTCCTTCAAGGATAAAAAGTGGATTCCAACAGAAAAAAGAAAAAAAATGATCAAGGGACAAAGTAGGAGATAGCATAGAAAATCCAAGACTTGCGTGCACATTAATTAACAAAAGAATCCTCTGCATTTAGTGCGTGACTCTGATCAATAAATTCTTCGAACCTGGGTTAGACTGCCGTATACGGGCTCGAGCTTGAGAAGATTGCATGGATATTACGAAGTTGAGCTTAATGTCGAATCCGTGCTAACGACATACATATAGCTTCATACAAAATTAAGACGTACACCATTGACAGAGTACTCCTGGTTATGTTACTTGGAAGAGTTTTTCGAAGCACTGGCTTCTTTGTGATGTTTCCACTTTTATCCAACAATGCGGATGTTTGCTGTTAGCTAAGTCCTGAAAAGGTGGGATCATGAAAGTCTTCGTGGCGATAGAAGAGGGCGGGTAGGCAATATAAGCGGAGTTGAAGTTCTCGATGGCCGTGGTTCGACGCGAGCTTGGTTGGGCACCGGTTATTTAGTAAATTTAAGTTCTTGCTTTCCATATTAGTCCAATTTATTTAACTGTTGTAGATCCATTAAGAAGCTCCTAAAAGTATAGCCGGAAGAGTTATGGAAGTGGCCAAGAATAATTCCTCTCTCTCTAGAAGGAGTTCCGTGCAAGATGGAGCTTCTGGTAGAAAAACCGGAACAGGAGGTAAAGATTGACCCGCAATAGTGATCTTAACGCTTCTCTCTGCCCAACCCGTGCTCTCGAACCGCGAAGCTACCGTTCCACCCGGAGGACATACTTCCTCTGCTGCCAAGACAGCTCTCCTGGCCCATTCTCAACCCTCTTTCGCCGTCTGTGGACCTGTTGCCCACCTTCGTCGGTGCGGCTTCTCCCTTCAATGGCTCTCTAGTGGAAAGGAGCTTGCTTCTTCAAGAACACAGCTTGGATGGTGTTCCACAACAAGACTGGGAATGAGTTCGGCGGAGGCACGCTTCACATCAAAGTTCGTTCTTCAGTTTTGTCGCGTTGCTTTGACTTGGTCTCTGTTTGGTTTTGAGTGCGATTCTGGAAGATTTTGGGGGAGGGGGATTGCGTCTATGGTCACTGGCCGCGAGCTTTTGAGGTTCGTTGGTAGACTACTATGTTAGGTTTCGTACGGTAGAATGGAATGGAATCAGGAAATGATGGAAAAGGAATGGATTGGAGTGAATTTTTGTTTGGTGAATTGTGGGGAATGGGAATGGAATGGAAATCCTTGTGTTTGAGTGATTCTCTAAGATTTTGGGAGGTTTGAGCTTGTGGTGGTTTGGTAACGTGGAGAGATAGTCACTGTTCACGAGCTTTTAAGGTTTTCTGGTCGACTATTAGTTGTTTATTCAATTCATTGTAGTTCGATTTTGTGATAATTTTGGGATAGGTGAGGTTGTAGCGGTTTGTTGATGTGGTCTAACAGCCATCGTTTGCCATCTTTTTGCAGTTTCCGAATACTTCTTGGCAGGGAAAAATGTCAGAAAAGTCATCAACATTTTGTATTTGTGTCAATTTAGTCATAAATCTTTTATTGGTATCAATTTAGTTTTTGAACTTTTTATTTGGTGTCAATTTAGTCATAAACCTTTTAATCTATAATTAATTCAATCATTCCAACTAATTTTGGTTGGATATGGCTGATGTAGATACTGATCATCTAACGTGGTATGGCCGGCGCTGATGTTGATAATTTTTAATAATATTTAAATATTTTTCGAATTATTTATTAATTTATTTATTTTCTTTTCTTTTTCCCTTTTGTTTTTTTTTCCTTCCCCTCCTCTTTCCTCTAGCCAGTCGCCCAGCCGATGATCGACCAAAGGTGAGGGCCAACAACAGCCACTGGCGAGGCTCGAGCCCTCGATAGTGGCAGCGAGGGCGGCCTCACGTTGGGCGGGTGAGGCTCACCCTCGCCAAATCTAGCAAGGGTTAGGCCTCACCAACCATGGACTAGGTTGAGCCTTGCCTAGCCACTAGTGAGGGCTCAAGCCCTCACAAGAGTGACCTTGCGGCTTCCGATGAGGGCTCAAGCCTCGCCAAGGGCTGGGCAAGGCCGACCTTATCGGATTTTGCGAGGTTAGGCCTTGTGCTGCCTCGCCTGCCCAACGTGAGGCCACCCTTGCCGTCGCTTGCAAGGGCTCGAGCCTCGCTAGTGGCTGATGAGGTCGAGGCTGGTTGGCAATCGGCTGGAAGAAGGAGGAGGGGAAGAAAAAGAAAAGAAAAGAAAAGAAAAGAAAGAAAGAAATAAATAAATAAATAAAATATTATTAAAGTTGTCCATGTTAACATCCACTATGCCATGTTAGATGGCTAGCATCTACATCAACAATATCTTGTTAAAATTAGCCGAAATGACTGAATTGATGCTAGATAAAAAGGTTTAGGACTAAATCGGTACTAATAAAAGATTGAGGACTAAATTGGCATTAAGTCAAAAGATTTAGGATTGAATTGACACCTATAAAAGGTTTAAGATTAAATTGGCACAAATGCAAAAGTTTTAGGACTCTTTTGACACTTTTCCCCTTCTTGCTAACTTTGGTGCTTAGTTTGAGCTTTTTGTCTTGGTTCATTTGAGGTTGATATTTCTAAGGGATTCAAGGTACTGAACTAAATAGAGTTTCTATCTATTTCCATCTACTTAAGACCAGACCAACGGTTTGGTTCTTGAGTGGGTCTATGAAATTAACAGACAGTTTTCGATTCTAATTTTTCAGAATTAATCATTAGTGGGAGGTTCCTGGTTTGAGGGTGGGTCCAAGGTTTGAACCACCCATCCTGGACCAATCACTCCTATAATAAGCTAGATTCACTTTTGATGAGATACTAATAGCCAAACACCATTTTTCAGCTCATATATGAACGCGATTTTATCAAAAATCAAAATGCTTTGCGGTTACTTGAGGCTAATTTCATTTGATAGTCAATTTTTACCGTTAACTTTGTGATTTTCATTTGCATAATACCACGAACTTGAATCTTGTGCTTTGATCGCATAACCATGTACATAAAGAAATAAACAGATATTAAAAGACATTTCACTCATAAGTTATCGGCAAAAAATCAAGACATCACACTTCCGGAATATGTGTGGCCTTCACCCAAGCCAGCTGCTTACAAGGATCCAAATATGACAAGGAAAATGAAATGAAAAGGGTTGCACAACAAAGCATCATCTCTTAACTAGTCCTTGGAGATGACTTATTTCCAGTACTCAATAAAACATGCGAATTGTTAAAAAATACACAATATGACGTCCCTTTTGGCAACAGAGTACAGCCACACGAAAAAAGTCAATTTATATGGCAAGGCAACTTTGAGTTGAGTTTGCGGGAAAGCATGCTCGAGCAACAGGGCTTTCTTCAAGAGCAGAGTCACAGGAGATCCTTTCCCTTGGCGGACAATTCTGCAAAAGGCCACCGTTAGAGCTAGATGACTATAGACAAAAAAAGCTACATCTTTGTAAGGACTTTAAAGAAGTGAAGCAAATTATGTATCTATTAATTCATAACCTATAGCATTTGGAGAATCCGTGCCTCCCAGAAATTAAATAATGTTTCCCCTTTTCGGAGATAAGGTTGAAGAATAGCTTGAGCATTGGGATGATCCCACATCAGCGTCTTCCATTTTTCCTCATCTTCCATGTAAATATATGGAAGGTCTTCAATATCACGTAATCGTAGTTGCAAAGGAATCCCCTTCAGTTTTGAGCATTTGGACACCTTCATAAATTTCATGGAATCGCAAGTGATCGGGACTTCACACATGCTCTTCAACTGGGGAAGATCGCATAGCCGCAATAACTTCAGCTTTGGGAGAGAAATTGAAGACTGAAAGGATGCAGGGGTGTTCTTTATAGGGTTCATTATGCTTCCTTGGCCTTGTCCCACTCCACTTATCATCTCCACCATTCCCTTGCAGCAATCGACCTTGATATCTTGAAGATTTCGAAGATGGACCAGCCACTCATACGGAAACAGGTTTATCATGTTATCGCAATCATTTACCACTAGAGATTTGAGAGAAATCTCTTCAACTGTCATGTTTGGGGGAGGACCTCTGATGATCTCCTCCATGCTCCCACAATTGATTACCGTGATTCTTGCCAGATTAGGGAAGTGGGGCAGCCACTCAGATTCCACCACTCTCTTCATTTTATCACACCCCACGACAATAATCTCTTCTAGTCTAGGGAAGGCTGGGAGTGTATGTGGTGGTGGCGATGTAATTGCTGGTGTTATTGTTACCATTTCCTCACAGTAATTAATTGCAATCTTTAGTAGTTGTGAAAGATAGAATTTAGACCCATGCCCAAAGAGATACTTAAGTTTCGGACATCCAGATATTTTTAAAACCCTAAGGCTTGGGAGGAGGAGAGGGGTAGGAGTTGGGGTTGGGGCAGGGGAGTCATGGATGTTGATTATTTCTCATCCTGTCTTCCACACAACACCCACAAGTTTTTCCATTCTTCTATTTTTAGCTTCTCAAGGTTTTCAAGCGGCCTTATGTCAAGCAAATTTGTTGTACCGTCGCATTTTCTACATGTCAATTTTTTCACATCTTCAGGAATCAAAAGACAAATGTTAGTGCTTTCCCCTCCCATGCTCCTAATAGCATGACTCCATCCATGAATGTCGACATTCCTCCAATTCCCAAGTCTAGATTCATGAATTACGTTTAGAGCAAACTTCGGTTCTTCTTGATCCACTGCGAACATGTAACAATCAGGATTACTCTGCTTAATAACCCTCACACATTTGTTGAAATCATCCACATGTTCAAAGTAGCATCCAAGGACCTCCAATGGCCACAACTTTGTAACATCTTTTAAATCTAGTACTGACTCAACCATAAGAACTTGCAAGTTCAGCAAACCCCCAAGTGTTCCTTTGGGTAATCTCCCTATACATGTCTTAGTTAGGTCAAGGTATCTCAAGTTCACCAACATTTCTAGACCCTCGAGCGCTTCAAGATCAACACAACCACAAATGTCCAACTTTCTTAAAGATTTGAGCTTCCCTAAAGAAGGAATACGGCACAAATTCACACAATTTCTAAGCAATAGTGCCCTCAATTTTACCAAGTATGAGATGGATTCCGGAAGTTCTCTAAGTTCACAACCACTCAGGTCTAGAACCTTTAACTCTCGTAAATGTTTGAAAAAAGAATTAGGGATGACTACATCATATGACAAGCTATTATTCAATTGAAGAGTTGATAGTTTGGGGCAATTTGGTGACATGTTCAACGGAGATTCATTAATTTCATTTTCCATCAAAGAAACTTTCTCCAAAGCATTCGTCCAATATTCCTCAGGTGGAATCCTTGTCAACCCCTTTCCCGCCTTTACAATCGAAGTCACACTCATGATGTGCAATGCCATGTCTCTAAGCAAATCGTGCATCTTCATCTTGTCCCCATGATCTTCCAATAGGCAAACATTTCCTAGTTTGTTCAATATGGTGAGGGCTCTATATCTTGTTTCTTCCTTGTACTCAATCCACCAATCAATCCTTGGTCAATAAAGAATTCTATCAACTCAAACTTATGAATCAATTTATCTTCTGGATAAAGTGCACAAGATAAGAAACATTGTTGGACATTAGGATTACCAAGGCGATCATAACTGAATTTCAGATTCATTAGGACCTTCTTTTCCATATCTGATTCTTTCAATTTCACCAAGCAATTTTTCCATTCAAACACATCCGTCACTCCTCGCATGCTTGCTGCCATCGTGATGACTCCTAGTGGTAAGCCTGCACATTCCTTAACAATGGATTGCACAACTGCTTCAGTTTCCAAACTAAGGGCCACTTCGGATCCAAGCTCCTCCAAAAATAAACTTTGGGCTTCTTTTTGAGATAGAGGTTCAATTTTTATTTTCTCTTGACAATGCATCTGGCAGCACACACAAAAGGATCGAGTGGTTAAGACCAACTTAAGTCCATCTGCTCTAATGGGGATTCCCACTTCTTCAAGATCAAAACATTCCCACACATCATCGAGGATTATTATCAACTTCTCTCTTTTGGTTAAACCATTAGACAACATTGCTGCTCGTTTCCTCACATCCTTTTCTAGTAGTATGCCTAAACTTAGTGCCTCCCAAATGTCATCTTGCAACTTTTGTGTGTTAAAATCTTGTGACATAGTGATCCACAACACATTGTCATAGTTTGCTTTTTCGAGAAGCCTATTATGTATGTGCACCATAAGAGTCGTTTTACCAACTCCCCCCATTCCATAAATGCCTAGTCGGGATATTTGATTCCCTACTAAGTACTCCAAAATCTTTGTTGTATTTATCTTAAATGCCTCTCCCACCAACTTTCGTTCTAACATCTTGTTGACTTTGGTCTCTCTCGCCACAAATAGTCCTTTTGGAAATTTGCCTTGTTCCATAAGGTCTTTTGCTTCTTGCATCAATATATCCACCTGCTGGTGTGGCGGCAAACAATCCTCACTTGTTGCTTCAATGCTATGAAAATCATTTCTAAGCTTCTCCACATCTGCCAGCCAATTCTTAACTTCCATTCTCTGCTTCTTTAGGGATAGAGATGTCGCAAATTCTAACTCATCCCTTATGTCAGCTTCTCTGCTGTAGAGTCGTTTTATTTTTCTTTTCAAAGCTCCACTCTTGTCAAAGTTGTTGTCTGTGTTTGTATGACTCATCAGTGGCGCACCCTTGCTCTTATCTAATTCTGCAATTAAATCCATCTCATTATAGCATTCTTGCTTGCCCTAATAACGTGACATGGTAATACATAAGGATTAATTTAGGTAAATAACTATATACCCGATAATGACGATCGGCCTATCAAGCCTGTTACACAACGTGGAATCTGGGGAGGTAGAAGAGCATTATTTGGAGCTTGTGATGATGAGAGGATACATGAATCCATGTTCGTTGGAGCTTGTGGGTGACATGGGACTATATGGTTTTTCTGTGACGATGATAACCCGGTTGGATTCTGCTGCCCATTCCTTGTCTGAGGACTAATGTATTGATGTGGAACACTTTGATGTTGAGGGGGCACCAAAGCTGGTTGCACTAAAATATTGGAGTGTCCATGCATAGAGGTAAAACAACATAGAACTTGGTCACAAAAAACATCCACAATGAATATCAACATGAACATGACTTCAATATTTTGATGAAAGAAACCATGCAGTAAAGTAAGTGATATCGGACACGCATAATATGCAATGATACCACGGTAACTGAGAAAAGATTAGATATGGAAATAGATGAATTTGAGTTATACTAAAGAGAGTTAATAATACAAAGAAGGATCACTTCTGCAATGAAGGCATAAATGCTCACACGACTTGGAATACTTATGATTAATTTGGAATGACAACATCTATTTAGGTAAATCAATACGTACCTCGTGATGGTGATAGGCCAGCCATACTTGCTCCATTCTCCAGAACTTGCAAATTGACAAGTGTTGCCTCGATGTGAGGGCACCTAGTATGCCGTAATGCAGTTACGGGACATATGCCCCTCGAATCTCGCAGGGGAAACGAACTGGTTTCAGTTCCAAATTCTTCATTGCAGCTTGGAAGTGGCTGGTTAGAATGCGGGACAGTGTTGGTTACACTTGTTACACTTGATATGCGTGGCTGATTGCAATCCAGATTTGAATTACCTACACCAAATAATTGATCATACTAAAATGATGATGACCCTGCTGGTGCACCTTTCTTCATCACTAATTTATAAGCCACAACTTCATGCATTAGAATCTGATCGAAACATTCTTGCTCACCATAACAAAGCAACATGGGGTTTACAAAGAGACCCCATGAATGATAAATATAATATGGATATTGTTAGAAAGTGTTCTCGCAACAATTAAACACCCAATTAAGGAAAGTTTGTAATACCAATGTATTGTCTCTCTTGTATTATTTGTAATCAATGCAGTGAGAAGAAATATATTTCCTTATTAAGTATTAAACAAATGCGATGGGGCACTATAAGGAGACCCATTTAATGGGTCTATAGTATTATACCTTCTGATGTTGATGGGTGAGTTGTATTTATGATGTCCTCTGGAATCTGCGGAGGGAAATTAAATGGCTCAGTGATGGGAGGTCCATTGAAAGGTTGTGATAGAATAGGTGGCTCTATGTCCATGGAAGCCCGCGGAGGAGATAAACCAGTGCAATGTCCACACTGCCTGTGAGAGGTCTGATCTGGTTGATTAAAATGCTGGGGAGTGTTGGTTGTGGCCACGTCAGTGAGTTGAGCATCTGATGCAATGAGACCAGGCAAAATGGACCCCTGTGACTCATTCTGAGAAGGGTTACCAAGGAGCTGGCGGTTTTGTGATGGCAATGGCGCACTTGGATTCTGTTGTGCATTTAATGTTAGAGACTCACTTAAAATGGGCAAGAGTTCATTTGGCGAATCAGGGAAGAATGAATTTGGCGGGGGAGATGCACTAGAGTAACTTGTTGCCCCATCTATTGGGAGGTTTGCGATGTCCACCGCCCTGTCCTCCTGCACGATCTGTTCCATCCATCCACGAGTTTGTGGTGTCAAAGGCGGCACACCTGGTGATTGATTCAGATACACGATGGCATTAGTCGGATTCATAGAGCTGGCTTCATCAGGAAATTTTTGAAGTTCAGGGCGCAGGGAAGCTGGTTGCTTTGGCATGCCGTAAAATGGATGTTTTATTCATTAAAAAACAAAAGTAAACTTAAAATCAT
The DNA here is from genome assembly GCA_014182715.1 of Eucalyptus cloeziana. NCBI lineage: Eukaryota > Viridiplantae > Streptophyta > Magnoliopsida > Myrtales > Myrtaceae > Eucalyptus > Eucalyptus cloeziana. Next base: position 9,714,100 of record CM024639.1, on the reverse strand, counting down.
TACTAAGATCGGATCAATCAGTTTTTACTTTACTAAACTGCCCATTTTCTGTGGTAATTTGGAACTGCATACCTTGTGGAAACTGATACTCTGCTTGCGATTGTTGGTTAGAGCTTAACTGGTGGGTGAAGTTTGCCATGTCGGCCTCCTCTCCTGGCATCAGCAACCTTGGTCCCACCAATTTGAGGCCTGTTTGCGACAAAGAAACATCTTGATGAACATTTTGAGCTTCCGTTGACATTGGCATGTCATGTGACAGTCGTTCCGTGGAGGATTGATGGTTGGCTTGTCTGCTCCCTTCTTCAGTCTCCTTCTTGAGTAAGGACAACATTAGATCTCTTATATCACCAGGGACTCCAGTGCAGATGCCAATCCCTTTTCCTTTGACTTCACCCAAATGACTTTTCACTCTTGTAACCTGCCCATTGTATACTTTCCCGCAGTAATAACAACGCCATTTCTTGCCCTCGAGTCTCTCCACATACTTCCAGGCTATATCTTCATCTCGCGGCATCTTCTCAACTCGAAGAGGAAAGCTCTATGTTCGGCCAAGAATTCCGCCTGTTCAGCCAGTCTTGTTTATCAACCTACAACCAAAGAAAGCACAGCACATCATATACCATGACAATTTTTATATATCTTCACACAGCGTATAGCATTACTAGCAAATTATAACATCCACAAGCTATAAAACATTTCAACAATGAGAAAGCTAATCTGCAGATCGATATTCAAGAATCTAAGAAATAGATGACCTTATGAAATTTTCAAAAGAGATCTAGAAAAGGGCACGAAGTCCACGAAATGATATGAGAGTTTGATGTTTTCGGAGTGAAGAAAGACCCAGTCAACCCAAAAGAGGCTTGGAAATTGCGGAGTACCTTCTCAAGAAATAATTAATTCTAGAGACTGAGGTGGCGCACTAGGTGTTTTTTTTTTCCTCCAATAAAGATCTATGACTTTTCATTTATGATCCACATATGAGTTACGTACGTGCAGAAATGTGATATTCAAGGGGGAGGTGAGGGGTTCAAATCCCCACCTTCTCAGAGGGATGGAGTGGGGACGCGATCAAATTAACTGATAAAAAAAAAAAACTAAATCATTTTTTACAAAATATTTGAATTGTAAATAATGAAATGAAATTACGGAAAAAATAAATGATACGAACAATGTGTACATATATTTATGGATAGGGAGAAAAAAGAAGAAGCTTAAGCTATGTTAACAGTTTTGCTGACCAGATAGATTCAATCCCCTTATTCCACCAGGAACAAAAGCATAAGTAGAGAGATGTACTAGATCTACATATAGGAAATTAATAAATAGAAGTTAAACAAAGCTTATCGGAAAAGGAGGAAAATAATTGGATTATCTAAGTAGGAGAATGTGGCCTGGAAGGAGAATCCCAGGCGGCCCTTAGATATTAAGCGTGGGATCCAGAGGTGCATCAAGAAGGGAGGGCAATTGCTTCTCTGTCATTGTTATCAAAAGGAGTTAGACCGTATTCCTCACGAAAACGCGTTAGCCTTTCAGCCAATTTCAATTTCAATGGTAAGGAAACTCATACAAATGTGCACCCAATAAACTTTTGAGCTCACTTTTCTGACCAAAAAAAAAAAAAAAAAAAACTTTTGAGCTCACTTATCTTTTTTTTTTTTTGGCCCAAAATAGTACTAATTATACAAAGGTTTTAAAAAATCAGTGTATCGTACGAGGTGGAAAACAATTATTGAATTTTAGAAAATGATTTACTTAATTACCAACTTTCTAGACTTTGCAAAGAAAATGAAAAAAGAAAAACAAAATTTACCGAAGAAGGCTACCGCGCTATTTTCCTCTTCGTACTCCATCCATCTTAATATATATAAATGTTCGATTTTCTTACGTAGGATTGCTCATTATTTCCTCTAGAAATGAGTTGCATTGTATTAATTCCGAAAACCTCTGTACTGCTGCTATTTGCTTTGCGTGAATCTTGACTCGAATTTAGAATTCTACCAGCACTAATAAATCCATGAGACTGATTTCGTATGCAGTCTGGATCTTTAGACCAAAGTGAAAAAAAATTTCAACCAAGGGATGATTTAAAAAGAAATTGTAACTTAGTAGCTTTTAAGAGAAATTACTATCGACACCTAAATTTTTCGTCCAAAGGTCTCATTCGCATTTTCATGAAAATTAGCAATGATATATATATATTTGACCCCTACTGAAAATACATTTGTAATCCCACATCCTCCATCTCTATTGCATTCTTTCGCATTTAAAATTGTGACCCCTTTTAATTGTTACACGATCTGATACCAAATTTTTTCGTAGCGAATTTAAACAGGAATTCTAATGAAAGTTTTGGACGCGACCCGCTCTCCAAATTAAAGGCCTTACCGTTTCCTCCTTCTGGTTGACCGAAAGGGTCAACTTGAGGCCACTTTCAACATGACATTCCTGCATCTGTGAATGTAGGAAATTAATTCTCCTTAAAACGGGGTGCAGGCTCTCCCTATATGTGATGTCAATTTTCAAGTTTCTTATTTGGATTTGTAAGGCATTAGAGCATAGAATTGTGCCGTTTTGGTGGAAGCAAAATGAGGCTCGAGCAGGTATGCATCGGAAGAGATGGGAAGTGCTAAAATATAGGAAAGATTGCGGAGGGCTGGGCTTTAAAGACCTTGTTATCTTCAATAAAGCAATGCTGGGAAAACAGGCCTGAAAGCTAGCACAGTCACATTCAGCCTTATGGAGTAGAGTCCTGAAGAGCATCTATTTCCCTAGGGGGATATTTGGAGTGCAAGAAAAGAATCTCGCCCCTCATGGGGCTAGCAAAGCCTTATCATGGGAAGAGATGCGATTAAACCAAAGTGAAATGGGCGGTGGGTGATGGGGCAACAATCCGAATTCATGAAGACTGCTGGTTTTTTAACGGGTGTGATAGGAGGACCGGCTAATAGAAACGACCCTCAATGGGTGGCAGAACTTACTGACAGAGAATCGGGAAGGTGGAAAGAACAACAGCTGGAAAAGCTGTTTGAAGAGCACATTGTGCAAGAGATCGTCTCAACCCTCAGTTTGACTCTGAAAGCCGATAAACTGATCTGGGACAGGAAGAAATCGGGGTCCTATACTGTTAAAAAGCGGGTATAACAGCTTGAGGAATACAATCCAGCATCCCAACACAAACCAACCCTCAACAATCAACATCATTCCAGCGACCCAGATCCTTTTGGACCAACCTATGCAATCTATGCTCCCCACCCGAAGCCCGCATTTTCCTTTGGAGTGCCTGCCAAAACGTGGTTCCCACCAGCGAAAATCTATTCAAGAGGAAGTTCGTACCTGATTTAATGTGTAACCTGTGCTTACAAGCCCCTAAATCAGTCGAGCATATATTTCTTCTCCGTGGATGGACAGAACCAGTTTGGTCCAACCCAAAGCTTAAACCTACAAAGTAGCCCCTTGGGAATCACCAGGATGGACAAACGGCTAATGGAAGTACTGAGCTCAAATCAAAACTTACCATCGGGAGAACTTAGTTGCCGAAGTGATTTGGATGATACGGAAAGCTAGGAACGCTCGAATCTTCCGAGGCCAGAAACTTGACCGACGGGAACTGTAGGGACAAGCCCCTGCCCAGCACAAGTACTACGTTATATGGAATCCGCGCTTAGGTAAACAGAGCAAGTCCAGATTTGACTTACTCGAGCGTTGGAAGCCGCCGGCGAGTGGATCCCTCAAAACCAACACTGATGGCTCGTGGGTGGATGGAGAGTCGACTGGTTCAGCGGCCGGAGCGTGTCAAAAGTCAACGGGAGCTCTGATAGCGGGCTTTGTAGATTCCGTCCAAGTTGCTTCAGCGCTGGCCAAAGGGAGGTTTTAGTCAAGACTCTCGGCGAAGCGTTCCCACGGTCACAACTCGGGCATCACGTACAGAGCTAGCGTGCGAGAAAAGAAAACAGAACGAGATATTACTTGGAAACACATCACATGTTTTTAGTTAGTAGTTAAAATTTACTTTTGTAACGAATATAATTTCTATTTTCTAGAGCATAGAGTAAGATCCTAATCCGGTTATCTTATATTCCATTTAGCATTTTGATTTAATTCGATTCTATCTAGTCAAATCATGCAAATGATATAACGGTAAGTTAATTTATGTAATAAAATTTTAGTGATGATATAAAAAGGAATGGACTTGGATTAGTAGAGAAAAAATAAAATTTTATATAGTCCTTTGAATAATTCAAAAATGAAAAAGAGAATATTTTAATTTCTTATTATATATTTAGTATTAAGATGTCTATTATCTAATTCATATAATATAATCGCAAAAGAGCAGTGATGAAAAAGAAAATGATGACCCAATCAACTCAAAAGCATCTTGAAAATTGCGATATACCTTCTCGAAAAAATAATTAATTCTAGATGATGAAGCCGCATTAGTGAATCTCTTTTCTTCAAAGAAGATCTATGACTTTTTATTTATCATTCGTGTACACATATGCATGTGTGCAACAATTGAAATTTAAAAAAATTATTTAAATCATTTTGTTACAAAATATTTGAATCATTAAATAATAAAAAGATATTATTGATTAAAATACACGAAAAGAACAATGTGTATGAATATTCATGGAAGAGGAAAAAGAAGAGCTTCAACTTATGTTAACTGGCCAGATAGATTTAATCCTCTTATTCAACCAAGGAAAAAACGCACAATTAGAGAGATACGCTACATCTACAAAGAGGAGACTTAAACAAGACTTTCTGGAAAAAAGAGGAAAATTATCCGGATATCCAAGTAAGGAGAAGCAGCATTGGATGAAGAATCTCGAGCTGCCCTTTCTCGTTTGAGCACGGATCCATTGGGGGCATCAAAGAGTATGGGGAAATTGTTTCCCATATCATCGTAATCAAAAGGACTTGACGGTATTACTCACGAAAACATGTTTGCCTTCGAGTCAATTACAAGTTGAGAAATTCATGCGAATTTGCACCCAAAAAATTTTTGTGCACACTTATGTTTTCTTTTACCCCATAAAAGTATATCATGAAATTTATATACAAATAATGTGTAAAATATTGAATATGATTCACTTATTAAAGTCAACCGAAGTCTCTTATATTATTTAGTATAACAATATGCTAATATAATATTCATGGGAGACACTAAGCCTCGCACGCGTGAACAGACACGAGAGAGAATCCAACTAGAAAAAGATGTAAGGTATTTTAATTGAATTCATAGACTATTTGCATTTCATACACTCAAGATACAAAATTCTGTGGAATCTAGAAATTGTGCAATCGATTTCGTCGGTAGGTGTGTGAAACATAGGAGCGAATTTGGCTTCGGCAAGAGAGGTATATACTGCACATAGCATTATTCTCAAGCGAATAATAGCATCTTAATATTCAGCAGACCCAGGTATAATTTGCTGTTTTTGACATAAGAAAGACCCAATCTACTCTAACACAACTAGGAAATTGTAGACTACCTTCTCAAGAAAATAATCAATGTCAGAATTAACTTTTAAAACAAAATATCGTTTGATTTTGACCAAATCGTTGCCGGTGAAGCAAAATCCAAAAGTGATTCAGATGTTAACTTTAAAACAAAACTACCGAATTCGTGAGAAATAGAGCTAAAATCTGTTGTCTAGGGTTCGAAAATGGAGATTTCTCGCATAGATTGACCCTTTGGACAGGCTGCAATCCACCGTCGTCGCTCTTCCCCTCCCTCTGCATTTCTCGGTCTCTCTCCGTACTGTTTTTTTCGGAGAAATATAATGAGACGATTAGACCCCTTCCCTCAACCCTCTTTTTTCCCCCTTTGCCTTTCTTTGCCTCTTTCTTTTCCTTTTCACCAATGTGCCTTAATAGTCGTTAGTGAACTCGAGTTCTTGTTAATTCAGTGAGTGCTTTCTTATAGTTGGTGTAGTAGAATCTAGAGTGCTTTATTTAGTATAATATTAGAGATTTGATACACTAAAATGATTTGTAAAATGATGTGACAGAATCTCATTGAACTTTGAAATACATCAACTAACTAAAAGAATCAGTTAGAAATTGCATTGTTTTGAAAATATTCCGATAAAAAAAAATGTACTCATTTTTCCCTTCTATTTTCTATGTAAAATTTTGTGTCATGCTAATGTATCCACTACTGTGGTGTTCTGTTTGTTAAGGAAGAGAACAAACGAATAATGTCATGGAGAAAAACACGAACACATGGAAGGAAACAATATAACTGCGAAAGGGCATGCAAATTACCCTTTGCAAGGTATAGATATTATTTCAGTTACATACCCTAAATAGTTTTGATTGTTAAATATTATGATGTCAATAACATCGACGGTATAATTCTTTTTTCTCCCATATATTCCTAGACATACATGTGCAACTCGGGAAAAAATTTTTTAGTCAAAAGCTGAATTTATTCTTCAAATAGATAGAGCGAGTTGACGCATAGCGCCAAATTCCCCCACACTTTAAAGCTATTCTCCTTAATTTCATCCCTTTACCGATTTACCAATTTGAGAAGTTGCAGAAAAAAGACTTTTTTTTTTTACCCAAAGACATAAGTACAGAAACCCGATTACTTGGAAGATCATGGAACATCCTATAAGTTCCCATAAACCAATCAAGTCTAGAGCTTTAATTTATGTAAACAACCCAAACACGGAGCAATTTGCATGCATAGAAAAATGATTTGTAAAGTACGATGAAGCATAATCTCGACTTTAAAAAGAAAATCAAAGCACATGCATATGTTTACCATCAAAGAATTCATAGAAGGTTACTGCATCTTCATAGCTACGTTCACCCAACTTCATTCAGATCATTCAACCTGATAGAATTTGTTTTGCACAGAATCCATCAGATTTACTTGTTTGGTGTGCATATATTTGATATGGTTAAATGAGGACAGTTGGAGAGTTTTATTTGATTCTTACAAATGGAAAATGGCAAAGATGACGAAGCAACATACCAGTTAGAGCCGATAAGAAGATTCGGATGCATGTAACTGGCAAAGATGCACATCAAGAAGTAGAACTAAGCTGTTTTTGAGATTCTGAGGCACTGGTCAGCATCCAGGACTCCAGCAAGGAGCCTTTCTTTGATGAAGTCGGAGATCCAATTCTTAGAGAAACAAAGGCACAGGCCTGCTGTTGCAAGTGGGAATGAACAGCTTTTGGTGAAGAATCACAAGGAATTTTGCCATAAGAGACGACACAACAGTTGCCAAGAACGCGCGCAGGAAACGTCTCGGTCTTTTCTTCGTCATTTCTTTATTTTTATTTTTAATGAGAGAGAGAGAGAGAGAGAGTTGGAATCGTTGCAAGTCTTGAATCCCGATCAACAATACCGTCGAAGGGTCCATGTATGCTTTATTTTATTGCACTGTACTCCAATCAAGAACCCTTGCCCACGTTAGCATCTCGAACAATAGTCCCCTACAAAAGAGAACCGCCAAAGATGCCACGTAAACTGAGCCAATTTCCACCGCTGCTGCTTAGATTATTAATTTGTTGAATTTCTGATGCCGCGTTAGGTGGATTCCTTGTTGTCCCAAAAACTATGTGTTTTTTTTTCGTAATCCCAAAAATTATTTCAACTAAAGCTTTTATCGCATCTTTAGCCACATGAATTGGAAAATCCGGTAGCACATGGAGACCTTATCGAGAATTGGCATCTTGCCCACTGGATAGTTGTCCTCGCATGCTTTCCTCTTTTTTTTTTTCATCCTTTCTTTTCCATTCTACAAATTAACCTATTACTAAAAAATAAAAACAAAAATGATATATTCCCTATTTAAAGATCCGATTGTTTTTACTCCACCTCATGTCTTTAACTTTCTATTTATTTTCCTGCTTAGCTTCTGCAAAACAATAAATTTCCAATATTTTAATAAATAGTTAAGATAATCCAAATTAACCCCCATGCATTAAAATTCTGAATTTCCGAATATATGATCTATTTGGTCTAATTATTTAATAATGAAATATTATGTAAAACTAAATAAAGAAAAATAGTTAACCAAATAACCTAGTAAGCTAATAGTTTATTATTAGATACATAGTCAGTGTTTAAAGCCTCATTACACACTTACTATGAACAAGTGACGTGTGTATTTGAAATTATTTTTGTAATTAAATTCTTCCACATGTCAACGCCTAAATGTGAATGTGCAAATTATTTTTTATATCGACAATTAACTTACTAAAATCTCAATTTATTATAACATTTTTTAACAATAACCTCTTACCAAAATTATGAACAATTTATCTATTTATTTGGATGCCGCTCTGCCTCACATAACTTTCACCTCTTTTAGAGACGAAATCAAAAAAGATTTCAAGTGGCCTATTTTGAATGCCACGATTAGACCCCTTTGTCCCCATCAAATAAGAATTCAAGTGGCCTATTCTGAATGCCACGAGATTAGACCCCTTTGTTCTCTCTCTCTCTCTCTCTCTCATTTCTTTTTTCTCACCCTTTCCTTTTTGTTTATTACCTATGGGCCTTGATAATCATAAGTAAACTGAAGTTCTTATTTATCCTTTGAGGTGCTCACTTGGAGTTGGTCTAATTGAGTTTTAAAGTGATTTATTTAGTACAATATTCGATATTTGACATATTGTTTTATAAAGTCATTTACCACATCAATCCTTTCTTATTTCTAGCATTAGTTGGACAATGTATCTCTCTTTTCTCCCATTTTTTTCCTGGACATGCATGCGCAACTCGAGGAAAAAATTTATCGTCAAAAACTGAATTTATTCTCCAAATAGATAGAGCGAGTTGACACGTAGCTCCGCATTAGGCATATGTATTATGGCCCCCACATTTTAATGATTTGCTCCTTAATATCATCCCTTCAACAATTTACCAATTTGAGAAGTTGCTAAAGAAATTTTTTTTTTTAATGACCCAAAAACACAAGTACAAAGACTCAGTTATTTAGAGGACCAAAGAACATCTTGCAACCTCTCATAAACTAATCAAGCCTAGATTTTTAATTTATGCAAATGATCCGCACGTGTAGCAGTTTGCATGTGTAGAAGAACGATTTGTGAAATATGGTGAAGCATAATTTATATCTCGCGCAATTCTTAAGGAAAAAGAAAATCCCAACTTAAAATAAAAAGGTCATTTCTGTTGGCAAATACACGTAATAGTATTATGAAATGTCGGTACACTTTGGTCTATTAATACGCTGTGGGACTTACAGAAATCTCAAATATAGGCCTTATTGAAAAAATAATGTAATTGGGTAGCAGTCATACAGCGAAGGGTCCCATTATGGACAAAAGAATGCTAAAATAACAGTAGGTCTACACGAGGTATCGCCCACTTCATAAGTCAATTTTCTACCAACTACCCTCGTCTTCTTTTTATTTGTCCATCACTCGGTTTCAGACTGAGGACTTCTAGAAACCAACCAAATTTGACAAGATGCTACGCTTCGAAGCCCAACCACCGTATCCACAATTAATGTGCATTCTCAGTAAAAAAAATTAAAGCACATGCATATATCTACCATTAGAGAATTCATATAAGGTTATTACATCTTACATATACATCCACCCATAGACTTCAACTCAACAGAATTCACTTGTCATATAATCCTTCAAATTTAATTGTCTAGATGTATACATTTTGATTTGATTGTTAATTTTTCTAAAAATATTATGATAATCTGAAAATATGCATATACAGTATACACCAATAAAAAAAATAGATAATCCGATGGAGATTCCGGATGAGGACATTTTTGCAATGGATCCACTTCTAATCAATGGACGAAACTGATCAATTAGAAGTGAATTTGATCTAGGCGTGAACTTTCCAAACAAATCTTAATTGTGCATCTTTTCTTTTCTTTTATGCAGGGGCAAACGATGTTACATATGAATGAGAATGCATGATTGAAAGATGAAAACGAGTAAATGGAAGCCGAAGAGATTCTCCTTCGAATTCCATCAATTTTAGGAGTGTAGACTCATGCGTGCATGATCCAAAATAAATAGATTCATTTTAGCATGATAATAATGGCTCATTGTGCAAAACTAATGGGGGAAGCAACAAAACATGTCCTTGCACCGGGATGATTAAGAATAGACGATTGAGAGAAAAAGCGAAATTCCATTTTAACTCGATGCATTTGAAAATCAAAATTTAAAAAGTTACATTTTCTGTGCCACTATTGCATTTTCCCCATTTTTCCATAACAATGTGACATGCACATGCATATCATCATCGACAGTGTGGCCTTTTGCTCTCAATTCTAAAGAATAATACACTATCTACATAATTCGTAAAATTACAACCACTAACCCTCAATTTTTATTTTAATTTATTTAAAGAGATCATGAGAATCTTTAAAAGAGGAAATTGCACATTAGTAACTATAGCTGGATATAAAAGTATAGGAAATAATAATTTAATGTGATAGTTAATTAGAAAAAAAAAAAAAGGCAGCAAGATCTCTGAACTACTTAAAATGTGATTTGTTTTATAACTTGTCTAATTAGGACTATTAATCAGATACTTCCCTTTTTTTTTGGAAACAAACCTTCTTTATTCATCAACGGCGCACATCTGAGCCCACAAAAGGGTTCCCAAGACAGCGCAGAACCCACAGGACCTGTGGGGGTTGGGGGCTAACTAGTATTTGAGGTAATATTATTTTTCTATGGATTTTGGCGATCCAATCGGCGGCTCTATTTAGATCTCTATTACAATGGGCTAGTCTCAAATGGGATAATTGCAATAGGAGTGCATGGGCCCGAGAGATAAGAGCACGCTCCTCCCCACCTAAAGTGATCCGAAGGGAGTTTATCACGTTCAGCGGTTCAAGCAGTCAGACTCTAAAGAGAACTGTTCATAAGAATGCGAAGTGCTCGGCCATTGCTAAGGTTTCAACTTGCTCTGCAGAGGAGGCACGAACCGATCCTACGAAGCAATCAAAGAGAATTCCGGAGGAGTTTATGTAGGCACAGGCTATGAATCCTTCGTTCGAGCCCGGTAAGAAAGCCCCATCTATGTTATTTTTCGAAGTGCCCTGTTCCAGTGGGATCTAGCTAGGAGAAATCTGCTCTGAGATGCTATTTTTTTACTTTGGGGGTTTAAATTTCTGTAGTTGCGCAGCATACTCCGAGCTGATTCCAATATTTTCGTCGGATCTGGAGTGAGGTCTCAGAAGACATTGCTCACTTCGAGCTAACTGGACATACTAGAGGACGGCTGCGACGAGCTCAAAATCAGGTGATTTTGTTTTATTTTGCATAAAATTCTGAAAGCCATTCTTCCAGTCTAGAGAAACCTTGGGTTGAGATTCGAACATGTGGTGCAGGGTCGGCCCACGCCAATTGCGTCTAGGAACAAAGAGTGAATAAGTGTTCTATGGTCTCTACATGCGTCTGACAGATCGGGCACATGGGATCAAGTAAGATTGGCCTCCAAAATAATTTTTTGTTGCAAGGGCGTTCTAGCATAAATTCCATAAGAAAGTTCTCGATTTTTGGTGGGGTATGCAATTTCCAAATTCACGTCCGCAGTTTTCATAGTACCGGGAAGAAGGACGTTGTGCGACCTTTAAAAAAAAGTTAAAAATCAGGATAATCTGACAAGAGGAAAGCAATTTGAATGTAGAGTAACGAGCCCAAAAGTGAGTGTGTATATCCTTTCAGTTTCTGCAGTGTCATTTCACCACAACCTGTTTACATGTATATTTTCGGTATAATTCCTCCCAAGGAAATTGAGATTCTCTTTTTCTTTTTTTTTCTTTTTAATTATTATTGACAATGCAGATGTGCTTTCGATGAGTGTCCTATTGCTATTATCAATTTTCAACTCACATATAAACATGATGTCAAAATGCTTCGGACTTACTCGAGCCTAAACTGTATCGAAGTGGTAGAGTTTGATCATTTTATATATCAAAACCATTTTTTACGTTAGTAAAACACTCAAATTTATTAATCTAAAAATGCTAAATTCTATTCACCGTGAAATCAATACCCATTTACAACAAGCATTGTTTAGGATCTCTGTCGAAAAAAAAAAAAAAAAAAAAACGGATTTAAATGTCATAATGGGTATTATTTAAGATTTTTGGAGGTGTTAATTTTTAATATAAAAATACAGAATTATTTCAGCTCCAATTATACTCGAACGGAGTAGACTGTCACGAGGAGGTGACTCCATCTCCCGAGTCCCTCCCCCATTAGCATGGCTTCTCATCCGCCATTTCTCCTGCTCCTCCTCCTCTTCACGCTCTTCTCTCTGCTCGATCCCGCGCTCTCGAGCCGCGAAGCTACCGTTCCACCCGGAGGACGTACTCCCCCTGCTGCCAAGGCAGCTGTCCTGGACCTTTTGCCCGCCTTCGTCGGCGCGGCTTCTCCCTCCAACGGCTGGCTCTCTGGCGTGGGAAGGAGCTTGCTTCTACGACAACACCGCTTGGTTGTAGTTCCACAACGAGACCGCTAGCGAGTTCGGCGGAGGCACGCTTCACATCAAGGTCCGTCCTTTAGCTTTATCGCGTCGCATTGGTTTAGTCTCTGTTTGGTTTTGAGTGCGACTCTGGAAGATTGTTGGGGGTTTTGAGCTTGTGGTCACTGATCACAAGCTTTTGAGGTTTTCTGGTCGACTATTATGTCGGGTTTGGTACAGTGGAATGGAATGGAATGGAATCAGGAAATGATGGGGAAAGCAATGGAATGGAATGATGATTCTAAGTCTTGGTTTTTGTTAGGTGAATAGTGGGAAACGGAATGGAAATCCTTGTGTTTGAGTGTGATTCTGGATGATTTTGGGAGTATTGAGCTTGTGGCGGTTTGGTAATGCGGAGAGATGGTCACTGTTCACGAGCTTTTGAGGTTTTCTGATCTACTGTCATTGCTTGATTCAATTCGCTGCTGTTCGATTTTGTGATAATTATGGGAGATGTGAGGCTGTAGCAGTTTGTTGATGGGTTCTAATGGTCATCATTTGCCAGCTTTTGGCAGTTTCTGATTAATTCTTGGTAACTTCGGTACTTAGTTTGAGCTTTCTATCTTGGTTAATTTGAGGTTGATTTTTTTCTAATGGATTCAAAGTACTGGACTGTATTAAGTTTCTATCTACTTATGGTCCAGTTCTTATCAACTGAAGTGCCTTGCTTCAATATGTTTCTAGTGGATTTTGTCACTTGCTGTGGTTTCTTTTCTTCTCCTTTCATCTGCTTGTTTGTACTTGATTAAGCTCAATGAATTGGTGGTACCATGGTTGGTCATTTGAGTTTTTTGTGTCTAGGTTTTAAGTGGTGGAAGAAGGACTTAGTGATTTGGTTGCTCATACAAGTTAGTTTGTTTCGTTTGATGTAAAATCAATTTATCTTATGGAGGCAATTCCAGTCTAGGTGGGAACTACCTCATGTTGATAGTTCTTGTTTTTGCATCTGGTTCTGCTAAAAATGAAAACTGACGACTAGCTGTAGGTATCCGGCTTGTAACCATGAGTTTGGATTGCTCATCCAGGCCGGCAAAGCCCATAGCTGGAGATGTATGGATATTTATGTCTTTGCAACCCCATACCGCGTGACATGGGACTACTATTTTTTATCTCGTGAGCACACATTCAAGTTCAAAGAGTGGGAAGGAAAAGCTGAGTTTGAATATGTAAGCTGCAATTATCTTTTTTCTCTTCTGCTCTTGCATGTGCATATTGGCAAGTTGTCACACATGGATTTTCCATTAATTTGATTATAGGTGAAAAGTAGATGAGTTGACATCTTTCTGATGCAAGTCGGGATCCTAGGGACCCTTCAAGCACTGTGGGATGTGTTTCCCTTGTTTTCAAATACAGGGTGGGGGGAGAAATCTAACATCGGTTTTCTCAAGAAGCATATGGGAGCTTCATTTGAGCAACGTCCCCAGCCTTGGGTCACAAACATCAGCATTGATGATATCCACTCTGGAGACTTCCTTGCAATTTCCAAAATTCGTGGGAGGTGGGGTGGTTTTGAGACTCTAGAGAAATGGGTCAGTGGCGCATATGCTGGTCACACAGCTGTATGCTTAAGGGATTCTGGAGGAAAGCTTTGGGTTGGTGAATCCACACATGATAATGAACAGGTAATTTGGAAACAGATATGGGTTGGTTATGCATGTAAGTGTGTTTCTTTTTCAGTTTGAAGGGCTAATTTTTATATTGACTAGTGGAGAAAAAGGATTACTTTGCGATTGTTTTTAAGCATTTTATCTATTCCTCTTTGTTCTTTTTTTCATACATTGACGGATTGCTTTCGATGTTTGACATTTCACCCAATCTCTCTGCCTGCTGCTGTCTCTGCAATTGTAATTGTGAAGTAAAGTTTTAAACCAATTGCATAGACACAATATTAATATGGCTCTAAGTATGCCAGTCTTTCACAATAACTGTCCCCATTGTTCCTTTATGGGAATATCCAACAGACAAATGTTCAAACATCTCAAACACCCCCACCAGTTGTTTGAGTTATTATTTCTCCACCTCCTCCTTAATTCCCTATGCTTATCTGTCTATCATTATTAAAGACAATCCTACAACACTGCTTTAATGTCCTCTGATTATCAAAGGGTGGTCTTGTACATATTGAGAAGGACAAGTAGGCTCCCTGCCGTGTTTCTGTAACATTTTGTGAACCCTTAGGTTTTTGGGGCATTGTATTCCTGTGCTATTACTTTATAAATGTAACTTTTGTTGAATCATGGACTTCTTCTCTCACAAATATGGTTCCCATTAGACTGTTCCATTTTGCATATTAGGTGTGCTTTTGTTATGCCCCTATGTCCTTAAATCTCTTTGCTCATCTTATGTTCTCTAATAAGACAGGTCTTTCCTTTTCTGTGCTCCTGTAGAAACTTTTGATTGTAAGAGAGGATGAGTAAGTAAACAGTGTCATGCTGCTTCAGGTTCATGTTGAGCTGGAGCAGATCCTAATTAGGCTCCTACTAGAAGCTCCATTGTAGCATCATCATATCTATAACATAGCAAATACAGTGTGTCTGAACTGTTTCTACTGAACTTCAAGACCATCTTTACACATGACACGGCAACCTATTGATGATGATTATGGTTAGAATTTGATGAAATGATGTCCTTTACTTGAGGCAAACCTTGATTAACAAATTTAAGGTCACATTTGGGTTATTGCTACATGCTCTGTTCCTTTGTGTTGGTAAAGGGTTCAGGTGCTGCAGAAGTCCGACATAGTGTTGGAGATAATGCAATTTTTGTCTTGTTCTTATCATTGCAGGGAGAAGATGTCATTGCTGTGCTACCATGGGATGAATGGTGGGAGTTTGAGCTTAACAAAGATGACTCAAATCCCCACATTGCATTGCTTCCACTGCATCCTGATATGTGAGCCAAATTTAATGAGACTGCTGCATGGGAGTATGCAAAGAGTATGAATGGGAAACCATACGGTTATCACAACATGCTTTTTAGCTGGATAGACACTATCGATGCAAATTATCCACCGCCATTGGATGCTCATGTGGTACAGAGATCGTACATGTGCATATGTGTTTATAAAATTTTTTTGTGGGTGCATTCAGTTTGTTGTAAGACAATCTTTCTAACACTAAGTCCTTGTGTTACTTCCAAGGTATATCTGTAGATGCCTTGAGATTCTTAGATGCTGGATACAAAATAGTTTCTGCTTCTTAATCTGACTGCTAAACAGCAATTTACCCGTACTTTGATAGGCCTGAAATATAATGATGCCATGTGTCAGATCCTAACAACACGGTTTAGTTGGAATCAAACAATCACGCCATGATTTTGAATGAATTCAACTGAGCAAAACAAAAGGCTAAAACCTGGACAGTGATCTCACCAAATAGCAGATTAGCATGCGACTCTATTGAATGCTAACATTATGGAAAAGAATCTGACACTTGGTTTGACAAATATTCATTTTTTTATGGCCTTCTATATGATACTAAGGCAGCAAAATAGTAGACTTCATTCGTCTTTTCTTAAGAGTTGCTATCAGCCCGACTGACGATGCATGTAATATGCTTGCCATGTGGGGTGCTTTATTTGCGTGATGGGAGTATGGTTCACTTGTTTTATAGAAAGCATTGTATTAATGTAGGTTGCTTCTGTTATGACGGTATGGAACCAAATGCAACCAGCCTATGCTGCGAACATGTGGAATGAAGCACTCAACAAGCGACTAGGGACAGAGGTACCATCCCATTCAATTGGCAATTGTCCATGTGATTTTATGCATTTTGTTTTGCACACTTAGGTGTAACTGAATCTAATGTCTCTGGAATGACATTCAGTTAACACATTATACGGTTGTAATTACACTTACTTTACTTTATGGCTACCTTACGATTGGGTTGCATACAGGGCTTGGATCTTCCTGATCTATTAGTGGAAACTGAAATGAGGGGCTCATCTTTTGCTAAACTGCTGACAATTCCAGAGCAAGACGATTGGGTATACAGCGATGGGAAGTCTGCCTCATGTGTAGCATTTGTTCTTGAAATGTACAAAGCAACAGGACTCTTTGATCCAATTTCTGGCTCCACTCAAGTTACGGAGTTCACTGTAAGTGCAATCTGATTGACCCTAGTTAGGTTATCTTTCTGACACTAATTGCTTGAACTTACTATCTAGAGATGGATGTCGCTTTCTTCAAAGATTGAGAGAACTATAATCTAGTTTGCCCTTCAAAGCTTGACTTTTTGTCATGAGGAGTCTCATTGGGCATTTTGAGAATGGCATTGTTTTTTATGCAGATAAAAGATGCTTACTCACTAAAGTTCTTCGAGAATAATTCAAGACGCTTGCCTAAGTTGTGCAATGATGGGGACGACGCCGAGCTTCCATTTTGTCAAATATGAGGTAGGTATCGAATGGAGCTTCCAGGATACAATACAATGGACCCATACCTCATATGAATGAGAGGTGTCCATCTCTGCCCCCAAAATATTCCAGGCCATCCGATTGCTAGAAAACATTTCCTATGATGTGAATAATACTTTGTATATTGGTAGGTGATTCCATCATATTGTAGCTTATGACTGCATATTTTTGTAGAATGTGTAGTAAATAAAGACCCGTAGGTTGCACGGATTTTTACTTCTTCAAATTCCTTTTATTTGATATGAACCTAGATAAATTGTATAAATTTTTTGCATAATGTTATACTAACACTTCATGTAAATCAAATGTCGTTTTATTGTTTAGTCTTTCATTATGGTCTATTTTTATGAATGTTCTTGCAATATAAGTATTTATAGTAGGACTATCTAAAATTTGATGTTTACTTTCTATCTTATGACAGATAGAGATGCTCTTTTGTTTAAGGGTTTTCTTATCTTCCTTCTTCTCTAAATGTTTATGCATTTTATGTGTTAAACGAAATGATATGGTATTGGAAATGTTTAATGCACATTAAAAAAATTAGTACTTATTTTTAATTTGTATTACCTGGTAAATGTTGTTAATATAAGAGCAATTTTTCTGTCGTTTTTTTTTTTCAATTTATTCAAATACATGTTTACTTGTTTTGCGGTCAAATCATGTATGTTAATATGCACATTGGCTTAAACTAATTTAAAAAAAATATATAGATATGGCACTACATGGTTTGAATGATGTTATTCGGTAATTGCTATTGAAAAAATTAAACAAAAAGATTTCAGTGATGAATTTATACTGTTATTGTCTCTTATTCCAAGTTATTGCCAAAAAACAGATTACATAAACTAATATTAGCATATTGTATAGGTAGATTAGTTGATAAAATAAGTAACATATTTATTATTAAGTATAAGAGCACCATAAGTACCAAACACAACATTTTAACTTAATCCCTAGATGGTGAAGTTTGCGATGTTAACCGCTCTTGTCGTGGCAATAACCATATCACCAATTCGAGACTAGTCGGTGACAAAGGAGCAGCTTGAGGAACATTTCACCTAATAGTCGTCCTCTTGCTCCCTTCTTCAGCCTCCTTGTTGAGTAACACCCCCGGTAGATCTCTCCTAATGTTTTATTGGATTCTTTCTTGCAGTGCCCATAATGTAAATTATCGTCCTCTAGTCTCTTCACGTATGCCAGATATTATTTTTATCTCACGTCATTTGGTTATCGATTTATAAGTAAAGATTGCGTGCTCTATCATATATTATATAAATTTTTTGTAAATCTTCTTTGGGGATAATGTATAGCGTTACTCTCAAGCAAATAACAGCATCCACCATTTCTAAACCCGTTCATCAATAAGGAAGCCAAATCGCATCTTATGAGGTAGGATATCCATATTTCAATATAAAACAGAAAGAGAACAATTATTTTATATATGATGTTGAAGCATTTGTCAGAAGCACTGTTCTCATTGCAACAAAACTTTTAAGTGAATTCTATTTTAACAATGATAAATTTCACAATTGTAAAAAAAAAAAAAAAAGAGAGAGAGAGAGTCAAAGCTATATTAAGTGGTCCCCATACAGCGGATCAAGTGTCAACCTTGCATCAAATTATTTAGTCATCATATGATTAATTTCTTATGAATAATTTGGTAAATAAGTGGAGAGTCTGGAGAGTCACGTTCATAAGTGTCAGTGAAGTAATATTCTTTTAAAGAGATTTTACCACAAATTATGTGTAAATAAACTATATATACGAAAAGCCACCAAGTAAAGATGGAATGACTAATTATGACTCATGCAAGACACAAAATAATGTCTACACAAGTTAAATTTAATAAAATGATGTTCTCATTTATAAGATCTTAAAAAAATCTCTTCACAATTTTTGTATGCATAAATAAGTAATCGAATTTGTATCCTCCTCAGCATAACTCATGACATAAATATGATGGACAACATGAAAAAGAACTAGCATTTTGTGAAATTTCTCTTTCCGACAAAACAAATTTATATTGAAATAATATCTATCAATAAAAAAAAAATAGTGCCTTTAATATACATGGAAAATCTACAACAAACAAAAACTAAATATATAAGATTATTAATTATGGTAAGTAGATATATAGAAAAATTAAAAAAGAGGAAAGTAGATAAGTTGGGATCATCAATTTAAATTGCAATTGAATGATAGAGGGAAACTTTATATTTTTGGTAAAAATTGGGTGGATTTAGTTATAGGGGTGAAAATAGTGCCACAAAAAGAAAAAAAAAACAAGATGATGTTGAAAGAAAAAACTTGCAGCAATACATTTATAGTTTTTTTCTCAGGTGCAGCCACCATAAGGGTCTAAACTTTCTCAATTAAACAATAAGTATTCTGAATTTTCTTTCGAAATAAATGCCTCAACATTTCGGAAAGCTCACTGAGGCCTTTAGCCGGTGTTGTGATTGTCTAACCAGGTGAAAGTGAAGATGTGACGCGGCTCATTAATATTTTTCCGATTAAAAGTATATTACTTTTTTCCTTTTTCCTTTTCTTTCATTTCGACTTCTTGATATCAATGATGTTCGTTGAAATATCCAATTGATTTTCAAATGAAGGGAACCAAAACTGGTCTTGCCAGGGAGTTCTAAAGTGGTACACGGGCACTTCAACGAAATGCATAATTAGCGAGTAATGCACTAGATGCATTCATTGCCAAACACCATTTTTCAGCCCATATATGAACGCGTTTTCATTAAAAAAAAAATTGAAATGCTTTACGGTTACTTGAGGCTAATTCATTTGATAGTCAATTTTGACCACTAGCTTTGTGATTTTCTGTAGCATAATATCATGAACTTGCATTTTGTATTTTGATATATTCCATCATAATCTTATTGATAAAGTTACATACAGATTTTAAAAGACATCAGGCTCATAAGCTAGCGGCAAGAAAATCGGGACACCACATTTCTGAGATATAAAAGGGATATAAATAATTTCAACGAATATAAATAATTGTAACTTCACCATTACATTATTCAATCAATAAAATGAATCTCATTTTCATAAATTGATGCTCTGTAATCAATTTTATTTTATTTTTAATTATCTTGTTAGGTAAAAAGCAAGAAAGAAGGAAAAAAACAAAAATTGAATCAGATTCAAACCAACCCAAAGAAATTGGAAGAGCAGAAGAAAAATTCAGGCCCTTTCTGTTCAAACGGCATTTGGTTGAATTAATATAAAAAGCGTTGATAGTTTCTGGAGGGGCTAAGATAAGGGAGATTGCATGGAGACTGGGGAGTCGAGCTAAATGTTGACATGTATATAGCTTCGTACAAAAAGAAAACATATGCCATTGGCAGAATGCGCTTGGTTATGTTGTCCGGAAGAGTTTCTCGCACTGGCTTCTTTATTGGGTTAATGGTGTTTCAACTTTTATCCACCAATCAGGATGTTTGATGTAGCTAAGTCTTGAAAAGCTGGCATAGTGGAAGTCCTGGATAGTCAAGGAAAGATCTCTTTCTTTGGCAAAATCCGGAGCGGTAGTCCTTGAGTAGGTACTGGCACAGGGTCCCTAATGTAATAGTCATCTGAACATAACTCCCATGAGTACCGGGTGACCAGATAATGGATGGCAACAAGGTTTCGATCCTCGTAAATTCATGTCCTGGGCATATGCGAGGCCCTCCTCCGAAAGCAATAAAGCTGTAGGGTGGTACTGACTTCTGGTTTTCAAATCTAGCAGGATCAAACTTTGATGGCTCCGGGAATATGTTCTCATCCATGTGTGTCATGCTTGATGCCCAGAAGATCTAAATCACACATTCAGTTCCAAAAGTATATGAATCGACCGGTTTCACAGATAGAGAGAATAGATAGCAAATAATGCAACCATTTGAAGAGATAGGAAAAGTTATCAGCATCCTTACTTGCCAGCCTTTTGGAATGAGGTATCCACCATAGTCAATATCCTTTAAGGCTACCGTGAAGCCAGAAAAATAGGTGGAACCATCCTCAGAGTTTCCATTGCTACTCTCCATGTGTACTTCATCCTGGCAAGGTCTTTCCAAGTTAAAGGTTCTCCTGAAGTCTTGCTTTCTGCTATCTCTTCTTGTTCTGCAAAAGCAAAAGAGGCTTATGACTCGCAATAAGGGGGAAGGATCATGCTTCTGAGCTTTGTTATTGAAGTTGACATCTGACTTTGGAAACTTTGAATTATTTATGTATTGATTTATCTTACATTTGGCAAGTCATCCATTTTCCATTAGCAAAAGAGATTCACTATTATTAACAAAGTCTTCTTTTACTTTTATTTTCCTTCCTTTTTGGGCTGCAGGAATCTCTTTGCAGATTCAGCAAATCTAAAAAGATGTCGGAAATAGAGGATGTGTACCTTGAAGAGCTGCTTTATAAACAGCAGGATTCTTAGATAGCAGACGCAGCATAAAAGTCATAAGTACGGATGAGGTATCATGTCCTGCAACCATGATTAGCATGATATTGTGCAAAATTTCCTTGTCAGTCACGACTCGTTTATTTTCTTCATCCTGCTTACTTAACAGGCACGTGATCAAGTCTTGTTGAGGAGTGGCAGTGCGCTGCTCTAGTTTCGCTTTCTTCTCTTGTACAAGTTCCTTCAACAGATCTTGGACTCTGGAGCTTGCACAGAGGCTACTACTGTAGCGCGTGAATGGCAGCCTTTTTGGTATCGACCACATTCCCTCTATCATTTCTTGAAAATTTTGCAAGAATTTCTCTCTTTCAGCTCTTTCCTCCATACCAAAGAGAAAAGAGCATGTAATGTTGAATGTAAGGTTTTTCATCAGGGGCAATGCCTATAGGAAAATTAAAACATTAGTGTTATTTACTCTGCTTTTGTTTATCGAAGAGATTATGTCCCCTCCCAGTTTATGCATTCATTCTCATAGTCAATACATGCAGAGTCCATACAATTGTGAACATCAGTTATATGACAGAGTGAGTGCATACTCCATATGTTTCTTAAAATTGATATGTATCGAATTTATCTCAAAGCAACAGTGGGAGTTTTACAGCATATCAACATACCGCGACTTTTTCCGTGCCTTGCCTGTGCAACTCGATGTGCTTTTTGACTTCTTCATCCATTTTCCCCACGTACTGCTTCAGAGATTCTGGTCGCAAGAACGACATCAGAGAGTCTCTCATGCGTTTGTGATCTTGGCCACTGAGTTCCATCAGATTGCAGTCTCCCAGAATCGCGCGGATGGATGCTGTTTGTTTGTTGGCAATCTTGCTGCTGTCTCCAGAGAATACAAGCTTGTTCGCTGCTTGTCCATGAATGAACACCGTTGGTTTGCCAAAGAGAGAGAGCTTCGAGATTGGACCGTACTTCCTCGCTCTTTCTTGGAGCCATTCTTCTCCCGTGTTTGTCCTCATGGCGCGGAGCAGGTCAAGGCTTTGGCCTATAATGGGGATTCCCAAAGAACGCGGAGGTAGCTTTCTTGATGAACCTCTTCTTCTCCAGCTTAATAATAAGAGAACTGGTAGAAGAAAGAGAAGAAGGGTGATCAACATGTTCATTGTTGTGGGCATGGGCATGTGTCTATGGGTGTGTGTGATGAGGGGAAAGCAAGAGCATTATAGCTCTCTGTTTTTGTCTGTTTCTGAACTCGCACATTGGGTGATAGATTCCTTTTGGAACGGGCGATGACAATTACTGTGTAGAAAACGCATTGACTTTGATACAGGTTCTATTAAATATTTTGCCGATTTGTTTCTTGTGCCACGAGCTTTATTCAAAATTGCGGTTGACATAGACAGACAATTAGTATAAGACTGACCTAACAGAGAAAAAAATGGATGTGACCTCTTCTTTGGTTGGGACAGCGGAGTTGAGCCCGGATGTATGTTACTCTGTATTTGTTTCGGTCACTATCATAAATTCAACGGGAGGGAGCAAAACTGAGAACCGATTGTTAATGGGTCAGTGTAAAATACAATAAAACTCCTAGAATGAGAAATGGACTACGGTTGTCGGAATTTGAAAGCCAGAAAGATTGAAAGGAAGAACAGGATCAGTTTCTGAATTCCACTCAAAAAGCTTATCATCGTCCGCTATCATCCTCCACAATCGTTGATCAAACAAGTCAGTCAACGAGAGAGGGGGCATAGAAGAAGGATAATGTGAAGAATAGGAGATGGAAATGGAGGAGGGATTCTCGGAAACTGCAGTGAAAAATTATTCTTACTGGAGTCTTGATTTTTTTCCAACCCAGAAAGGAAAGGAAAGCTAACTTCAAAGACGGATAAGTGAAGAGATCTCATTTTCGGCGAAAGCTGGAACAATTGTTCCTATGCAAATTGAGATATTCCGAATGATGCGAAAATCTTACTTCTCCGCACCATAATTCTAATTCCATTCTAGTGTCTATTTTTTAAACCAAAACCTGGCCCTTAATGTCATGTTTGGTTGAAATTGGAGCTTTGTTTCTTCTTTTTGTTTTCTGGTCTGTTATTTGGACCTGTTTTTGAGTGGATGGAATGGAATGACATTCCAACATTCCAACAATCGTGGAAACTTTATCTTTATTTAAGTTTCCTTCTATGTCATAGAGTAAGTCATTTTCCAAGAAAATAGTTATATTTATTAGTGCTTGGCTGAAATCTACAAACTATTTTTATCATTTGGAAAGAAAAAATAGATTTTATTTTATCAAAAAGACATGCACATTTAGTGTGATATAAGAGATGCCCAGCAACTGAGGTCCTGATAGCAGGAGCCGGCCTTTCTCTAACCTAGCCATTAGAACTCCAGAACAAGCTCTAAGGATCCGAGCTGGACGTTGATGAACTCAGCTTGGGCACCAATAACGTAGAAGTGAAAGTTAGGTAGCTTAGCACGGCACTACAGTCTTGGCCTGACCTCGAGGAACGTGGGCTCGATTGCCAAGGAACTGAGATCGAGCATCGGTGACTTAAGTACGGACCTGGCCCTGGCTACCATGAAACGGGGCACGGCCCGGTTCCAAGGTATAGGTACCTAGGCCTTCGGTCCAAACTCAAGGGACCTAACCTTAGCTGCCATGGAACCAAGCATGGCCTTGATGAATCAATGCCTGTGTAATATAATGGCCCAATAAACCCAAGTCCATGTCTTTAATAGACAAACTCAGCCCATATTTCTTCTTCTCTTCTCTAGATATTTCATATGAGGGCAAGAAGCAAACAAAATAAGAAAAAAGAGAAGAGAGGATGGCTCGTCCATGAGAAGGAAAAAACGGGAAGGGAGAGAAAATTTACATATGCTCATAGTCCGGATAACTCGTCAAGCTGAATCAACACTGTTTTGCAACATTGGTAAGTGATCAAAACCTCTAACTATCTATTTAAAGGAATCGCCAAAATTAGAACTTGAAATTTGGACCCAAGACATGGGCTTGGGTTTATTGGGCCATTATATTACAGCCTGAGCACCTATGACTTGGGTGCCGAAGCAAGTACTTAGGCATGGCCATTGAGGACTTGGGCACAAGCACCGAGGTCTAGCCCAACCTTTGTAAACTCAAGCCTAATCTCAATGGACCTAGCCACCTAGGCTAACTTGCATATGGTAACCAAATACTCGGGCATGGTGCCGAGATCCCAAGCCAAACCTCTATGAACTTGTGGCTTGCCTCGACAGAGCTAAACTTGGGCACCAATGGTTTTGGTGCAAGAGCCAGGTACTAAGGCAAGATCATCGAGACTTGGGCCCAAGCACCGAGGGTTGGACTCGGCATCAAGGGACCCAGCTGTCAAGAAACTAGTCCCGGCATCGATGGAAGATTGCATGGATATTGGGCAGTTGAGCTAAATGTCAAATTTGTAATGACGGCATGCATATGGCTTCATGTAAAATGAAAACATACACCATTGGTAGAACGCACTAGGTTATGTTGTCCAGAAGAGCTTCTCAGAGTACTAGCTTCTTTGATGGGTTAATGGTGTTTCAACTTTTATCCACCAATGGGGATGTTTGATATAGCTAAGCCTTGAAAAGGTGGCATGGTAGAAGTCTTGGACAGTCAAGGAAAAAATTGTGCTTCATTTCTGTTTCTTTGGCACAATCCGAAGGAGTAGTCCTTGAGTAGGTGCTGGCATGGGGTCCCTAATGTAATGATCATCTGAACATAACTCCCAGGAGTACTGAGTAACCAGATAATGGATTACAACAAGGGTTTCGATCCTCACAAATTCATTTCCTAGGCATATGCAAGGCCCTCCTCCAAAAGGAATAAAACTGTAGGGTTGAACTGACATCTGGTTTTCAAATCTAGCGGGATCAAACTTTGATGGCTTCGGGAATATGGTCTCGTCCATGTGTGTCGTGTTTGATGCCCAGAAGATCTAAATCACACATGAAATACCACATGTCTGTTAGTCGACTGTTTCCACAGACGTAGACAATATACAGCAGATGAGCAAACGTTTGAAGAGAGAGGAAAAGTTGTGTGCATCCTTACTTGCCAGCCTTTAGGAATGAGGTATCCACCATAGTCGATGTCCTTTAAGGCTACCCTGAAGCCACCAAAAACAGGTGGGAACCATTCTCAGAGTTTCCATCGCCACTCTCCATGTGTACTTCATCCTGGCAAGGTCTTCCCAAGTTAAAGTTTCTCCTGCATTCTTGCTTTTTGCTATATCTTCTTTCTCTGCCAAAGCAAAACAAGCTTATGACTTGTCGCAATAAGGGAGAAGGAACATGCTTTTGAGCTTTGTTATTAGAGTTGACATTTGGCTTTGGAAATTCGCCAAATTTATGTATTGATTTTCCTTACATTTGGCGAGTGTTCCATTTTCCATCAGCAAAATAGAGATCTCTATGCAGATTCTATAAGGACCCAAGTCTCCACTGTACACATATTGTCCGCTTTGGACACTAAGTCATCACGGTTTTGTTTTTCTCAGAAGATACTACCCCAAGAAAACGTGTATGTACAATTAGAGGGACCCAAGCCTTATAAGCTAGTTCAGAACTTCCCCCTAAGTGATGTGGGATAAGAGACATGCCCTTAGCCTCGCCTGCGTGCTGTCGAGGCGATCTTAGTCCATCTCTCCGTCATATTCTCCACCCCTTAAGGCATAACGCCCTTGTTGTGGCCCCACACGCTGCAGAAGATCTTAGTCCGTCCCTCCATATTGCTCCGGTCTAGGTCATCACATTCTCCACCCTTTAAGGCACAACGCTCTCGCTGTGGCCCCACACGCTGCGGAAGTCGACTCTGATACTACTGTACACATATTGTCCGCTTTGGACACTAAGTCCACATGGTTTTGTTTTTCTCATGGCAGCCCATACTATCCCAAGAAAACGCGTATGAGGGACTCAAGCTTTATAAGCTAACCCAGAACTCCCCCTAAGCAAGGTAAGACAAGAGACATGCCCTTAGCCTCACCCACGTACTGCCGAGGCGATCTTAGTCCGTCCCTCCGTACTGCCCCCGGTCTGGGGTCTAGGTCGTCACAGATTCTACACATTTAGAAAGATGTCGGAAATAGAGGACATGTACCTTGAAGGACTGCTTTGTGAACAGCCGGATTCTTAGAAGATGCAGCATGAAAGTTATGAGAACCGATGAGGTATCATGTCAAGTAACCATGATAAGCATGATATCGTGCAAAATTTCCTTGTCAGTCACTACTCTTTCATTTTCTTCATTGCGCTTACTCAACAAGTTTGTGATCAAGTGCTGATGAGGAGTTGCAATGCGCTGCTCTAGTTTCACCTTCTTCTCTTGTAGGCGTTCCTTCAACAGATTTTGGACCCTGGAGCTCGCACAAAGGCTTTGATTGTAGCACGTGAATGGTAGCTTTATTGGTATTGACCACATTCCCTCTATCATTTCTTGAAATTTTTGCAAGAATTTTTCTCTGTCAGCTCTTTCCTCCAAACCAAAGAGGAGAGAGCATATGATATTGAATGTAAGAATTTTCATCAGGGGCAACACCTAGAGGAAAATCGAATCATTGAGTGTTATTTACTCTGCTTTGCTTTTTCTTGAAAAGATTGTTCACACTCCCAGTCTAGCATTCTTTCTCATAGTCCATACATGCAAAGGCCATACGAGTGTGAAACACCGTCAGATGAGACTATAAGTGCATACACCATATGTATATTAAAACTTAATATGCATTGAATATATCTCAAACAGATCAAAGCGACAGAGGGAATTTACAGAATATCGACATACCGCAACTTTTTCCTTGCCCTACCAGTGCGACTCAATGTACTTTCTGACTTCTTCATCCATATTCCCCACGTACTGCTTCAGGGATTCTGGTCTCTAGAACGACATGAGAGAGTCTCTCACGCGTTTATGATCTAGGCCATTGAGTTCCATTAGATTGCAGTCTCCCAGAATTGTGCGAATGGATGATGTTTGCTTGTTGGCAACCACGCTGCTGTCTCCATGGAATACAAACTTGTTTGCTGCTTGTCCATGAATGAACACTGCCGGTTTTCCAAAGAGAGTGAGCTTCGAGATCGGCCCATACTTCCTCACTCTTTCTCGGAGCCATTCTTCTCCTGTGTTTGTCCTCATGGCTCGGAGCAGGTTGAGGCTTTGGCCTATAACGGGGATTCCCAGTGAACTTGGAGGTAGCTTTCCTGATGATCCTCTTCTTCTCCAACTTGACAGAAAGAGAATTGGTAAAAGAAGGACAAGAAGAGTGATCAGAATTGTGACGGCCCGAGTGGCGGTGCACGGGGAGAGTCAGTGGTGCATCCGCGCCTCGGTCCCCGGACGTGTGCAAGGAATGGGTCCTCTCTCTTGTCCCACATCGCCTAGGGAGGGAGTTCTGGGCCACCTTATAAGGCAATGGGCCCTCTAACTGTACATACGTGTTTTCTTGGCCTAGTATAGGCTGCCCTGAGAAGAACAAAACCGTAAGGGCTTAGTATTCAAAACAGACAATATATGTACAGTTGAGACCCGGAACGTTACAAGCGTCATAGCTCTATACTTGTCAGTTTCTCAACTAGTATTTTAGGGGGGTAGATTCTTTCTGTAACGTGGGATGCAGAAAACGTCACTTACTTTGATACAAGTTCTTTTTAAAATTTATGCCGATTTGTCTCGTTTAGCTGGCGCTTTATTGATAATTGCGGATGAGTAAAACAGTTAGGATAAGAATGACCTAATAGAGGGAAAAATTGACGTGAACAAACGGAGTTGAGCCCGAGAGGGGAAATCAAATCTTGCTCTAGTAATATACTTTTGTGTTCTCAAAATGTTCCAGGAAAAGACCAAAACCCATTTGGCAAACATCCGGCAAAATTGCATCATCCCTTGGGAGCAAAATTAACAATTGGTGGATCGTGCAGAACCCACCGAAACACATAGAATGAGATATGGACTATAGGTGTCAGAATTTGAAGATCGCAAAAAACTGATTCAGTTTCTGAATTTTACTCAAGAAGTTCATCATCATCTGCGGCGATGATCAAACAGTTTCGTCAAACAAACCCCTATAACAAAACAAGAGAGAGGGCAAAGAAGAAGAAGGTGAAGCAATTGGGATGGAATTGACAGTAGTTCCTACGCAATTGGAATGTTCCTGGTGATGAATAGATGTCACTTCTCTGCATCATAACTCTAGTTCCATCCTAGTCTCTGGTTCTTTACGCCAGGCGTGACCTTTGTCTCATGTTTTGGTTGGATTTGGACGTTTGTTTGGTTGCGTGACTTTTGAGTGGATAGAGTGGACTGCCATTCCGACAATCAGGAAAACTTATCTAAGTATCACAAACTGTACATATGCCATGCACATGCACTATTAATCTCTTTTGAAAGGTGTTCATATTGGAAATCAGCCGAGTGTTTGGACAAGGCTATAACTTAATGCTTGTGCTGCTTGAAGAATACAAGCACTTCATGGATCTCAACTTCCATCTCCTTCTCATAACACGCTCGGCATTAATGAACTTGAGAAGGCAGCTGAGTTCGAGTGAACTTGATTGTAATGGGATGGAAGGTGGATGAAAGCAAAGAGAAAGTTACAGGGAGGATCCATGGTTGAAGCTGTTTCATCTCAACAATTGCTCCATCTGATGTTGGACTTGGAGCTGACGAGCATCTATGGAGATGTTAGAAGTCTATGGTGCACATTGTGCACTTAAATCAGGCTGGATTGCATCATACAACTTCGTTTTATTCTGATGCATACGCAAATGATGGACCCTCATCAATGAAACATCATCACATTGTGGTATAGGTTAATGTTATGTATGACTGTCGTGCAAAGTTTCAAACACTACCATGAAAAGGCACTGCAGAAGCCATAATCACGTCTCAGATGAGGGGAAAATGGATGAAGAAGTCAGAAAGCACATTGAGTTGCACTGGTAGGGCAAGGAAAAAGTTGTAGTATGTCAATATGCTGTAAAACTCCCACTGTTGCTTTGATCGGTTTGAGATAAATTCAATACATCACTTTTAAGAAACATATGGAGTATGACCTTCTCATATAACTGGTGTTCACAATTGTATGGACTCTGCATTTATTGACTATGAGAATGAATGCATAGACCAGGAGGGGGCATAATCTCTTCGATAAACAAAAGCAGAGTAAATAACACTAATGTTTTGATTTTCCTATAGGCATTGCCCCTGATGAAAAACATTACATTCAACATCATATGATCTCCTCTTTGGTATGGAGGAAAGAGCTGAAAGAGAGAAATTCTTGCAAAATTTTCAAGAAATGATAGAGGGAATGTGGTCGATACCAATAAAGCTACCGTTCACGCGCTACAGTAGGAGCCTCCATGCAAGCTCCAGGGTCCAAGATCTGTTGAAGGAACTTGTACAAGAGAAGAAAGCGAAACTAGAGCAGCGCACTGCCACTCCTCAACAAGACTTGATCACATGCCTGTTAAGTAAGCGCAATGAAGAAACTAAACGAGTCATGACTGACAAAGCACAATATCATGCTAATCATGGTTGCAGGACATGATACCTCATCCGTTCTTATGACTTTTATGCTGCGTCTTCTATCTAAGAACCCTGCTATTTATAAAGCAGTTCTTCAAGGTACACATCCTCTATTGCATCTTTTTAGATTTGCTGAATCTGCATAGAGATTCTTGCAGCCCAAAAAGGAAGGAAAACAAAGTAAATGAAGAAGAATTTGCTAATAATAATGAATCTATTTTGCTAATGGTAAATGGACGACTTGCCAAATGTAAGATAAGTCAATACGCAAATTATTCAGAGTTTCCAAAGTCAGATGTCAACTTTAACAACAAAGCTCAGAAGCATGATCCTTTCCCCTTATTGCAAGTCATAAGCCTCTTTTGCTTTTGCAAAACAAGAAGAGATAGTAGAAAGCAAGACTTCAGGAGAACCTTTAACTTGGGAAGACCTTACCATGATGAAGTACACATGGAGAGTAGCAATGGAAACTCTGAGGATGGTTCCGCCCGTTTTTGCTGGCTTCCGGGTAGCCTTAAAGGATATTGACTATGGTGGGTACCTCATTCCAAAAGGCTGGCAAGTAAGGATGCTGATAACTTTTCCTATCTCTTCAAATGTTTGCATTATCTGCTATTTATTTTCTCTATCTGTGAAACCAGTTTATTCATATACTTTTGGAACTTAATGTGTGATTGGATCTTCTGGGCATCAAGCAAGACACACATGGATGAGAACATATTCCCGGAGCCATCAAAGTTTGATCCTGCTAGATTTGAAAACCAGAAGTCAGTACCACCCTACATCTTTGTTGCTTTTGGAGGAGGGCCTCGCATATGCCCAGGACATGAATTTACGAGGATTAAAACCCTTGTTGCCATCCATTATCTGGTCACTCAGTACTCTTGGGAGTTATGTTCAGATGATCATTACATTAGGGACCCCGTGCCACTACCTACTCAAGGGCTACTGCTCCAGATTGTGCCGAAGAAAGAGAAATGATCTTTCCTTGACTATCTAGGACTTCCACTGTGCCAGCTTTTTAGGACTCAGCTGCATCAAACATCCTGATTGGTGGATAAAAGTTGAAGCACCATTAACCCAATAAAGAAGCCAGTGCGAGAAACTCTTTTGGACAACATAACCAAGCGCATTTTGCCAACGGTGTCTGTTTTCATTTTGCATGAAGCTATATACATGTCGACATTTAGGTCGACTCCCCTGTCTCCATGCAATCTACCTTATCTTAGCCCCTCCAGAAACTATCAATGCTTTCTATATCAATTAAACCAAATGCCGATCGAACAGAAAGGGCCTGAATTTTTCTTCTGCTCTTCCAATTGCTTTGGGTTGGTTTGAATCTGATTCAATTTTTGTCTTTTTCCTTCTTTCTTGCTCTTTACCTAACAAAATATTAAAAAAAAAAAAAAATTACCAAAAAAAAAAATATTTTTAAAAAAGTGATGACAAAGCATCAACTTATGAAAAGGACATTCATTTTATTAATTGAATCATGTAATGGTGAAGTTACAATTATTTATATTTGTTGAAATTATCTATACCTTTTTCAGCACAATATATGTAATTTCCCTATTATCCTATAAAATAGATAAAGACAGCAACAAAAGTACTAAGGGAATTTCAGTATGATCGGGTAATAAACAAGAGAACTTACTTTGTTCTTTAACTTAGAGTCCATTCGTTTCGCAGAAAATGAGCCATTTCCGAAAAATATTTTCCAGGAGTCATTTTCTAGGAAAATGATAATATTTTCTAGTGTTATTTAAAATCTGAAAATGTTTTGAAAAATATTTTTCGATGTTCGATAAGGAAAATATTTTTCCGCTCACAGATTGGCGGCGCGAGCGTCAAGCTCGAGGCTCGCGGATCGACGAGCGAGAGTTTGAGATCGACGAGCTTGAGGTTCACTTGGTCGACGACTAAGCAAGAAATAAGAAGATGAGAAATAAAAAAAAAAAAAAAAAAAAAAAAAAAAGGAAATTAAAAATAATTCAAATTAAAAAAAAAGAAAGAAAATTAAAAAATAATTCAAATGAAAAAAAGAAAAAGAAGAAAAAGAAAGGGGAGGAGGAAGTCAAGATTTGTAGAGGTATGAGATAAGAGAGATCAAATAAGGAAATTGTTTTTCACTTTTCAAAAGAGGAAAACATTTTCCCCTACTTTAGAAGACTTTTTTCCTTTGATGTAAAACATTTTTCTCAAGGAATTCATTTTCCATGAAACGAACGCCGGAAAATCCAGAAATCGTTTTCTTGAAAATTACCGCGAAACGAATAATCGAGTAGATATTCTAGAGGGCAGTACATAATATTCTCAAGACATAAATTATAAGGAAATAAGATGTTAAGTAATCATCTGCCTTATAGATTGATGAATTATAATGAAGAAAACTATGTTATCTCTCCACCTAACAATCGGTTAGAGTGGACGATTGATGATTCTCTATATCAGTTAATCTTGTTATTGGGTTAGATCAGTAGGTAGGCTAGAATCTCTAAAACTTTATTTTTCTCGCGTGCCTCTTTTCCTGTGTTAAAATTCAGAACACCCCTAATTATCACCATCGGGAGTGAAAGGTGATCTCGTTCTTGACACGGAGTGATAATTTATCATTAGTAAGTGTTGGAATTCTTGTCGGCGGAAGACGACTTACTTGATTCCGATGTGCAAACAGCAAATAGCCCCGGATCGAACGTTGAATTGCGAATCAATCACGAACAAAACTACCTCACGTCGGTCTGAATGCAATCACAAGGAAAACACCCAATTTCCACAGCGTAAATGCCGATCGTTCTTGCAAAATTGAAGATGGAACGCCTTCTTCCTTGATGATGGAAATTGAGAGAGATTTTAGTGCAAATGATCTGACAACTTTACCCAACGGTTGTGTTCGGGAGATTTTATACGTCTCCCTTCGTACCCCCCATTAGTGACTTTCCATCGTAACGCATCAAGACGAAACGATACGTTCCGTTCACACCCCATCATGGACGTACTAGCTGAAAGAACATCTCCCACTCGGACATGATGGGCCTGATAGCGCTCTATCAAGAATATAAGGCAAGGCATTCAACATTCATCAACTTTACAGAACAATTCATACTGGCAAGTAAGCCGTGCGACCAGTGAGTACACCTGCACTTAGGAGCTCAAATTATGCACCTATTAGGGATGACATAATGGCTACAACCCCGAAAAGAAAAAATAAACAATCGATGTCTCACAGTGCCCTAGACATATTTTGTTACATCAATTCAAGTATACATATCCCTTAGAGGCTATACTTGATTATCTTCAAAAAAACACCATGTATTTACAATTATATCCACAACCACATAAGGCGATATAATTGGTCGACCAGTAAATACATGTGACAGATGTAAAACAACAATAGTCTTCCTTCGCACTCATGTCTCTCTCAATTTCAGAACAACTGCTTTCCTAGATACGTCCCATAGGCCATATCTATTAATGACCGCCCGTAATATGCTAAAGTAGCAACATTGATCTTTCACTTTGAGAACATAGTCAGAAGTAACACAGGGCACAAATTAAGGTAAATCATAAAATACCTCAAGGACTCACACAATGAGTAAATAGGGATAATTTTACTCACATTCCATTGTCGGTCGAACAATGCACATGTAGTATGAATTACATGCTATAGTGGATTTCTCTTTCTATAAGAGCGTATGTCATTTCTTAAATATATCCACTATACAGATTTTAGCCTAAACATAGTCACGTGCTTCTCACGTACTCATGTTTAGCTCGAGTGCTATATCAGCTCGCTTTCTATAGCGCCTAATTAAGTACTCGCATCCGGCATCTTACAGGCATACATGATTGTGGGACTATCATGTTTGGTCTTATTATAAACAAATCACAGACCTCATCTTGACTCCAATCAAAGCGACATATTTTATGTACCAGACTTGCTCTTCAGCATTTATTTGTACATAACGTCTCATCTCAACGTGCTAACTATAGTACTTGAGGCGATTGCTCGTGTGAGTGAGCCAATCATTACCTGCTGACATACTTTCCAATAATATATGTGTGCTTGTGCTAGTCTCATAATTGTTGATGCCTAAATTTCGTTTTCTTAAATTAGGTTTTATTTTTATTAATTATCTTTTTTTCCTTTTTTCGGATAATAAATGATAAAAACAAAAATAAATAACAAAAAAAACCAAAGAAAACAACAAAAACAGAAAGGAAGGGAGGAGGCCTCCGCATGGGCCTCCACGGCCCATCCCCCTCAGCCCGGCCCAGCCGGGTCTTCTTCTCCCTCGCGCCTCTGCAACGCACGCGCGAGGGTGCGACGCCGGAGAGAAATCGCCGAGCGGCGACGCACGTGGAGCAGGGAGAAGCAGGCGGCGACGGGACGTGAAGAAGGGGGTGGTTGGCGCCGGATGGGATGCCGGTTCGGCCGGCGAAAGGCGTGGCAGCCCTCGGTCGAGCTCCGTCGACCGGCCACCCCTCGCCTATAAATACCGGGGCCCCCCCGCCTCCATTGAAGGCATGCGCAGCAGCCGGCCAAGCTCCGAGCCCCCTGAGAGACTTTGGGGAACTCAAAGCGAGGCAGAGGTGAGGCAATCGGGTCGCGAGCTCGCCGATCTCCCTTTGAGAGACTTCGGGGGAGACCGGTGGCGAGCGCAGCCCATATCCGAGCTCGCGGACAAACAGAAACAGAGAGGGAGAGACAGAAATCGGAGGGGAAAAGGGGGTATCGCCGTCGTCGCCATACCGCCATCCGCCGCCAAGGCCGCCGCCCACGGCCGGTAGCCGCCACCACCGTCGCCATCTTTCCCCCTCTCGCCGTCACCACCGTCACCGCCGCCGTCGCCGCGTCAATCCGCCCCCTTCCTCCTCGGCGCGCGAATCGGGAACCCTAGGGTTCCCGATTCTTTCCGGGTCGTAAGTCGGACCCGGGTCGGGGAACCGGGTAGGGTTCGCCCCCCCTTTTTCTCAAACGACGCAGCTTCATTTCAAAAAAAAGAAGAAGAAAAAGACAAAAAAATTCAGTCGGGCCCGCAACGCGGCCCGTCCTAAAATCGGCTTTTATTTTAAATAATAAATAATTAATTTATTTTCCAAAAAAATCAAAATCAAAAAAATATATTTTTATTTTTCGAAAAATATTTTAAAAAATATTTTAAAAAAAAACATAAAAATATTCAAAAATATAAAAAATATTTTATTTTCGAGAAAAATCAAAAAATCAAAAAATTCCATATTTTCCAAAAAGGCCAAAAATTCAGAAAAAAAAAAAAAGCCAAAAAAGACTTTTATTTTCCAAAAATGTCAAAAATCCAAAAAGTCCTTTTTATGTCCAAAAATTGGAAAAAGACTCAAAAAATGTTTTCTCTCAAAAAATGCATGGAAAACCCCTAAAACATCCAAAAACCTCAGGGTTTAAACAAGGTTAGGTACCGAAAGGGCATTAGTGATTAACTAGTGTAATCAAGTCCCCGATCCTAATTTCTCTGGTTGCGTAGGAGCGAATATTTCTCCCAATACTTCGCATGGGTTTCTAATCAACCCACCCCAAATTGATTAGTGGCGACTCCGTTTTAAAAATTAACTTACAGGTTAAAAACTTTGACCATTAAAGTCGTGAATTGGTGGACTTGGGAGAGTCCAGGCTTAATAAACCTATCCGAGCCATTAGTCTCCGTTAGGTGCCCGCCCCGATCGGGCGCCCGAAAAAAAGAGGTCGCGACAGCTTGGCGACTCCGCTGGGGACTTTGAAGACTTAGGCCTTTTTTTTTTGCATTGTTTAAATTCTTTACTGACTTAGGTTTTTTTTTATGCAGGTCAATAGCTTAGAAATTTATTTTAACTTTGCTTAAAATAGATTGTTTTGTGATTATGAATTGTGGTGCATGCTTTACTGTTTCAGCACTACACATGGCACACACAACTCGGCCGCCATAGGATATTTAGGATGGTGTCAAGAAAGATACGACCTCGAACGCGAGACTGCGATGTAGAGGTTGCCTTTCTTTTCCCCGAATTTCTTTAGCCGAGGTTAGGAGGGTATGCTGCTAACGCGAGACTGCGATGGGCGGATACCCTTTTAATTTCAACAAGCCTTCTTAGTTAGAAATCGATCCACACATCTCATGTGCATGTCTTTGTGCTTGCCATTTTCTTTAAAAGCAAAGTAATTTATTTACTTTTACTTAGTCTTTTTATTGGCTCATGGCATAGGGTCAGGTCATGTAACTCCCTTTCTCATATGTGATGGGAAGAGTGGATATCCAGTTCATTCCGGCTCTCAAGAAAGAGCTCCTCAGATGGTGGAATCAGTTAGATCAGCTCGGCCAGGAGTATGTCAAATCAATCATCGGTCATCTCCTTCCGTTGCTCCAAATCAATATCCACTCCAGAGTCATGCAAGCACTACCACATTTCTGGTGCCCTGAAGCATCCACCTTCATGTTCGGCAAATTTGAACTGACTCCGACCTTGGAGGAATACAGTCTCGCCATAGGAATGCCCCTGGAGAAGGAGCTCGCCAAGCCACTGACCCACATTGACCCTGTGGTTAGTTTATCACGGTTTTTAAAAAATCATTCGGTAAAAGAAATAGTTAAAGCCAACAACAATGCATTTCCTCTATCATCTTTAACTGAATGTTTTGAAAAACAATCAATGAACCAAAAAAGCAAGATCTTCCTCTTAGCGTTCTTTGGATTTATTATCTTTCCCTATAGGAAGAATGCCATAAATCCTTTAATGGCGGGGGGTGATAAGTCAAGTCGCTTTTGGAGCAGGATATGTGAACATGGTTTTAGCTGAAACATTTTTATCCCTTAATCGTTTTAAGGAAAACAAAGAAAAAAATCATGAGGGCCGCCCGGAAATTTTACAAATGTGGTTCTTTTCTCATATCAAAGGATTTGGGCACCTCATGCAAATATTCGAAATCAACAAATTCAAGCATCCACTTCAAAAATTTCAAAGCTTGGAAAAATACTCTCCCAACGAAGAATATTCTCGATGGATTGACTTATTAAAAAACCCTGTCCCCGAGACATTCCTATGGCGAGCTAAATGGTTCATTACGGGAGAGGCACGTTTTGCGCTTGATTATTACGACCCCATCCCACTGGCTGGGCCTCTCAGGAGCTACCTCATATTATCCACATAGGGTGGCTCGTCGCACGGTGGTCCTCCAGGGAATCCTGCCGCCACTCAAGCCGGGATTGTTCCGAATCCTTTTCACCCACACCAGTTATAACTACTCAAAGGAGATCCGTATAATCCAGGATGCATGGAATAGATGTCACACAGAAAAGATCGTCGTACCTAAAAGACTGAAGGGGCAAGAAAAAGCTCATCACGCATCCACGTTCTACATCCTCAACCACATAATTCCCGAAGAATTGCAACCAGTAATCCCCGATGTAGCTGATAAACTTACTCTCCGAAGACGAATTGAATCGCTTGAAAAAGTTTGAAGACAAGCAGAAACACATATCAAAGCCAGCACGAAAGAGCAAGCGGATTCACAAGGCGGAGCTTCCCATCACATATGAAATTTGGCGGTTCGGTTTTTGATGTAAATATGTCTAAATGTGAATAGTTAGGATCGTTCTATCTTTTATGCCTTGTTTAAAGAGCCCTTTCGGCATTGTATATATTCCCCTGTTAATAAATAAAAATGACTCGACCCTCGCCATGGGCCAATGTTCCATTTGTTTCCCTCACTTATGTTCTTTCCATTTTGCGCAAACACAGGTAATTACGACGTAACGCATTCGAAAGCTAGAATGGCTGAAGAAAACGTACCAAGCCGTGTCGAGATCATGAAAATGAAATGAAGCAGGTTTTCAATGTGCTCCAAAGCAACTCTCAAAGCGAGATAGATTCCATTCGGGGCAAGCGGCTCCCGCCTTTTGACCTCAATCGAAATCGTTACCACAATCATCCATTCGAGGTGATCAAGGAAGAGATGCGACGATAACATGCCTGAATTGGAGGATGATCCGCACCAAACCGTGATTGAGAAAGCTAAGTCAGGCGGCTTGTCTAAAATCGAGCATGACAAACGCCTCGAAAAGCTTGAGGAAAGACTGAAGCAATTGCAAGGCCTCCAAGATCCTACTTTGACAGATCTCTCCATTTACTCCAAAGTCAAAATGCCAGAAAAATTCAAAATACCCGAGTTTGAAAAGTACGATGGCACGACTTGCCCGAGAGCTCATTTGCAAATGTACTTGGTTCGAATGACCCAATACGTTAATAATGCGCCATTGATGATTCGGTTGTTCCAGTCAAGTCTAATAGGCCCTACCCTGAGATGGTATATCACGAAAAATATAAACCTCCTCGAAGCATGGAGTGAAGTAAGTGAGGCATTTCTCAAGCAGTACAAGTTTATAATGGACATTACCCCTTCTCGTGAGGATCTAGAGCGCACGGAAAAGAAAAAGCATGAATCTTTCAAGGAATATGCCATTAGATGGAGGAATCTGGCTGCCCAGATCAGTCCTGAACCAACTGATTTCGAACTAAGAAAAATGTTCATGAAAACCCTCCCCTATGAATACCGCAATCGAATGGTAACTACGATCGCTGAATCATTCAATCAACTCATCCCAGTAGGAGAACAAATTGAGATAGGGTTAAGGGATGGCTGGTTCATTGAGCCTGCACCCATCGGCAGAAGACTCAACGTGAAAAAAGACAAAGAACCCCTGGTTGATGTTAATGCAACCTACACTACAAACACCAGTCACCTCCCGACTGTTCAGACAAACACAGGACAACGACAGACTGCCAATCGTCAACCTCCTCAACGCTACAACAATAGGAGGCAGTTCACTCCGCTTCCCGGATCTCCATCACAAGTTCTTGCAATCCTCCCAAACAAGAACCTCCTCTCAACCGAGCCAAAGCAACCCAATGCTGAAAGCTTCTCCAACTATGACCCGTCCAAAAAATGTGATTATCACATGGGAGAAACAGGCCACTCAACTGACGAATGTTTCACCCTTAAGCATCGGATCCAGAACTTGCTGGATACTAAGGCATTATCATTCCAAACTACAAAACCAAATGTCCAAAGCAATCCGCTCCCTGATCACGCCAGCAAGGTAAATGCAATATTCAGTTCAGAGGCCGGTCAAATCGAAATGCCAAAGTACCTACGTTGACATCTATCGAGGGCGATAGAAGCGGGTATTATTCAAGCAATGGGATACCACCCCTTGCAATAATGGAGGAAAGGGTATTAAGAATGATAGAGGCCGGAATAGTCATACACGCCAGCCACGCCAGCCACACCAGTATAGTTTCTACCATATCGCAAGTCCTCATCAACTGGGAGGAGGAATTTGCCACGCTGAATGAAGAAAAGGAGAAGAAAGATTCCACCTCACCTGAGAGCGTCTTTGAAAGGAAG
Organism: Eucalyptus cloeziana; assembly: GCA_014182715.1. Lineage (NCBI taxonomy): Eukaryota > Viridiplantae > Streptophyta > Magnoliopsida > Myrtales > Myrtaceae > Eucalyptus > Eucalyptus cloeziana. The sequence continues at coordinate 9,674,824 of CM024639.1, read as the reverse complement.
GAACCAATTGTTCAAACATCAGCAGCGAAGCTTGACTATAGTCATCGAGATTCCCCAACCTTACAAATACGAATACAACAATGCGGTACCATGGTCTTATGACCTTGAGGTTGGTTTAGTCACAAGATCGGGGCGAACCTATGCACGGGCAAACACTCGGTCCGCTAAGCCCGTCACGACGACGAAGAAGCCAAGGAGTTTTTGGCCGTAGTTAAGGCCGTGAATATAATGTGGTGGAACGATTACGAAAATCACCAGCACAAATCTCTCTGCTGGAATTGCTTCGAGACATCCGTCAAGCACCGAAATCCCTCATGAAAGTACTAAGTGAGGTACATGTCCCTGAAACAATTGAGCATGACAAACTCGAAGAATTTGTCAGTACTATCCTTTTAAAAGATCAAATGGCATTCTCTGACGAAGAAATTCCTGAAGAGGGTAGAGGACACACCAAGGGCCTCTACATATCAGTCAAATGCAACGCATCTCACGTCGCTCGAGTGCTGATTGACAATGGATCTGCTCTTAACATATGTCCACTAGTGACACTCTGTCGCCTTAAGATAGAGAGATCATGGATCCAGGTACCCAAGACTTCCATTCGAGCATTTGATGGAACGAAGAAGGAAACAGTGGGAGAGATTGAGCTTGACGTTCAAATAGGCCCAACTATATTCAAAATTTTATTCCAGGTAATGGATATCCCCACTTGCGTTCAATTTCCTCTTAGGACGCCCATGGATCCACATCGCAGAGCAGTGCCGTCAAGCCTCCACCAAAGTGTGAAGTTTGTGGTTGGAGGAAAACTGATCACGGTCTGAGGAGAAGAAGATCATCGCATCTACCACGAGACAGCCATCCCTTATGTTTAACCTAGTGAGAAAAGCGAAGCCAGCTATCAGTCGTTCGAGCTCGTGTCTACTATACACGAAACTCGAGGGACTTTGCCCCTCATCCCCGAGGTATCAAGTGCTGCAATCATGGTAGGAAAAATCATGGTTGGACATGGTTTCATTCCAGGACGAGGGCTTGGTAGGAGAGGCCAGGGCATCCGTCAGCCTATTAAAGCCCTGAGGAGACCCTATACTATCGGTTTAGGATTTTCCCCGGATAGAAAAGCAAAGAAAAAAGTCGGCCTTGTATATCCCCGTCTCGAGGAAACTTTCCCAGGCCCAGCTAGGATGATGCATAAGGAAGAAGAAGTGAATACTTCAAAATGGTTCAACTCTGAAAGCGCGAAATTGCCCATAATCCAGGAGAGCACAGTTCAGCCCGTACTTACAAAGGAAGAAGGACCGGATGGCGTGACCACCATGTTTGGAGACCTTTTCATAGGTGCCATTGATGAGGAACAATTAGAAGAAACAGATGATAACTTCTCGTTTACCCAGCTTCAACGTCAAGTCGATGAGCTACACGAGACGGTACACCACTTGATAGAAAGTTTCACCCAAATTGCCCATACATTCCTCTCTCGTCACAATGAAGAATTGGTAGCCGAAGTAAATGAAGAGGACCTTATTTACACAAGCTGGCAAGGGACTCGGCTACCCCGGTCCTCAAGAAGCACGCGCCGTATTCGCCTCTTCCTAAATCGATGGCCATTATTTTTCCCATTCTCCCGGAGCTAGAGATGATCACCGGGGAATTGAGTCGTCCTACTCCCGAGTACTTCCTTGGTTATGATCCGTCCAAGCAATGTGATTATCATTCAGGGGAATCAGGACACTCGCTAGATGACTGCACCATCCTGAGAGACAAGGTTCAGGAACTTTTAGACGCTGGGGTATTCATGTTTCGCTCCCCATGGCTGTGTTTTGGTGAAGATCGCCTCCTCGTAGTACCCAGCACCCGTACCATGTTCCCTCAGCATGTTAAGGAAGCACGTAAAGGAGAGGTGATCATGGACACTTTGGGCCAACCAAGTGGTAAATTTGACTACTATGTCAACTATTCAATTCCCCAAAGTTTCCATGATCATCATCACCACATCGTCCCTGATGGGTGGAAAGGCATGGATGATTTGAAGTCCGCAAAGCCACGAGCACAGGGAGACGAAACTGGCGATTGGTATGAAGACTTCTTCGTGGGCGCTATCAATGAAGGACCGTCAGGCGAAATGGGTGCAGACCCGCTCGAGTAGAATCCTTTTATTTTCCTCTGCATACTCCCCTACGCGGGAGCCTGTACATATTTTTTTAAGTTTGGCTTGTTTTGTTTTCAACCTCAGTTCCATCTAGGGAACCCTTTTTTGAAACCACTCTGTAAATCCGTCTACTAATAAATAAAGTTGAAAACATTTTGAGGGCATGAGGAGATACACCAAACCGGCCCGTTGATGATATCCAGCCGCAAAATGAAAGAAGAAATCTGAGGCCCGGGTTTCCTCGTGCTTCCTCATCTTAAAAAGAACAATTCATCCCCATTTTCAAAAGAAAGAAGCATACATACTGTTAAACTTATTTGTCCCCTTAACCTATCTATTATATGATACAGGAATAATCTAGCAGCAGGCGAGGGTATGGGAACGGTCCAAACCAACATCATAAGAAACCATTATGATAACTCAGATGAAGATCTTGATGATTCAGACGAAATTCAACAGAATTGGGAGCAACACGAAGAAGCAAGGCCCCCTACTACTGAAGACACCGTCGTTGTCAATTTAGGCAGCACAGAAGATCCAAGGGAGATAAAGATCGGCGTGAACCTTCCTAAAGAAGAAGCTGCAAGCCTAATTACCCTCCTAAAGAGATATCAAGATGTATTCGCATGGTCATATGCCGATATGCCAGGCCTCGATCCAATGATTGTGGAGCACAGCTTGCCAACCAACCCTGATGTAGCCCCCAAGAAGTAATGGCTACGGAGAACTAAACCAGAGTTGTCAAAAAAGATTGAAGAATAAGTGATGAAGCTCCTGGAAGTAGGCTTCCTCGAAGTCTCGCAATACCCTAATTGGGTAGCAAACATTGTACCAGTAAAGAAGAAAGACGGTCGAATCCGAGTTTGTGTCGACTACCGCGATTTGAACAAAGCAAGCCCAAAAGATGATTTCCCGCTACCTCATATAGACGTTCTTGTGGATAGTACGGCTGGATTTAAGCTTTTCTCTTTCATGGATGGATTCTCAGGATACAACCAAATTAAAATGAAGGAGGAAGACAAGGAAAAAACAGCGTTCATTACTCCATGGGGAACTTTTCACTATAGGGTCATGCCTTTTGGCCTGAAAAATGCCGGAGCAACTTACCAACGTGCCATGGTCACCCTTTTCCATGACATGATGCACAAAGAAATTGAAGTATATGTTGATGACATGATCGCCAAAACCAGACATGGAGAAGACCATGTGAAAACCCTGGAGAAATTATTCGACCGACTCCGCCAGTTCAAGTTGCGCTTGAACCCAGCAAAATGTGTGTTCGGGGCAACTTCTGGCAAGTTACTCGTATTCATTGTGAGCTGTGAAGGGATAGAAGTAGACCCGTCAAAAACTAAGGCAATATTTGAGATGCCTCATCCCTCGACTGTAAAGGAAGTCCGAAGCCTCCTGGGAAGATTAAATTATATTGTGCGGTTCATTTTCCAACTTTCTAAAACTGCAAAACCCTTCTTTAAACTTCTCAAGAAGGATGCACAAATTAAATGGGATGATGATTGCCAACTGGCATTCGAAAATCTAAAGCAGTACCTGATGAAGCCCCCGATTATGGTACCTCCGGTCCCGGGGCACCCTTTAATCCTCTACCTTACCATCAACAGTGAATCCTTAGGTGCAATGCTCGCACAAGAAGGACCTCATGACGGGAAGGAGCGAGCCATCTACTATTTAAGTAAAAAGTTCACCATGTCGGAACAAAACTACTCCAAATCAGAAAAAACATGCGTTGCATTGGTATGGGTGTTGCACAGACTCCGGCAATATACCTTGCACTACCAAACGTTCCTAATCGAGAGTGACCCGATCAAGTATTTGCTCGGTCGCTCGGCCTTGGTAGGAAAATTGGCCAAATGGCAAATCCTGATCTCAAAATTCGACATCCAAGTTATGTCGCGAAAATCAGTTAAAGGACGAGTGATTGCTTATATGTTAGTAGATCACCCTAAGGAGGTACACGAGGATAATACACCAGACGACCGGATTTCAACAATAGAAGAAGACGCATGGACTATGTTTTTCGATGGAGCTGTAAATTTGTTAGGTTCTGGCACTGGGGCAGTTTTGATATCTCCTAATGGGCAACATTATCCTGTGGCTGCAAAATTGATTTTTCCATGCACCAACAATATAGCCGAATATGAAGCATGCATCCTCGGCTTGCAAGCAGCTATTGGAATGGAAGTGACAAAACTAAAAGTATTTGGTGACTCCGCCTTAATTATCCTCCAAACTGTGGGTGAATGGAAGACGAGAGATACCAAACTTGTGCCTTATCACGACTACTTGGAAAAATTGGTGGGAGAATTTCAAGACATCTCGTTTGAATACCTACCTAGAGTTCGTAATCAGTTCGCTGATGCGCTAGCAACGCTGTCATCTATGTTACAAGTAGCGAAAGGGTTAGAAGTAGAACCTTTGAAGATCGAAGTTCTGACAAGACAGGCCCACTGCATGGCTATAACCGAAGAACCCGACGGGAAACCCTGGTATTACGATATCATGAAATACGTCCAGAAGCAGGAATTCCCTGAGGAAAGCACTCACTCTGATCGAAAATACATAATGAAAATGGCCTCGAGGTTCTTCGTCAGCGGTGAAAATCTGTACAAAAGATCATATGATTCAGTCCTGCTAAGGTGTGTTGATGCAATTGAAGCCACACGGATAATGCAGGAAATACATGAGGGAGTATGTGGCCCTCACATGAATGGACGCATGTTGGCCAAGAAAATAATGAGATTAGGATATTATTGGCTCCCTTTGGAAGGCGATTGCGCCCAACATGTGCGAAGCTATCATCGTTGCCAGATTCACGGGAACAAGATAAATGTCCCTCCAACCGAACCGCATCAATTATGGCGAGCCGTGGCCATTTTCAATGTGGGGCATTGATGTAATTGGCCCAATCAATCCGAAGGCATCAAATGGGCATCGGTTTATTTTGGTTGCAATTGATTACTTCTCAAAATGGATCGAGGCCACATCCTATGCAAGCGTAATCTGCGCGGAACGTTATGAAGTTCATCGGACGTGACATAATTGCCCGATATGGCGTGCCGAAGCTATCATCACCCGACAATGGGTCAAACCCGAACAACAAGTTGATTGATCAATTGTTCTCTCGAATTCAAAATCCAACATCTCGAACTCGTCCCCTTATCGTCCACAAATGAATGGAGCTGTGGAAGCCGCCAACAAGAACATCAAGAGAATCCTAGCCAAGACAGCTGAAAACTACCGCGATCGGCATGAAAGGTTACCCTTCGCACTAACAGCATATCGAACTTCGATTCGAACTTCCACCGGGGCAACCCCTTTTCCCCGGTTTACGGCATGGAAGCGGTTTTGCCCATAGAAGTAGAAATCCCATCCTTGCGAATTTTATCCAGGTAGGATTGTCCGAGGAAGAGTGGACACAACAAAGGCTCGAGCAAGCGAATATGATCGATGAAAACGACCGAAAGCCCTCTGTCATGGTCAGTGTTATCAACAGAAGGTAGCCCAATCGTTCAATCAGAAAGTGCGACTTAGGAACTTTGAGGTAAATGAGCTAGTCTTGAGAAAGACACTGCCAATCTTCTCGGAGCCCGGAGGCAAGTTTGCCCCAAATTACAAGGGTCCTTATGTGATAAAGAAGATACTCCCCGGAGGAGCCTTGATCCTGACTGAAATGGATGGGCGGGAATTCTCCAAGCCGGTTAATTCTGATGCTGTAAAAAAGTACTACCCTTGAAAGATGTTCATTGCCTGGCATTGTCAAGCATTTCTCTATTAAAATGAAAATGCCTATGCGCCTTTTATGAGTGATGTATTTACACCGTCATAAAAATGTGTTTGGTTGATTCAACAAAGAAGAATGAATAGTAATCACTAGCATTTAAGGGAGTGTCGAAAATCGGGCAGCAAACTTAATGAAATAATCGATACTACCCAAGCAAGCGCATAGGAGTAGCCCATATCGATTTACCTGGCTTGGTATGAAAGGACGTGTCGTCCAGAAGCCGATTCGGTTAAATGGAAAAGGAAACTCCCCCCACAGACATTGTCGGCACCTCTAGCCAAGTGCTACCCGGGAAGAAGCAAAATGGTCCAAAGTCGAGGGTTCGAATTCCCGACGCAACAGTTAGCCTCTTGAATAAAATAATAAAAAAAAAAAAATTGCTTCTCCTGCGCTTGCAAATTACAAGAAAGCAAATGACCTAACGGAGTAAAAATTACAGGAATTCATATCCTCCTTGTACTTCAGGTCTATTCAAACATCTATAAACCAGTGAAGGGTAATGTTGTATCACTTCCAAGTTATTCGACCCTTGAAAGAGCTTCTAACTAACATGATCCCTCTCGTCTCTGCATTTGCGGGATCACCCGATCGTCAAAGATGCAGAAAACAAATCAATGAGAGTCATGTCGACCGTGATAAGCTCTCCCAAGCCAAATGGCGTCTCAAGTATCGCCAAAGCAAATGACAGAACCTTTCGTGCCTCAAATCATGTGTGATATTGACCCTACTAATTGATCTATTTCCACATCTTCTCTTTAACGCAGGACAAAAGCAGAAAGGCCCGTCAAATCAATGATCAGATCCCCAATCCCAACTGATCCTTCTTGTGTCATTTCCCTACTTAATAAAGACAATCCATCGACACTCATTTGTGAATAACCCTTTTAATGTTCAAAATTCAACACATTTGTAAATACAATTTCACCAAGTAAACACCCCTAAAGTTGTCAATAGGGTTTCTCGAGTAAAAAATCATTCATTTATTTTGAGAGTACAAACTCTCTCATACTTCAAAAAATGCTGCATGCCTTTCTCCAAATGGATTTTTGCATGATGATTTTTGTCTGTCTAAATCACCAATTCCATTGAGGATTACTAGAATAGACAGCTAAGTGAAGAATACAATATTAGTTAAGCATGCTGGATGAGGCACGTCAGAATGATGACAGGCGAGCCATATCCTACACACAGTCCCCCATCTATACACTTGTGAGATGAGTACAGAAAATTCCATGACTGCAGGGTAAAGAGTTCTCTCGCGAATGGTACGATAACCAAAATAGTGAGAGGCATTTCATTGCTCACCCCTATTGAGCCCCATACACGGTGAAGCTTTGTCATCAAGAATCACCCCCACATTGGAGCATGTCAAAGACAAGGCAAATCAGCATCACAAGGTGAGAAGAGGGATAGAAATTCTCTTGCTCGCACTTGCATCAATCTTCGAGTGTCTTTATTGCATATGAACACTCGCGTTAATTTAAGTGCCTCAGAATGACGAAGAGCAATTCCTTTTCTATGCATTTGTATACGTTGTACAACCCAAGTGAGTCTGTAATTTTACCCTCACATTGAGACAAAGCAGAAGTTATTGCCATAGCCTAGAGCGCTGGCTGAAGATGAAGACTCAAAGTCTAAATAATGGTGCTTCAATTGAACGCGCCTAGATCAGTTCCTCAAGCAACAAAAATGAAAAAGCAGGGACATAAAAAGCAGTGTACCTGGTAAAAGCAAGGTCAATGCCCGTAAATGAAGAACTAAAAAAAAAGAAAAAAGCAGGGGCATAAAAAAGCAATGTGCCTGGTAAAAGCAAGGCCAATGCCCCCCAGTCAAGAATACAGCCAAGAAAAAGTTGTGGTTGTAAAATCTCCATTTGACAGTAAGAAGAAAGACCAGTGACAAATGCTGAGACAGTCACCAACTCTCACCCTTCTGCGTGTGAGTCGAGTGTACGTTATATTCCAATTGTAAAAAGTCTCTTCAGACTAGGGGCACTTCAATTAACGTAAGATTTCATATGTGCATAAATATCGCTCGAAGAAGTACGAGCAAGATTACTCTATCTCTTTTCGCAGGGTTCCTGACTTGTAAACCCGGAAAGGATCGTGCAACATTTTCATCCATCGACTTCAACCTTGATGGTCCCCTTTGATGAGTTGCTAACCAAGTCTTCATCACAATTTCAACAAAGACCTCTCACATTGGTAAAGTCGTACTACTCGCGAGAATACTCGGACCCCTGCTGACATGATGACAGTGAGAAGTGTGATCCTTATAAATCCTGCATCAATGGTCAGGATAAAACAGCATTTCCATGAGAGTGAGTGAAAAGTCCTTTCAGACTGAAAGTCCCTCATCTGGCATGCTCAAGATATCTACATTCTAAATGAGGGTTGTCTTCCAAAATCTCCCCCAGTGGAATTCGGATGATACAAAACTGACAAAGTTGTCATGCATAAATCACATTTGAATTTATAAATTTACAGCATATACAATCATTGTGTACATGTCTACATATTGTGTAAATAGTGAACACAATCTCAGTAATCAGAGATATTGCCAGGTAAGCATATCCCTATCCCTATCTGTCTTAGAGTACCTACCACTGTCCAGGTACTCTCTTCTTGTCACTCGACCTATTCGAGTCATCCTCTGAGTTTGGGTGCTTGCATCGGTCTTAGTATCCCATTGTCTTTGAGTACCCACCATTTGCCGGGTACTCACTCTCATCGACACTCGACCTGTTCGAGTTATCCCCGAATATTAATATTTGCAACCTGTCCAGATATCCCCATGTTTTTGAGTGCCTGCCATTACTCAGGTACTCCCTCTGTTGACACTCGACCTGTTCGAGTTGTCCTTAAAGTTTGGATGCTCGTGACTGTTCAAGTATCCTCTTGTCTTTGAGTACCGATCATCGTTTGGTGCTCCCTTTCCGTGACACTCGACTTGTCCGAGTTGTCCTCAAAATTGTATCTTTGAATTCTAGCAGCTACTCAAGCATTCCATCACATTATGCGCCTGCGATCACCCAGGTAAGCCTTGTGCTACATTCAAATTCTCAATTACCAGGAGGTGAGAGACCTTCACGAATATGCGGGGCATGCCCTCGATATTCTCAATTACCAGAAGGTGAAAAATCTTCACGAATATCCAAGATACGTCTTCGATATTCCCTAATTGCCAGGAGGTGGGAAACCTTCATGAATATCTCAGGTACGTCCTCGATATTCCCAAACTACCAGGAGGTGAGAGACCTTCATGAATATCTCAGGTACGTCCTCGATATTCCTAAACTACCAGGAGGTAAGAGACATTCACGAATATCATAGGTACGTCCTCGATATTCCCGAATTGCCAGGAGGTGGGAGACCTTCACGAATATCCAAGGTATGTCCTCGATATTCCCCATACCAAGAGGTGAGAGACCTTCATGAATATCCCAGGTACGTCTTTGATATTCTCAATTTCCAGAAGGTGAGAGACCTTCGTGAATATGCGAGGTACGTCCTCGATATTCCCCATAACCAGGAGGTGAGAGACCTTCACGAATATGCGAGGCACGTCCTCGATATTCCTCAATTATCAATAGGTGAGAGACCTCCACGAATATGCGAGACCCATCCTTGATATTCCATTTGCCAGGTATTTTTTAGAAATTCGTACTTGTGATCATCCAAGTACTTCTTCAACGCCTGCGAACGTTCAGGCATCCTTCAAAGTCTGTACTTGTTAACATCCAAGTACTCTTTTGACACTTACAATCAATCAGATATTTTACAGCATCTAGTACTTGTGAGCATACAGGTACCCCTTCAATATCTGCAAACATCCAGGTATCCTTTAAGATTTGTACTTGTGATCATCAAGGTACCCCTTCGACGCCTGCAAAGGCCCAAATATCCTCCAGGTTAGTACTTGTGAATATCTAGGTACTCTTTCAATACCTGTGAATGTCCAGGTATCTTCAACAAACCAATGCCCTGAAAAAGGTCAGCGCATCCCCCGAGAAAGGTCGGGTTCCAACAGGTGTCTTTGACGAAGATCAAGCACCTCACAAATCGATGCCCTGAGAAAGGTCGGTGCATCCCCCGAGAAAGGTCGGATTCCAACAGGTGTCGTTGACAAAGATCGAGCACCTCACAAATCGATGCCCTGAGAAAGGTCGGCACGTCTCCCGAGAATGGTCGGGTACCATCTGGTGTCTTTGACAGAGGTCAGACACCCCCAATAAATCGATGCCTTGAGAAAGGTCAGTGCATCTCCCGTCAAAGCGACCAAAGAAAGGTTCGAGTCCTAGACAAATCATTGATTGTTTTAACAGGCGACCGAAGAATGGTTCGGGCCCTGGAGGAGCAATTTCCCGTCAAGGCGCGAAGAAAGGTTCGAGTCCTAGACAAATCATTGATTGTTTTTACAGGCGATCGAAGAATGGTTCGAGTCCTGGAGAAACAATTTATCGTCACGGCGACCGAAGAAAGGTTCAAGTCCAAGACAAACTATTGATTGCTCTAACAGGCGACCGAAGAATAGTTCGGGTCCTAGAGAAGCAACCCTCTCATATCACCAGGTAAGATGACACCTTGATACTTGCCAAAACTTGGGGTTCACACCCTATCTCACTCACTCTCGGTAAGTAATTCCAAGTATCTTCTTATCTGTCTTAGTATATGTAAAGTTATATTACTCTTCTTCCGCATGGAATAATAGGTCCTAAATAAAATCTGCTACGCATGCATGGATAAAATTTAGGCATCAGTTTGTCTTTGAATGCAACCTCTGCGAACTCACCTTCAAAGAGGGGCAGCTGTTGACGCATAAATTTTGTTTTCTTAAATTAGGTTTTCTTTTTATTAATTATATTTTTTCCTTTTTTTCGTTAATAAATGATAAAAACAAAAATAAATAACAAAAAAAACCAAAGAAAACAACAAAAACAGAAAGGAAGGGAGGAGGCCTCCGCATGGGCCTCCACGGCCCATCCCCCTCGGCCCGGCCCCCGGGTCTTCTTCTCCCTCGCGCCCGCAACGCACGCGCGAGGGTGCGACGCCGGAGAGAAATCGCCGAGCGGCGACGCACGTGGAGCAGGGAGAAGCAAGCGGCGACGGGACGTGAAGCAGGGGGTGGTTGGTGCCGGATGGGACGCCGGTTCGGCCGGCGAAAGGCGTGGCAGCCCTCGGTCGAGCTCCGTCGACCGGCCGCCCCTCGCCTATAAATATCGGGGCCCCCCCGCCTCCATTGAAGGCACGCGCAGCAACCGGCCAAGCTCCGAGCCCCCTGAGAGACTTTGGGGAACTCAAAGCGAGGCAGAGGTGAGGCAATCGGGTCGCGAGCTCGCCGATCTCCCTCCGAGAGACTTCGGGGGAGACCGGTGGCAAGCGCAGCCCAGATCCGAGCTTGTGGACAAAAAGAAACAGAGAGGGAGAGATAGAAATCGGAGGGGAAAAGGGGTATCGCCGCCGTCGCCGTACCGCCGTCCGCCACCCAAGCTGCGCCCACGGCCAGGTAGCCGCCACCACCGTCGCCATCTTTCCCCCTCTCGCCGTCACCACCGTCACCGCCGCCGTCGCCGCGTCAATCCGCCCCCTTCCTCCTCAACGCCACGGATCGGGAACCCTAGGGTTCCCGATTCTTTCGAGTCGCGACCCGGGTCGTTGGGTCGGAGACCCGGTCGGGGGAACCGGGTAGGGTTCGCCCCCCCTTTTCTCAAAACAACGCTGCTTTGTTTCAAAAAAAAAAAAAGAAGAAAAAAGACAAAAAAATTCGAGTCGGGCCCGCATTGCGGGCCCGTCGCGTCGGCTTTTATTTTAAATAATAAATAATTTATTTATTTTCCAAAAAATCAAAATCAAAAAAATATATTTTTTTTTATTTTCGAAAAATATTAAAAAATATATTTTAATAAAAAAAAAAAACAGAAAATATTCAAAAATATAAAAAATATTTTATTTTCGAGAAAAATCAAAAATTCCTTATTTTCCAAAAAGGCCAAAAATTCAGAAAAAAAAAAAAAAAGCCAAAAAGACTTTTATTTTCCAAAAATGCCAAAAATCCAAAAAGTCCTTTTTATGTCCAAAAATTGGAAAAAGACTCAAAAAATGTTTTTCTCTCAAAAAATGCATGGAAAACCCCTAAAACATCCAAAAAACCTCAGGGTTTAAACAAGGTTAGGTACCGAAAGGGCATTAGTGATTAACTAGTGTAATCAAGTCATCGATCCTAATTTCTCTGGTTGCGTAGGAGCGAATATTTCTCCCAATATTTCGCATGGGTTTCTAATCAACCCATCCCAAATTGATTAGTGGCGACTCCGTTTTAAAAATTAACTTACAGGTTAAAAACTTTGACCATTAAAGTCGTGAATTGGTGGACTTGGGAGAGTCCAGGCTTAATAAACCTATCCGAGCCATTAGCCTCCGTTAGGCGCCCGCCCCGATTGGGCGCCCGAAAAAAAGAGGTCGCGACAATAATGGATTTGTACTTTGTGATAAAACATCAAGTCATTAATAAACAAACAAGTACAATACATATGTCCATAAATACATGAAACAATGATTCTCCACAATAACATATATCACATTCTACGCAAATCTAATGACATCCTGTGGGTCAAGAATATGTCTCTAGGAATAGCCTTCGTAAATGGATCAGCAACCATTCTATTGGTTGAAATGTATTGTAGAATCACTTCTTTATGCGCTATAATATCTCTGATGAAGTTATTCTTTATGTCAATGTGCTTCGTCCTTCCATGATACTTGGGATCTTTTACATAGGCAATGGCTGCTTGACTATCGCAATAAACTGTCACCGGTCTTGAAATCTCAGTGACAGTGGCTAAATTTTCAAAGAAACGTTTTAGCCATACTGCTTCTTACCTTGCAGCGAGAACACGCAATAAATTCAGCCTCCATAGTTGACAAGGCTGTGCATGTATGTTTCTTGCTATTCCAAGAAATTGCACCTCAATTGAGCAAGAACGCATATCCAGAAGTCGATTTACGCTCATCCAGGTCTCCACCCCAATCAGCATCGAATAACCTAATAGGCGTAAATCATTCCCTTGGTAACAAAGTCGATAGTCCATGGTGCCCTTCAAGTATCTTAGGATCCTCTTCATTGCTTTCCAGTGTGCTTGACCGGGATTTGATTGATATCGGCTCACCAATCCGACGACATAACATATGTCGGGTCGAGTACACATCATAGCATACATCAAACTTCCGATCGCACTAGCGTAAGGAACAGTTTCCATTATTTTAATTTCTTCTGGAGTCTTAGGACACATCTCAGTACTTAGGCTTTCACCTTGCATAACATGGGTATCAATGGGATTACAGTGCTGCATATTGAAACGATCAAGAATCTTCATAATATAAGATTCTTGTGATAAAGTAAGGAGTGTCCTTGATCGATCTCTTTCGATCTTAACTCATAATATATAAGCAGCTTCTCCCATGTCCTTCATTTCAAAATTGGAGGACAACCATTTTTTTTATGGTGATAACCAAAATCTTGTCATTTCCAGCCAACAGAATATTGTCCACATAAAGTGATAAAATCACAAATTTATCTTCAGACCGCTTGACATATACACAGTGATCTTCTTCGATCATCATAAAACCAAAAGTTGTTATGGCTCGATGAAAACGAAGATACCACTGTCTAGATGATTGCTTAAGGCCATATATTGAGCGATGAAGTTTGCAAACTTTATGCTCTTGACCTTTAGCTATGAAACCTATTGGTTGTTTCATATAAATTTCATCATCTAGTTCTCCATTGAGAAATGCCGTCTTTACATCCATTTGATGTAATTCAAGGTCCAAATGTGCAACGATGGCTAGAATAAGGCGTATTGACGCAAACCTTACAACTGGTGAAAAGGTTTCCTCGTAGTCTATACCCTCTTGTTGAGTATAACCTTTCGCCACAAGACGAGCCTTATACTTTTCAATAGATCCATCCGCCCTTTGCTTAATCTTAAAGACCCATTTGTTTCCAATGGCCTTACGATTGGGTGGTAGATCAACCAAGTCCAGACATAATTTGTCCTCATTGACTCCATCTCGTCTTCCAAAACTTTTCTCCATTCTTCCTTATCAGAGGATGAGAGAGCCTCTTGAACAGTCTTAGGCTCGGCATCATCTTTATAAGCAATCATAAATGCTTCCCCTTCAATCTCAAAACGATGACGATGAATACTTTTACGATTACTTTTACGTAACTGAATTTCTCTTGAATTCACTTCGCTAGACGATGCTACACTCCCACTAGGTCTTGTGTGTTTAGGTAAATCTTCATTTCCCTCTACAACATCAGTGGGTGTGTTATCAGGATCTTCCATCTCATATAATTGGAAGTCCTTATCAATCTCACATCTACTAAGAAAATCATTCTCCAAGAACGTGACATCTCGTGACTCCATTTTGGTCACAGTTCCATCAGCTTGTTCACCTATGAACACGTATCCTTTGGAGTGTTCGAAATATCTTATAAAGATACATTTCTTCCCTCTAGGGCCTAATTTGCCATGTTTATGGGAAGAATCATGAACATAAACTGCACATCCCCATGGACGTAGATTACTCAAGTCCGGTTTCCTACCAGTCCATAATTCATAAGGGGCGGAAGTGACCGATTTTGAGGGCACACGGTTAAGTATATAGGCAGCAGTCAATAACACATCTCCCTAATAGGAGATAGGTAAATTTGCTTGCGGCATCATAGACCTAACAATTTCTAAAAGGGTTCTATTCCTTCTTTCAGCTACCCCATTTTGTTGTGGAGTACCAGGAATAGTCAATTGTCATACAATTCTCTTTTCATCACAAATAGCCTTGAATTGCTCTGATAGATACTCACATCCACGATCGGTTCTCAATGTCTTTACTGTTTTGTTCAACTGATTCTCTACCATCGCTATATATCGTCTAAAGTAGTCTAATGCTTCTGACTTATGGGAGATCATAAAGACATAACCAAAACGTGTGAAGTCATCTATAAAAGTGATAAAATATGAGGCTCCATGCCTCGCCCTCACATTCAAAGGACCACAAATATCAGAATGTATGAGTTGCAATGGAAATCCAGCTCTAGTCCCTTTACCAAATGGTTTTCTAGTTGTTTTTCCCGCTAGACAATGTTCACATACGGATAGATTAACATTAGTGAGTGACCCTAAAAGGCCTTCTCTAGCTAATATTTGCATTCTTTGCAATCCAATGTGACCTAATCTAGCATGCCAAGTACTTGCATCAATCTTAACGTTATTAGAAGACACAATTAAAGAAAAACAACTATCAACATTAACATTGTACTAATCATAGTCAATGTCTAACACCATAAAACCATTCGATACATGACATGAATCATAATAAACTGTTTCATACAAAATGTCAACACAATCACCATGGAAATTCAATACATAACCTAAGCTAAGAAGAACAACTACAGAGATCAAGTTTCGTCGAATATCCGGAGTATAAAGGACATCATGCAGGAATAGGTTTCGACCACCACGTAAGATTAATTTACATGTGCCGATACCCTTCACTTCAACTCTTGAGTTATTCCCAACATATATCCATCTTCTTCCAGGCGGTATCCGACGATACTCCACAAATGCTTCTCGGTCTCTAGCTACATGGTCTGTTGCTCCTGAGTCTACAGTCCACAGTGGATGAGATTCAGCAAGCATTACAGTACTAGAAACAAAAGCATTACTCAAAGTAATTGAGTAATAGGGTACCTTTTTCAGCTCAGTGCATTCACGAGCAAAATGACCCAGCTTGCCACAATTGTGGCACCATCTTGGCCTTGTCCTTCTTCCCACCACGCTTATTGTGTCGAAAGGTCTTAGCTCTCTTGGGTCCCTAATCAGTCATCTTCCCTTTGTTGTTGAACTGAAGATTCCTCTTGTGCTTAAAGCCCGAAGCTTTGCGCGAACTCGATTCAGCAACATAAGTATGGGTAGAGGATCTCGCAGCCTCTAGGCGCTTATCCTTTAATTCCAAATGACGCGCAATATCATCAAAAGTGACGATGTTCTCATTATGCGTCATATTGATCTTCATATGTTCCCAATTATCAGGAAAAGACCTTATAACAGCCTGAACTTGCTGTTCATCAGTAAGGGAGTGACCTGCCGACTTCAGCTCACAGATCATGTTTGACATCTCCCAAAGATGCTGCCTCATCGTTACATTTGGGCACTTTCGGAATGTGTCAAACTTGATTGTGAGTCTCCTCAACTTAATGGCAGATGTACCCCCAAACTTATCTTTCAAGGCAACCCACATAGCTTGAGCTTTATCATAACTTTCAAACTCACACATGAGATCATCTTGCATACAGCTCGGCAACGTGATGCGAGCAATGCTATTCTTTTTTCCAAGCTTGATAAGCTTCTAGATCTCTCTGTGTTGAGCTGAAGTTCCATGCTCGGGTTCATCCATGGTATGGTTGAGGGTTTCCAAAACCTCTTGCTCCTCAAGGATGTACTGAACATTTCGGTGCCAAATATCATAATTGTCACCGTTCAGCTTCTCACCCTTATTGAGGTCAGTCACAAAGGTCTTGGATGCCGATGTCATAATCAATTGCTATAACACATTGACATAATAGATGCAGAATCAATACTAGCACATTTTTCAGAGTAACACACATATTTAATTTGCAGCAAAAACAAACTAAAATAATGATAATTCAACAAAAGACATATAAACAAAAGTTCACTATGTTCCCAATCAACTTCTATGTACAATTGTTCTATTATCATTAATTAGTTTAATTTGCACAAATTTTGAGTTCTAGGTGAAAACTCCTTCGAATTCTACCAACCTACGAACTCCCACTAGGAAAAATAATTACATGATCTCATGTAATGTCTACATTTTTCCATTAACACAAAACATAGCATGATGTAAAACAATATACAAATTAACAATCATGCAGCAACTCCAGTCAAAACCACAATTTAACATGTAATGGATTTCCTACCATTGATCGAATTTTCTAGCAACTTGAAAATTGCAAGTACATTAAACTATATACATGGTATTATCGAACCAAGTTTTACACAGCATATATGACATCATTTGCACACAAGCTAGCTACTGTATTTCCTAAACCACAAGAAAATACAAGCTACAAATGAATAAACTATGCATTAAACCCCAAAAAATACGCGTACATAGGGTTCCCTACACATTTTCATACATTTATAAAATCCAAAAATGAAAAAATAATTATACCACAGTGTAGGGGACATCCATACGAACCCAACGCTACCGACCACGCTCCAATCAGAGCTTGCACGGGCCCCCATGCGCCGCCTGAGTGCGCGGCGCGTGTGGCGCACGCGCCAGCGAGCCAAAAGGCTCCTGGCCGGTCCAACCGTTGACCGGTCAACGGGTCGGGTCGGTGGTCGGGTCGCCGGCCGATGACCGGCCGGCCAACTACCGCCGGCGATGACATCATCGATGACGTCATCCCAACGGTTACCGACCGTTGGATGACGTCACGGTGACGTCATCACGCGTCGGTTCGCCGACCGGCGCGTGACATGCACCCGCCGGTTCGCGGACCGGCGCGTGTTGCGCACGCGCTGGCCAAGCCAGCGCTTCAAGCGCATGGTGCCCACGCGCAGCGACTTCTGGCCGCACGTGTGGGCTCGTGCGGCATCGTACGGCGGCGCTCGACCCACCGTTGGACTCGTCTCGACGAGATCTTTCACCCTATATATTCAAAAAATAATTTTGGCCAAACAATTATATCGAAAAATGGCCAAAACCGTACGGGTGTACGCGCGACCCCCGAGTCTATTCTTTGCTTCGATTGAATTTCGAGTTTTTCAGATGACAATTCCGACCATTAGACATCCAAACAGTGTAGAATTGATACTCTTGATCTCAATATCAAAAGTTAAACGAGAAAATTCAATGAAAAACAAGGCAGAAATCACAGCCGGGCTCTGATACCAATGTTGGAATTCTTGTCGGCGGAAGACGACTTACCTTATTCCGATGCGCAAACAACAAATAGCCCCGGATCGAACGTTGAATTGCGAATCAATCACGAACAAAACTACCTCACGTCGGTCTGGATGCAATCACAAGGAAAACACCCGATTTCCACAGCGTAAATGCCGATCGTTCTTGCAAAATTGAAGATGGAATGCCTTCTTCCTTGATGATGGAAATTGAGAGAGATTTTAGTGCAAATGATCTGACAACTTTACCGAACGGTTGTGTTCGGGAGATTTTATACGTCTCCCTTCGTACCCCCATTGGTGACTTTCCATCGTAATGCATCAAGACGAAACGGTACGTTCCGTTCACACCCCATCATGGACGTACTAGCTGAAAGAACAACAGTAAGACTACCCACTTTTGCAAAATATATTTGTACTTTCTCTTTGTAAAGTGAATAATGATTTACTTTTTTATTTGAAATCTAACATGTAGAAAGTAATTAATTGAGATAAATAATACAAAGTATTTTGAGAAATGGCAGTTTCCATCTGAATTCTAACATGTCTAACACATTGAACTTTGATATAGTTACATATATCTGTGCATCACACGGGTCATACTATAGTATTAGATTGAATTACAGCATAAAAGCTTAAGCAGATACTTTGATACTCAAACCCAACGTGCATCACACGGGTCATAACTACCTCACGTTTTTTTCGCTCTCATTTTGTCGAGTTCCTCTCTACCAGCCTCGGTAGTTTTTTCTTCTGCATAAACCCAGAACACTTTCTCCCTTCCCTTCCATCGCACTGCTTTCCGACCATGTTCCTTCATCTTCCCAACCCACACCCTGTCCGGCGACCCCTCCTTTCTCGTCGACAGCAATTCGCAACAACCTTTGCGCATCTCGCAATGTTCTTCGCACATTTGTTCCTCTTCCCCTGATACGTCTCCTCCCCTTTTTTAATCTAGCTTGCTCTCTTACTGAAGGTCGCATGCAATGGATTTCTTCCATCATCGTGCCCTCAAACCCCTTTTCCTGTCCACATCGCTTGCAAGTAGTTGAATTGCAGATTCACTTATGTCTCACTTGCCTCCTGCTGATGCATGCAATGGGTTTTAGCAATCATCCAACCCTCAAAACCCTCTTCCTGTCCACATCGCTTGAAGGTGGTTCAACTCCAGCTTATATTTCTTTGATATTAGGTCCTTCTTACGCATCCCCCTTCTTACCAGCTTATCTCTAAGTCGTACCCTGCATCCCTGTAATGGACACCCCCAATCCGGATTCGCCCTCTTCAACTCCAGATCTCCCGAATCCTGACCCTCATGAAGAAGCTCGCTTGGCCGCCTTATGTAATCGGCTGGGTCGTCTTTGGTCCAACCAGAGTATTGCGGTGTGGGAGGAAGCACTGCCGCCTGGGAAATTGGAAGAATGTCGCCTCAGTCTCATTGGTAAGATCCTCTCAACTTCCTCTATAAATTTTACAGCATTTCAAAATACCATGAGGCGAGCTTGGAAAACCGACCTGGTAGATGTCTCGCTACGCGAGGGTGGCTTATATGTCTTCAGATTCCGATCGGAGTTGGATAAACGGCGAGTCCTTACCACTGGTCCGTGGCAATTTGCGAGCAATCTGCTCATATTGCGGCCCTGGATACCCAACACACCCTTGCATTGTTACGACTTCTCCACTTGTGAGTTTTGGGTTCAGATTTTTGGTCTTCCTCTGGAATGCTGCACAGAGGACCTGATTCGTAAGGTAGTTTCCCAAGTCGGACAAGTTCTAGAAGTTAAAATAGATGGGAAAGATGGTACCGCTTTTCGCACTGGCAGGGCACGTGTGGCTATCTCTCTTCAGGAACCTCTTCGAACGGGCCAACTTCTGAAAATAGCAGGCAAAAACATCTGGTTAGATTTTAGATATGAACGTCTACCACACTTCTGTTATTCATGTGGTAAGATAGGACATTATGCAATGGCCTGCAAAGACTTTTCCTATGACGAAGCAAAATTTGAAAACCGAGACAACCTATATTTTGGACAATGGCTAAGGGCGAAGGTTCGGGAATTTAGTCCCTTTTGGCTTGCCTTTTATAATCCATCTCCGACTCTCCCAGAGGTTGAGGAATCGGTCCCTGACACCCCGGTGATACCTTCAACTGAGTCCCCACCACATCTCCCATCCTTGGATCGAGGTAAAGCACCTTTGCAGCCTGCTGAAGTTTCTCCCCACTTCATTACTGTCGAGCCCATAAGTTGGCGTCCTCAACCAGCAGTCGAGAGCTTTCAGCCAGTTCGGCTTTGTCTTCCCCCTGCACCTGCGATCATTCCAGCTATTGAGGGGTCAGCTTGTTCAATCAAATCCAAAAAGTCCAGAAACAACAGATTAAGCACAAAAGCTGGGCCAATTAAGAAGATCAGAAGATCCAACCAGCTCAGAGAGGGGATAGATGAATCCCACCTTTTAGACACTCCCATTTTTTAGGCTGAAGATTCCACTTCTTGGGCTTTGGTGGCTGGCCCTAATAAGCCACCCACAGACAAATGAGGCTCATCAGTTGGAACTGTCAGGGGTTGGGCAATCCCCTGACAGTTCAAGCCCTAAGGGCACTAGTAGCCCGAGAAAAGCCTGACATTATCTTCTTATTGGAAACAAAGAACCAAGAACCGGTTCTTCGTCGGTTACAAAAAAGACTGAAATATCCTCACAGTATTTTGGAAGACCCAACAGGACTGGCTGGAGGTCTTGCCATTTTCTGGCAATCACAGATCCATATGGTAGTGGAACAACAGAATTCTCACTTGATTGACTTAACTTGTGCAGACAGCGATAGTAGCTCTTCTATGAGACTGACCTGTCTATATGCGTCTGCTATGTTTTCTTCTAGACAACAAGTTTGGGACAAGTTGACAATAATCAGCCACCATAACACTTTACCTTGGTTAGTTATTGGCGATTTCAATGAGATTTTGTACCCGTGGGAAAAGGAGAGTAAAATTCCAGCAAACACTCAACGTATGCATTCTTTCAGAACACTTTTGAATGACTGCTTACTCTTAGACTTAGAAAGCAAAGGCTGCTATTTTACATGGTGCAATAACAGAGCAGGGGAGGAAATGGTTAAAGAACGACTGGACAGAGCCCTTTGTAACTTAACCTGGCGACTCACCTTTCCAGCAGCAGAAGTCTTCGCTCTTCCAGCTCTTGGTTCAGACCATAGTCCACTGCTGCTGCAAACATCTCCCCCCAGACCTAGGCGACGCAGGGTCTTTACTTTTGAATCTTTTTGGCTACAAGATCCGGAGTGTCGGTTAGTAGTTTCTGGCGCCTTACAATCCACCCAAGCAAAAGACTTATCATTACCTCAAAAGTTGACGTTCATTTCCAATGCCCTGACCAGTTGGAGCAAATCTCATTACTCAAATGGTCATCGTCAACTCCGAACTCGGCAACAACTTCAAAGACACGATCAACAATAAAACCAATCGGTTTACCCGAGCAAGAATGGAAGAACTCAAAACGGGGATTCAAAGCTTATGGCAAAGGGAAGAACAATATTGGGCAATGCGTTCTAGAGTGAATTGGCTGAAGTGGGGAGACAAGAATTCTCGTTTCTTTCATGCCACAACTATTCAACGGCGCCAACGAAACAGAATTAGCCTCTTAAGAAATGAAGAAAATCAATGGATCCGTGCCCCAACCTCTTTGCAGGATATGACTCGGGACTTTTTTCATCGTCTCTACTCCTCGGTGGGACATCGAGATTACGGTCCCATTTTGGCTCAGTGTCCAGTGGTGGTGTCGGAGGCCATGAACAATAATCTTATGGCTGAGGTGTCCCCTGAAGAAATCCACCATGCGGCTTTTCAGCTTGGAGCCTCCAAAGCACCTGGGCCAGATGGTTTAAATGGTCAGTTTTATCAAGCTCATTGGGACATTTTAAAAGATGACATTATTAGTTCAGTTCAAAATTTCTTCATTACCGGCATCCTTGATCCTGAGATTAACAAAACACTTATTACCCTTGTTCGAAGACTCCTCATCCTGAAACATTGGATCAATATAGACCGATTAGTCTCTGCAATTTCATTTACAAAATCATCTCTAAGGTCTTAGCTAATCGTTTAAAACCATGGTTGCCGACACTTATCTCTACTGAGCAGAGTGCCTTTGTTAGTGGGCGTCAGATTCAAGACAATATTCTAGTGGTGCAGGAAGTTCTACATCAAATCAGAATTCGGCGATGGAAGCGAAAATACCATGCGGTTCTCAAGCTCGATATGCAGAAAGCTTATGATCGTGTTGAATGGGATTTTCTACGCGATTACCTACATCGACTGGGATTTCACACACTTTGGGTTCAGAGAGTAATGCAATGTGTAACCACCGCTTCTCTAAGCATCAAATTTAATGGAGAACCACTTCCGCCTTTTCTTATGACGCGAGGTCTTCGACAAGGTGACCCGCTATCCCCCTATTTATTCATTCTGGTAGCCAATGTTCTTTCCACTCTCATGCATCAGGCGGTTGATATGGGCCACATTGAAGGTATCAGACTTACTCCCCGGTGTCCTACCCTCTCACACCTATTCTTTGCAGATGACGCCATTTTCTTTCTCAAAGGTACATTGCATGAATGCCAGAATCTAGCTAATATCCTAAATCAGTACTGCCTAGCCATGGGTCAGGTTATTAATCGAAACAAATCTGGAATATTTTTCAGTAATGCCTGTCCAGCTATTCTACAGGATCGTCTAGCTAGCGAACTACGTATACCAGTGATGAATAAGACATGGAAATATCTTGGCATGCCTACGGATTGGGGGAAATCAAAAAAGGAAATGTTTTCCTGGATTTTGGGGAAAGTAAACTCTAAACTGGATGGGTGGAAAGAAAATTTATTCTCCAAAGGTGGCAAAGAAGTCTTGATTAAAGCAGTGGTTCAGGCGATTCCTCAGTACGCTATGTCTATCTTTAAAGTTCCGCTTTCCATCTGTAAATCTATTGAGCGAAAGATAGCTACATTTTGGTGGAACTCACAGGGTAACAGGGCTGGCATACACTGGAAGAGGTGGGAAATTCTCAAGTATCGTAAAGATGAAGGAGGCCTAGGTTTTCGAGACCTTGTCGCCTTTAATAAAGCTCTCTTAGCCAAACAGACTTGGCGTTTATTCCAACAGCCAGGGTCTTTATGGAGTAGGCTCTTCAAAGGGCTATATTTCCCTTTCAAGGATTTCAGGCATGCAGATAGAGGCGCCAGGCCCTCTTGGGGTTGGCAAAGTATCTTGTCGGGTCGGGAGTCTATCTTACATAAGCTACAATGGTCGGTAGGTAATGGGCAGAATATTCGGGTCAGGGAAGACAGATGGCTACCTAACGGTATAATCGGGGGTCCTGCCCCTAGGAATGAGCCTCAACTGGTTGCTGATTTTATCTGTTCAGATCAACAACTTTGGAATCTGCCTTTACTTCGGGACAGTTTTGATGACCAGATAATCAACGAGATCCTCCAAATTCAAGTCAGACCACAATATATGGAAGATCAGCTGATATGGACAGGCCGCGCTAATGGTCTATACACGGTTAAAAGCGGATATAATATGATCATGGCAGATGAGCGACAACAGGAGTCTAATCAGGTGTCCTCTTCCTATCATCCTCCACGAAAACTATGGAATACGCTCTGGAGAGTGCCGATCAATCCGAAACTACGCATTTTTCTCTGGTCTTTATGTCAGAATGCTATTGCAACAGCTGAGAATCTATTCTACAGACATGTAATCCCGGACCCTAGTTGCAGCTTATGCGGGAACAGACCATACTTATCAATTCAGGAGTCCAGTAACACATCTTCTTCCACTGCCCATGGACGAAAGCCGTTTGGTCTAATCCACAGCTCCCATTTACTTTGCAACAGACTCAGACTCATCGATTTGATGCATGGTTGCTAACTATCTCACAGGGAAAAGAGCTCTTACCGCATCTGGCGCTGATCACCTCTGTTTTGTGGCATATATGGAAAGCCAGGAATGAATTTCTCTTCCGTCGCCGAACTCCCAACCCTTCCCAGGTCGTACTGGTCACCTTGGCTTCTGCCCGATCATACCAGAGCTGCCTCTTTACAACGCTCCATCAGCAACCACAGTCCCCTCTTTCAGACGGCGATCAATCAATCATACCGAACCGAGATGATCCAGGGACGACTACCTCCAGTGGAGCGACTCGATCGGCTTCCACATCCTTTCCGACTCGCCGTTCCCCCTTTCCATCTCCATCCCGGTGCTAGCGACCCCCTGATCCGGGTGTACTCAAGGTCAATATCGATGGCTCCTTCCATCCGGGCGCTCAAGAAGGATCGGTTGCCTGTGTATGTCGTGACTCCTCCGGCCGGCTGATCGATGGATTCACCAGTCGAACCCTCTCCGCTTCAGCTTTGCAAACAGAACTGCAAGCCCTGAACTCAACGCTCCTTTTTCTGCAGCACACAGGCCGAACCTGTGACCACCTTCTCTTGGAATCGGACTGCTTGGAGATGATTCTCACGCTTGATCAACCCTCTCGCACACCTTGGGAAGCCAGAGCACTCTTTGCCGAAGCGGCTGCTCTACTACGCTTTTTTCCAAACCTTGTTCTTTGCTTCTGTCGTAGGGAAACGAATGTGGTTGCTGATTGGGCTGCAAAAGCCCACGGGCTTGGTCTCCTACCATCAAATTGGGCTGTGAACCCCCCTGCTTTCTTGTTTGATCTTATATGTACTGATGCTTTACTTGTTTGTAATTCTGCTATTAGTTAATGACACTATCTCATCTTTCGACCAAAAAAAAAAAAAAACCCAACGTGCCTGTTGGTAGTCAATATTCTTTGTTATCAAGTTCTTCCACCTTTCTTTTCAGGTTTCTTATCTCTGCATCGTCGGCATAGATACTCCATAAGTTCATGGTTGGAGAACACCTTCGTATCTAAGGGGAAAATCCGGCAAACTTGCAGCATCACTTGGGAGCAAAACCATCAGGGAAAAGACTTTCCCCTACCGCCCTAACAAGAGCATAATCGCAACAATCAACGTTGATTCTCCTCTCGGAAGTCACAAATCTTGAATCATCATCATTTACATTAGCAGGTAGACACGCAATGCTTTTCTTGATTCACCGGAACTTGGTGATGGTGATGAGAAATCTCATGTATTTGTTGAGATCAACGACATTCTTGAAGGACGAATCAAGAGCTGCCAATGCCCATAACTTTTATACTTCAATCACTTCCCCACTCCTAAGATATTGCAAGTTTGTCAAACCTGCCAATGTCCCTTCCACCAAATCGACGGAGCATTTGCTTCCAAAACTATTTCAGGAATTTTTTGCACTATCACTTTGATTTTCTTTTTCTTTTTTCCTTGGATTTTCTTGCTTTTGTTTTGCTGATCTGTTGCTTATTTGGAGCCATATCAATACCATTCAATTTTGATGAATAAATGTACTTTGCAAAATGTTTATGATAAGAATGCACTGTAGTAAAACGTTTAGATTAAGCAACACTGTCAAATTGCCTAGATCGTAGGACGGTTAGACCACGCGAGAGGAACATGCATCTTATTTCGTCGATGTACATGTACTTCATCACATCTACGGACCTTGTGATCCTTCTGGTTTAGTAAATATCGAACTTTACAGAACAACATCCATTTGCAACAACGTATGGCAATTGAAATAAGTCAGTCATCAGCAACTTCAAATTTGCAGGAAAGCATATGCTCAAGTAGCATAGCCGCTAAAGGCCTCTTGGTAGGCTGTCTTCGAAAGAAGCACTGCAGGAAATCCTTTCCCTCGGCAGATAATGTCTTAGGAATATGGCTGAAGAACTTCGCATCACCTTAAATATAGCTTGAGCCTGTATTAATGATTCAACCTTAAAAAGAAACTCATGACACAGATCACATACCAATGGCAATATGCATAGTCTCAAACATCCAACAGAAAGTGCTGACACAGATTTGGTTGGGAGCGTATTCCTCGGAAGGACAAACAGAGCAAATGAAAACGCAATCAGCGGACTTACCCACTCATACTCGCTCCAAGGAGGTTTCCCAGTTATCATTTCGGTAATAGTATGTCCCAAGCTCCACATTTCGGAAGTACAATCGAGATCTGTGCTGTAATTATTTGCCACCGAGGATTGTATCAGCTGCAGGATATGTTATTCCATCATTCCGCCATGACAAAAAAAGAATGTAGCATTAACGTTCACAAAAGCAGAGTACCTCTGGAGCCATCCAGTTTAGATCTCACTTCAAAGAGCAGTAAGCTGCTTGTCCAGTTAGCTAAGAAATGGTATAGCATTAGTAAAGCCAAAGACTATTTGGCGTGTTCATGGAACACTGGATAAAATAGCAACATTTTTATAGGCAAAGATACATCAGATCGATAACTGAATCAATCACTTTCAACTTATGTTAGCTCATTACTGAGAAAAAAGACCATGAAGCAATCAACAACATGATTTCAGCAAATGCTTGAGAACTCAAAAAGAGAGCAACAATATCTTGGCTACAGTCCAGAATTCCATTCTGTGGACCAATACACTCTTATTTAGCCCATGTTAGGAAGGAGGCCCTTCTTTACTCTGACTAAATTCAATCCTTCTTTTGGAATGCAGAGGAGCAACAAAAACAACACCACAAATTTTCGCCAAAGGAATTGCATTCTATTGACTACCGATCTTAGAAACATTTTAGAAACCAGTAAAAAAGGAAAGAACTCTCATAAGTTCCGGCATCTATTTACAGCAAGAAATCGTTTTCCATTTATGCAACATAGTAACTTTAACCGAAACAACGGGAAAAAAAGTGAAGAAAATTACTCAATAACATTTCATCCATCTATAATGGATTTTTGCACAGATGAAATGCCACAAACCAATAATGAGAAGTACGCAGTCACCCAGGGTCCCTGACTTCACATTCGAATGCACCACAGATTAGCAAGGAATTTCTACATGCACTCAGTAGTCTTGCGGTGAAAAGGTGGAAACTCACATGTTTAGCAATCCCAAAGTCAACAAGTTTGAATATCCCAGATGCATCCACAAATAAATTAGCTCCCTTTAGATCCCTGCGCAAGCCAAAGAGTTTTGACAGGTCTATAGGCACAAAGAAGAAGGTCCAGTCGTCCTAATCCAATATGCAAGTCATCTCATGATGCTTGATCAATGGTTTAGAATTACCTGTGTATGGAGTTGTTAACACGCAAGGAAGCCAATCCAGTCATAATATGGCAGCTAAAACTGTGGACAACCAATTCTGTTAGGATCCCAAGATGCTCCTGGGTATACTTGTCCATCGAACTGATGTGCATATTCTAGATATATGTTAATCTGATCCTCAACCTGAGTATGTATGAATATGTTGAAATTTTGTTGAGTCAAATTATGAATGCCCGTTGAGCTAGGACATGTAGATGTCAAGGAGACTCACAATTTCACTGCCATAATATTGCATAACGTTCGGATGTCTAAGCTGGCTAAGTACCTGAATTTTCTGTGGTAGCAAAGCAATCGATCACCTGGAAATGATCAAAGAAAGTGCCCCTAGCATATTTAGATCAAATGGAGGATAGATTGGATCCCAAAGCATTACAAAAATATTACCTACTGTAACTGCCTTGCACTCAGCTGAAGTTGGATCATTAGGCAATGGCTCAAACTCCTTTAATGCACACAGACATCTGGTTTCTTTGTCACTTAACATGTCAAAGTTTAGCTGACTGGATATCTTGAAAAATGGAACATGTCGAAGTTTCCCAGAGCTAACTTACTGGTTGCTTGTAATGTAAACACTTCCGAAAGTGCCACATCCAATAAGTTGGCCTTTTTGCCAATGACTTGCCAGTGGTAACTGCTCGGATCTTTCACCAACTTGAGCTGAAGCTGTAGGGTTCTCCATCTATCCATGATTATGAGGCATCAAAAGAGGGGTGATAGTTGTGCAATTCTTTCTTCTTCGTCTTTTTACATGTTAACTCAAACTAGGGCTGAGGTGAATTTTTACAACAAAGGGTGAAAAGAAAACTTCCCAGCCTATGTTTGCAGAGACGATACAACTACTAAGCAGATCAAGTATTCTATACCTGATAGTTTAATGTCGAAACAAGCTTAATCGGAGTCATGGTGCTCTGATCCAAAAGAGCGAAGCAGCGTATGTGGCACAACATTTTTGATTGACAAGTTACAGCAATATCATATTTGAAATCCTTTGTAAACACAAACAAATTAAAGATAGTGCTGCCCAAAATTCTCTCTTTTCTCAGAAGGCTAATATTCCAGGAAGATCAATCCATAATAATAAATTGTCCTTTCGGTTATAAGACAAGATAGGAAACAGACTCTGCTAGTCACTTGGCTTCCCAAATATTCAGATCCGTTGTTCTTGACTAACCTGAAATATCGACTAGATTGACTCATTTCAAGTAGTCAATAAAACATGTGACCACGTTCAAAATACACAAAGCATGGCCACACAAAAGAAAGTCAATTCATATGGCAACACAGAGTGGTCGAGCAGCAGGGCTTTCTTCAAGAGCAGAGTCACTGGAGATACTTTCCCTTGGCGTCCAATTCTGCAAAAGGCCACTATTAGAGAGCTGCATGACTATATAGACAGAAAAGCTACATCTTTGTAAGGATTTTTAAGAAGTGAAGCAATCGTATATCAATTAAACTCATTAACCTATAGCATTTGGAAAAATATGTGTCCCTTTTTGGAGATAAGGTTAAGGAATAGCCTGAGCATCGGCATTATCCCACAGCGTATTCCACAATTCCTCATCTTCCATACTAAACGGAAGCTCCTCAATTTCACGCAATCGCAGTTGCAAAGGAATCCCCATCAGTCCTGGGCATCCTTCCACAGCCAAAGATTTCGAAGAATCACAAATTATTGGGACTTCGCATATGCTCTTCAGCTGGGGCAAACTGTGTAGGTACAACTTCTCCAGTGATGGATGGGTGTTGTATACAGGAGTCGTTATGCTTCCTTCTTGGCCTTGTCCTACTCCGCTTATTAACTCTACCATTTCTCTACAGCCCCAGACAGAGATACATCGAAGATTTCGAAGATGGAGCAGCCACTCATGCGGAAACAGCTTTCTCATGTTATCGCAATCTCCTACTTCAAGAGATTTGAGAGAAATATTTTCAACTGGCAAGTATGGGGGAGGACCTCCGATTATCTCCTCCATCTTCTCACAATAGCTAACTGAGATTCTTCTCAGATTAGGGAAGTGGGGCATCCACTTGGATTCCACCGCTCTCTTCATTTTACCACAGCCATAAACCTCAATCTCTTCGAGACTAGGGAAAAATGGGAGCGGATGTGGTGGTGGGGATGTAACTGCTGCTATTATCCCCGCCATTTCCTTACATCCCCTTATTCTAATATACCGTAGAAGCGGAAGGCTGGATTTAGACCCATGCCCAAAGAGATACTTCAGTTTCGGACATTCATATATTGACAAAACCCTAAGCCTCGGGAAGAGGTGAGGGGTAAGGGTTGGGGCAAGGGAGTCGTGGATGTCGATCACTTCTTCATCATGTCCTCCACAGAGCACCCTTAAATTTTCCCATTTTTCTATACCTAGATAATCAAGGTGTTCAAGCGGACCCATGCCAGGCAAATATGTAAAAGCGCTGCATCCTGTCATATACATTATCTGCACATCTCGGGGAATCAAAATAAAAGTGCCAGTGCATTCCCCTCCCACACTCACAATAGCATGACCCCAGTCCGAAATGTCGACTCTCCTCTCCTCCCTCTGATTCTCAAGTCGATCATCACTTACTTCCACAACAAACTCTGATTCTTCTAGACCCACGTTGAGATTGTAATAGCGAGGGTTATTACTCTGCTCAATGACCCTCACACACTTATTGAAATCATCCGCATTTTCAAGGTAGCATTTAAATGTCTCCAATGCCCCCAATTTTGTAATGTCTTCTTTATTTATTGCCCCAACTTTAAGCCATTGCAAGTTTAATAAATGGTCCAGTGTTTTCTTGGGCAATTGCTCAATACGTGTTTCGGTAAGGTCAAGGTATCTCAAGTTCACCAACTTTTCCAGACCCTCGAGTGCTTCAAGACTCTTACAATATCCAAGGTTAAGGTATCTCAAGTTCACCAACTTTTCCAGACCCTCGAGCACTTCAAGACTCTCACAATATCTAGCGTCCAACTTTCTTAAAGATGTGAGATTCCCTAGATAAGGAATATGACGCAATTCCTTACAATCTTCAAGCAATAGTGCCCTCAAGTTTACCAAGTCTAAGATGGAATTTGGAAGTTCTGTCATATTATGTCCACTCGATTTAGAACCTTTAGCCCGCATAAATTTTTGAAGAAAGAATCAGGGATGACCGCATCATGCGACAAGCCATAATTTAATAGAAGAATTGACAGCTTAGGGCAATTTGGTGACAAGTTCAATGGAATTTCGCTAATGTTATTTTCCATTAGAGACACTTTCTCCAAAGCATCTGTCCAATATTCCTCAAGTGGAATCCTCTTCAACCCCTTTCCCGCTTTTACAATTGAAGTCGCACTCATGATGTGCAATGCCATGTCTCTAAGCAAATCATGCATCTTCATCCCGTCCCAATGATCTTCCAATAGGCAAACATTTTCCAGCGTCTTCAATATGGTGAGGCCTCTATCAAATTTTTCCTTCTTTGTATTCAATGCACCAATTAATCCTTGGTCAATAAAGAATTCTACCAACTCGAACTTATCCATCGTTGCATCTTCTGGATAAAGTGCACAAGATAAGAAACACTGTTGGACATTAGGATTACCAAGGCGATCATAACTGACTTTCAAATTCATTAGCAACTTCATCTCCATATCTGTTTGCCCCATGCTTGATTCTTTCAATTTCATCCAGAAATCTCTCCATTGAAACGCATCGGTCACTCCTCGCATGCTTCTTGCCATCGTGATTACTCCAATAGGCAAGCCTGCACATTCTTTAACAATGGACTTCACAATTACTTCAATTTCCAAATTAAGTGGCATTTTAGGTCCAAGTTCCTCCAAAAACAAACTCTCGGCCTCTTTTTGAGACAGAGGCTCGATTTTTATCTTTTCTTGACATTGCATCTGGCAGCACACATCAAAGGATCGAGTGGTTAAGACGAACTTAAATCCATGTGCTCTAACATGGATTCCCACCTCTTCAAGATCAAGATGTTCCCACACATCATCAAGAATCAATACACAATTCTTCTTTCTTTCTAAATGCTCCGACAACATCGCTGCTCGTTTCTTCTCATCCTCATCCTCCATAATGCCACATTTTAATGCCTTCCCAATATCACTCGCAACTTATAAATGCTGAAATCTTTGGACACAAAGTGATAAAAACCACACCATCGAAGGTTGCATCTTCGAGAAGTCTATTATGTATGTGCATCATAATAGTTGTCTTCCCAACACCACCCATTCCATAAATACCCAATTTGCATCCATGGTTCTTCATAAGATGGTCCCAAATCAACTCAATGTTCCTATGAATTGCTTCACCTGTTAACTTTCGTTCCAAAAGTTTGACTCCTTTGGCATCTCTCTCTTCTATTAGCAGTGTTTGTGGAAGCGTTTTTCCCATGAGTTCTTCCACTTCTCTCGTCAATGTCTCCACCTGTTCCTTTGGTGGCAAAGTTTCCACATTGGCTTGGCCAATTATTTGAAAATTGTTTCTTGCTCTTTCTGTCTCTTTCAACCATCTCTCAACCAATATCCTCGGCTTCTTCCGAACTGAGGAAGCAGCAGACTCTATCTCTATCTGCTCCTTTACGACAGCTTCTTTGTCGTCGAGTTCTTCCAGTTTTCTTTTCAGGTTTCTTATCATTTCATTGTTGGCATAGATACTCCATACGTCGACAAATGGAGAACCCCTGTTCATATCTATTTTATAAAAAACATATGTTAGATTTCGATAAAATATGGGATATTTAAGAATCTAGTGGAACCACATAGTAACAATGAAGATTAATCCAAGCGCACCTTGTGATGACGATGGGCCTGTCGCATTTGTTGCCACCTCTGGAACTTGTAAATCAACCGTTGTTGCCTCAATAATGTGAGAGTCACTTGTATGCTGTGGTGCAATTGAGGAATCTATGTCCATTAAAGTTTGCAATTGAGAGTGCTGATTGCAATCCTGCAAGCAATCTAAATTATCTACAGCGGGTAATTGATCATCCTGGAATGATGACGCCCCTGCTGGAGTCTGCTGGGCATTCGTTTGCATTTGAGATTGAATGTGACATCGTGACTGTTCTGGCAAATAATGAGGATACAATTCCGCTTCCGCTAAAGCCATCGTGGAACTTTCACCTGTGTTTTGTTCATCAAAGTTAGGATATGGTTGATTGGAACACGGGAGAATGCTTATTGTAGTTAGTTTACTGGATCCAGTGGATCCAGTGGACACGTGCAACACATTGGATATAGAAACTTCAGATGGATATACCATGGCTATTTCGCACCAATGACAGCATTGTTGAATTCTGAGGAAACTGACGCTCTGCTTGTGATTGTTGGTCAGAGTTTACCCCAATGATATCCTGTTGGTTGAAGTTTGCAATTTCGGTCGCCCCCGGTGGAGCATTATTTGGAGCTTGTGATGATGATAGGATACATGAATCCATATCCATTAGAGCTGTTGATGATGGTGCAGTTGGATTCTGCAGCACATTCCTTGTCTCGGATTGATGTGGAACATTTTGATGTTGAGGGGGCACCAAAACTGGTTGCACTAAAAAAGTCAAGCGTAAAATAAATCAACAATGGGACTTTTAAATCAAGTCATGGGTACAGGTAAAACGAACGTCTAGAACTTGATTAAAAAAATATATATTTACAGCAAAAATCAACATATGCTTATAAGTAAATATTTTGAAGAAATAAACCGTGGGGTAAAAAGATAATGATATTGGACATATAGAATATGCGATGATACAACTGTAATTTGGAATCGATATGATATGGAAGTAGTTGAATTTGAGTTATTATAGAGAGAGTTACTAATACGAAAAATATAATGATTTTTCTTTTCTCCACGCCTGGATGAATGTATAGAAACTTTACATGACATACCATGGCTATTTTGCACCTGTGACTGCATTGTTGAGCTCTGATGAAACTGACGCTCTGTTTGTGATTGTTGGGCAGAGTTTAACCCAATGACATCCTGTTGGCTGAAGTTTAACTGTTCCATATCTTCGAGGAGGAATCCTGGTGAGAATAAAGGCCCCGAAGAAAATTGACCGTTGGCTTCCCTGCTCTCTTCTTCAGCCTCCACCTCAGCTTGAGTGGGCATGTCATGTGATTGTGGTTCCGTGGAGGATTGACTGTTGGCTTCTCTGATCTGTCCTCCAGCCACCTCTCTGCTCTCTTCTTCAGCCACCTCATCAAGTAATGACCACATTAGCTTTCTTATGTGGTTCGGCACTTCCGTGCAAATGGAAATCCCTTCAATTGGGGCTTTAAGCAAGTGACCTTTCACTCCCATAAGGTCTCCAAAGAATTCTACACTGCAGTAATGACAACGCCATTTGTTGTCCTCCAGTCTATCGACAAATTTCCAGGCTATATCCTCTTTGTTACGATCCTGCAAGCAAATAGAGCGACACCCCATCATATATAATCCCCATTTTTCATAAATGTTCTTAGCACGCATAGCATCATTCTCAGGCAAACAATGTAGCTACCACAAGCATTAAAGGCACCTGATTGTGTAACCAATCCATTAGCATGCTTATGTGCTCTGGCACTTTTTTACAAGGAGAAATGCCTCTGTTTGAATGTTTAAGAAAGTGACTTTTCACTCTTGTAACTTTTCCAGAGTATTCAGTCTTGCAGTAAGGACAACACCATTTCTCGCCCTCCAGTCTAATCACGAATTTCCAGGCTATGTCTTTAACTCGCGGTATCTTGTCATTTTGATTATCAACATGCAGGCAAAGAGAGCTCGCCCGATTATATAACCTACCAATCTTGTGTATATTTTCCTAATGCGCATAGCATTATTCTCAAGCAAATAATAGCATCCACAAGTAGTAAAGCAGGAAAGCCAAACTGCAGATTAATATTCAACAGACCCTGGAAAATTGACCATTGGCTTCTCTGCTCTCTTCTTCAGCCACCACCTCAGCTTGAGTGGGCATGTCGCGGGATTGTGGTTCCGTGGAGGATTGAATGTTGGCTTCTCTGCTCTCTTCTTCAGCCACCTCAGGTTGAGGCAGCATGCCCCGTGACTGTGGTTCTGTGAAGGATTGACCGTTGGCCTCTCTGCTCTCTTCTTCAGCCACCTCAGCTTGAGCGGGCATGCCACGTGACCGTGGTTCCACGGAGGATTGACCGTTGGCTCCCCTGCTCTCTTCTTCAGCCACCTCATCTTGTAACAACTGCATTATCTTTCTTACATGGTCCGGCACTTGTGTGCAAATGGAAATCCCTTCATTTGGGACTCCAAGCAAGTGACCTTTCACTCCTGTAAGGTCTTTAAAGAATTCTCCACTGCAGTAATAACAACGCCATTTGCTGTCCTCCACTCTATTGACGAATTTCCAGGCTATATCCTCTTTGTTATGAAGCTGCAAGCAAATAGAGCGCACCCAATCATACATTATCCCTATTTTCGATACATCTTCTTAGCACGCATAGCATTATTCTCAAGCAGATAATGTAGCTACGACAAGTACTAAAGTCACCTCATGATTGAGTAACAATTCCATCAGCGTGCGGATGTGCTCTGGCACTTTTGTGCAATAGGCAATCCCTTCTTTTGGTTGTTTAAGAAAGTGACCTTTCAC
Organism: Eucalyptus cloeziana; assembly: GCA_014182715.1. Taxonomy (NCBI): domain Eukaryota; kingdom Viridiplantae; phylum Streptophyta; class Magnoliopsida; order Myrtales; family Myrtaceae; genus Eucalyptus; species Eucalyptus cloeziana. The sequence continues at coordinate 9,640,039 of CM024639.1, read as the reverse complement.
TCTCGTGACTGATCCAGAGGACACTTTATGGCAGTAAGGACAACGCCATCTCTTGCCGTCCAGTCTAACCACGAATTTCCAGGCTATATCTTCAGGTCGCGGCATCTTGTTGTCTTGATTATCAACCTGCAGGCAAAGACAGCGCACCCAACTATATAACCTACCGATCTCTTGTATATTTTTCCTAGCGCGCACAGCATTATTCTCGAGCGAACACTAGCATCCGCAAGTACTAAAGCGGGAAAGCCAAACTGCACATTAATATCCAACAGACCAAGAATAATTTGCCGTTTTTGAGACGAGAAACACCCGATATAACTCAAAGACACCTTGGGAATTGCGGACTCCCTTCTCAAGAAAATAATTGATTCTAGAATTACGAGATTTGAGAGGTCGCCGCCCCGAAAAGAGGCTTAGCCAAGAAGTCAGGCGGCACACACTCTTCACATGCGGCGCAGAGAGGAGGATTTCGAGAGTTCGTTTCTCTCGAATCTGACTCCAACTATAACTCTATCAAATCCCTATAGACTCATGGAGATGTGGGTAATCAAAATATGATTGGATTTTGGCGGCCGACGCGTTGCCGGTGAAGCAAACCCTACATAGCTCCGGATATTAAACTTAATAAAAAAAAACGAAAATCCCTAACTCGTGAGAAATAGAGGTAAAATCCCTTGCCTGGTGCTCGGAAATGGAGATTTCTGGTGTAGCTCGACCCTTTCTTTCGACGGGCTGCAATCCACCGTCGTCGCTCTCCCCCTCGTCTCTTCTCGCCCCCTTCTCTCCCTATTACTTCGTCTCTCTCCGTGCTGGGTTTACGAAGTTGTTGGGTTTATATATAAGAAGCCACGTCGTATAAAACATTTAAACGTTCTATACGGAGTCAGGCCACGTCATTTCTTACAGAACTTTTCTTTTTTTTTTCTTTTTGTCGGTACAGAACTTTTCTGACTTCGTATAAAACGTTTAATAAGAAGCCAACATCACTATTTATAAAGCTCTCCTGACCAGCACTTTTTCTTCCGAAAATGCCCTTTTTGGAAGCACTTTTGCCTCCAAGCTGCACAAGCATTCTTCCTTCCGAAAATACCCTTTGCGGAAGTACTTTCGCTTCCATTCACTCCTTACAAAGGTCTCCTGTCTTGCCCTTATATGAGAAGCCACGTCACTTCTTACAAAACTTTCCTGACTTCGTATAAAACGTTTTATAAGAAGCACGTCACTATTTGTAAAGCTCTCATGACCAGCACTGTTTCTTCCGCAAATTCCCTATCAAATGAGACGATTAGACCCCTTAATAACGTGCCTCAATAGTATTTAGAGTGAGAGATTTGATACATTAAAATGACTTGAAATTTTATATCTATAAACTAAAAGAACCACTTCTAACTTTATCATATCCTTTTTTAATCCGCTCTAATTAAATACGGTTAATACTACGAAATATCCCAAATTAATACACATATAACAAATTTATCTCAAACTAATTTTACACGAAAAATCCAAAACTTGTGAATTTGTGACAAATTTATCATTCATTAATTTCCGTTAAATTGGAATTATATTACGAAAAGCTACAAATTAATACACTTATGATAAACGGAAGGTAAAACCCCAAACTAATATACTCATCAATTACCATATATCATCCAACTCAATAATTTAATGGTAAAATTTAATGAAAATTATCAGAGGATAAATTTGAGACAAATATATCACTTTGATTTTAAAATATTTTTGGATAAATTTACTATAGGTGTCACAGTTTGGGGTTTTCGATTATATTACCCCTTAAAGATTTGATTGTTTTTAATCCACCTCACATTAATTTAATTTTTTATTTATTATTCCTCCTTAGAATCTACGAAATAATATATTTTCAATGTTTTAATAAATAGTTAGCATTATCCAAATTAACACCCATGCATGAAATTTTTTCTAAATATATTAACTGAATGTCACCTTGCAACTTATGTATGTTGAGATCTTGTGACATAGCAATCCACAATACATTAATATGGTTTGCTTTTTCTAGGAGCCTATTATGTATGTGTACCATAATGGTTGTTTTCCTAACACCCCCCATACCGTAAATGCCTAATCATGATATGCGATCCTCTGTTAGGCACCGCAAGATCTTAGTATTTGTCTCAAATGCCTTTCATGCCTGCAACTTTCGTTCTAATAATATATTGACTTTGGCATCACCCACCTCAAACGGTCCTTCTGGAAATTTGCTTTTTATGATAAGGTCTTCCGCTTCTTCCATCAACATATCCACCCGTTACTGTGGTTTGCAAATTTTCTGCGCTCGCTGGTTCAAGACTTTGGAAATTTTCCTCTGCTTTGCCACGTTTGTCAACCAATTCACAACTTCTATTCTCTACTTCTTCAGAGATAGAGATGCAGCAAATTCTAACTCATTCTTTATGTCAGCTCTCTATTGTGGAGTCGTTCTACCTTTCTTTTCAAAGCTCCATTATTTTCAAAGTTGCCAGCGTTTGGATGACTCTATAAATAGCTAATTGTGAATCAAGAATTCTACGTGTTAGATCCTAATGTAAGCATTCATGCTTCTCCCTAATTAAGTAACATCAGGATACGTAAGGATCAATTTAGATGAATTAACATGTACCTTACGGTGATGATGGACTACTCACATGTATGTCCACCGGAGCTTGTGGGAAACATGTAATCAAGAACTGGTTACTCTGTGATGATGATGATGACACGCTTGGGTGATGCTCTGTGTTCATTGTCTCAAGATTAAGAGGTTGATCTGGAAGACTTTGACATGGAGGGTGCTTAGAAGCTGGTTGCAAAAGTAAAGCAGATTAAAATCATCATTAACAATCCTGATCAATCAACCATTGAATTTTCAAAACAAGCCACAAGCGTAAGTATAGTCAAAATCTAGACTTAATCCCACAAAACATCTACACTGAAACTAACATTTACATCTGTTTGATATTCTCATATAACATTCATCATTAAAAAATAAGAGAAAGTACACATATGAAACATTCAAGGATACGCCTATAATTAGGAAAACGTGGGAGATGTTAAATAGGAGACAGTAGAAAAGAGCAGAGAAGGATCACTTCAAGGCATGCCTTGTAATGACAATGGGCCTCCTTAGTTCCGCCCTGTGGAACTTGGGAATCTACGTCCAGTTTCTCAAAAGAATGAGGGCCAGTGGAAGGCTGTGATGCACTTGGCGGAGATATGTCCATTGAAGCTTGTGAAGGAAAGGAACTACTCTCATTTTCACATTCTTCATCACATATAAGAAGTGGCTGTTGACTAAACTGCTCGACGGGATTGATTACACTTGTAGCATTGGACAGCGGAACTACTTTGGCAATAGGGATTTAATTGCAATCTTGCAAACAATTTGAACGTCAAGGGATTGATCATTTTGTGATGACGATGGACCCATTCGATTCTGCAGGTGATTCATTGGCATTTCCTCAGAATAACAAGATGGAATGGAATGCTTGGTTGATAGGGCATATCGAGAAGATAAGACACCCACTCTGCTGAAGATATTTGCGGACATGGAGCACTTTCACCTCTCCATTGTTCATCAAAGCCCAAATGAGTTTGATTGGTATGCTGGGGAGTGCCAATTGTACTTGTGTCATGAGACGGGGACCAGGCGCAGCACCACCAGGTCTAGTTGACTTGATGCAACCCATTTGTCACGCTGTTATTAAGGGAACGATGACTTTGCAATGGTGATGGCCCTCTACTATTCCGTTGTTCATACCTCTGTCTCCAGATCAATAAACTGATCAAAAAGCTCTGGTAGTTGACTTGGGATCAAGAAAAATCGAAGCCAAAGGATCGGTTGCAGGTTGCGGGAGAGATGAAGTTTTTTCGTTTCCATGTTCATCTTTCAAGCGTTGAATTGACCCATTGGGTGGCGGCCCTTGAAGGGGCAATTCTGCATCACCCACTGGCATGCCAACGAGACACAAGGTCTCTTGATACTGACGATCTACTGAAGCTGCACCAGCAACACTTCCATTCTGCCAATGGCAAGATGGTTGCTCTGGGACGTTTCGATTCGAGTCCTGCATACTATGGGGACTCGAAGCATGGTCACTACCAAGGACTACAATTTGGCCCATACCGTTACTTCTTCGTCCCGTTACCTCAATAGATGCGCCTTCCCCGTTGGTTGCATCCGCCACACTTCTACCTTTCATCACTTTCAAAGCTTGGGATCCCACATGCTCATCAACTCTCTCGCATAGTTTAATACCATAGCCCGGAGCCCCCACGGGGTGTGCCCTGATCCCTGTAGCACTTCCACCAAAATCCTTGCCACAAAACTTACACTTCCACTTGTTCGCCACAACCTCCACATGCCTCCGAAATGGATCAACCTCTCTAGGCATCACTTATTCTGAGCTACAAGAGAGGAGACAACTTTGAGCTAACTAGAAAAGAATGAAGTCAGACAAGATCTGCATCTATAAAAAAGAAGCCATACTAAACCCTTTCCCAATCACCCAGTAAGCATCCAACCAAAAAAAAAAAAAAAAACGAAAGAAAAATCACCCAGTAAGCAGAACTACCTGAGGATCCCTCAGAGTGGGTAAATAGCAGATACAGAAAAGAACCGACGAAATTGGAAATTCCAAAGTAGCAAACATAGATGAAAAGGAAGGACCAAAGCTGCTCTGGCAATCTGGACCACGGAAGAAATTAGCGTCAGGAATTTCAGGAGGTTGCCAATTTAAATTTTCAGGAGTTTATGGATTCGTCAGGCTTTGGGGGTACTCGAGAAAGATCAATAGTCGGGCATTTTTATGAAATGGAAAAACAGAGTCAATGGCAGTCAGGAAAGGACTTTTCGGATTATAGGACCGGACCAACAACAAGGAACCAGCGGCCACGTCCAACCTCCATGGAAAGATGACACGTTGTGAGTGGCACTGCAAACCATAAAAAGAAAATAAGAACCAATCCCGTAAATGCAAATCTTATATTGAGATACAGTCTTTTGTTTTTTTTGTCAGTAAAAAAAGAAACCTTATATCAATATTGAGATACGGTCTTGCTTTATTATTTTTGTGCTATGAAATCCTCCAACTTGCAATTAATTCCGTTAGCTCTTTGTTTAGGGTTAGTATATGAAGCCTAGAGAAAGAACAACATAAAACGCACATGCATAACAAACAATTCGAAATATCATACACAGAGTTTTCTCTGCATCATAAAGACTCTTTAAAGACGCATGACAACCATTCTGTTTCGAAATAGTTTAACATAAATAGATTTTTCTATTTCTATTTCTAAAAGAGTTTATAAGCAAAAATAACTATTTGATGACGACACAAAATTTCTACTCTAAAAATAGAAATTCATTTGATAACGACACAAAATTTCTTCTTTTCGGATGGCAGCGGACCGGCGGATAGTGGTGACGGACGACGGCGCGGGCTCGCGGGCGACCAGCAAGAATCGGTGAAGGCGGCGGCCGGCAACCGACGGTGGCGGTGGCGATTGGCTACGGGCAATCGGTGGCCGGCGGCGGCGGAGCGACGGGCGGCTAGCGACCGACGGGACGATGATCGGCAAGCAAAGAACAAATGAAGGCCCAGGTTGACGAACGATGAGAAAAATTTTTATTTCTCATTTTTGTTCCAAAAATAGAGAAGTAGAAAATTTCTACTTCGATTTCTATTCCAAACCTAATGAATAAGTTTATCAAACGGATTTTTATTCTAAAACAGTGCGGAATAAAAAAAAAATTATTTCTGGAACAGAAATAGGCACTTGTCATGCACCCCCTTGTTTCCTGCAACATCTTGATGCGAAGTCTCACACCAAAGACCGCCATTTTAACAGCTCCAGCAGACGGAGGAGTAGCATGATTGTGAAAAACTCCATTCCTATCCCCAAAATAGAGTAGATGGCACCATTCCAAATGAGTTTCAATACGATTTTAGTCAAAGACCTCCCTCTACAAGCTCTAAAGAACCCATTCTATACCAATTATTAACATTCCAACAAACTTTAACCAGCCCCATTAGAGATCTCCATCCTTTGAGAAGGCACCCTCAAAAAACAAAGGTTTCCTAGACTCGGGAAGAAGAGCATAAGACACATTTGTCGTCAATGGAGGACCCCCTTTTTATCCTGTCCAAGGTTTGCAGCCTATTCAAGATAGCAAGCCAAGCTACAAAGCTGAATTTATGCAAACTTGGATTAGATCTTCTGCATTTTATCCCTTACCCACTTACAAGCATCAGCCTGAGTGAAGCATCCAAAGGAATTTCCGTTGAAAATTGCTCTATCCTCAAAAGCAGAGCAGGGGAAAGATCTTTCCACATATGGCTACTTGAATGTGCACAAACAATTCCGATCCTGCTGGAGGACAAACCCACTCATCTTCATAAATGACACCGGCAACTAGAGAGTTCAGGCCCCTGACGGCGGCAGTCGTCATCGATTGGCCTCTGCACACTATTTTTCGGATTTGAATCACAGAGGCCGCCGCTGGCACGCTCTTTCGTAAATTCAAAACCATTTGCTCGACCGTTTTGCCCAAACAGCGCCCCGCCCGCTCCGGCCCCTACCGTTTCTTTCAGGTTCCCAAAAATCATCTCCCAATTTCTGGGAAATGCGGGTCCATTTCGTAACCCGAATCCGATTCGCAAACCCGTTCCCGAACCTGAATCCGAGCCCGTTTCGATATGCGTCCCCGACCATCCTCCTCCTCCTCAAGCTCCCTCCTTCCCCCAGCCGGATCGCCGCCATCGTCCGCCGCGGCCCGGCGAAAAGGGCGGAAACGGCTCGCTCCACCAATCCGACGCGGCCCGTCTGCCCGTCCTGCTCCAAGCCGGCGCGCACGTGCCTCTGCACCCGGATCCGATCTCCGGGTCTCGACCACCCCGTCCGCGTCACCGTCCTCCAGCACAGCCTGGAGCGGAAGCACCCCCTCAATTCCGCCCGAATCTTGAGGCTAGGCCTCAAGAACGTCGCCGTCGCCTCCGTTTCCGACGTCAACTCCGGCGCCGAGTTCTCGATCTCGCCGCTCGAGCAAGACTCCGAAGTCAGCGCCAATGGATTGGTATCTGGAGTGGAGGTGGGAAGCCCTAATTCGGTCGTCGAATCGAATGGAGCTTATTGTCCTGGGGATGATAGGGACTGCGTTTCGATTGCCCCGAACGGTGGGGAGGTTTTGGAGGATTCCCAGGTGCCGCAGAACTCGCGCGCTTGTGGAGTCTTGTCTAGAAGTACTGGCAAACCTGTTATCAGTTTTCGAATGGGCAAGAAGGGGATCATCGAATCAATAGACCATGTTTGGATGTCTCTAATCGGTCATCAAGGAGCTGATTTCGATGCCATATTAGATTGCCAGTCAGCTCATGATGTTCTGTCGAATGGATTTGTGGTTAGGAAATTGCAAAACCTTGTATCAAATCTGAGCTTGGAGCCCGAAGAATATGAGGAATTTGTGCTCGAGGTGCCGCAAGGGTCAGTGCTTCTGTTCCCGACCGAGAATGCACTCAGCATTGACGAACTTAAGGCAGCTGAATTCGAAGTCAGGAACTTGATTGTGCTGGATGGCACGTGGATGAAGGCAAAGAGAATGTATAGCGAGAATCCTTGGTTGAAGCTGTTGCCTCATCTGAAGTTGGATTTGGAGGTGATGAGTTTGTACGGAGAAGTTAGAAGTCAGCCTAAGGCTGGATGTTTGTCCACTCTTGAGAGTGTCGTTTACACGATGAAGGCGGTTGGGGGCAGTCCGGAGGGACTGGATCAACTGTTAGATGTTTTCAAGTCAATGGTCGATGATCAGAGACGATGTAAAGATGAAAGATTGGGTAAATCCACTTCAGGGTAAGCCTCTTCCAATCTTTTCTGCCAAATGAGCTCTTGGGCAATTTTCTGTTCAAGTTCATATTGCATGATTGCATTGATCATTTGTGCCTGTTGAATTTGCATTCACTGAGGTCTCTGCTGTCCCCGGTCTTTTGCACTTCTCAAGGTTTTGCAGAATCTCATGCATCCCAATCGCCTGCCTTGGCATTTTTAAGCCTTCGCTAGTTCTGCAAAGACTTAAGAGCCTATAGGTCCTTTCCCTCTTAATTATTTCTAAGTTGAATCTGCCAAAGATGCGCTGATTTTCTGCACTGTGATTCTCTTATTTAACTTTGTGAATATTGACTACCAGCAAGCACACTGGGTGGAGTATCAAAATATATACTCAAGCATTTATGCTGTAATTCAATGGAATACTAGAGTATAACGTGCACAGATATATGTAATTACATCAAAGTTCAATGTGTTGACATGTCGGAATTCGGATAGATATTGCCATTTCTCAAATTACTCTATATTAATTAGCTTAGTTAATTACTTTCTACATGTTAGATTTCAAATAAAAGAGTAAAACAATATTCACTTTACGAAGAGAAAGTACGAAAGTATTTTGCTGTCACTCCATGTCAAGAATGATCACCTTTCAACTAATATAAATAATTTTACCTTCACTATTGCATGATTCAATCAATATAAATGAATTTCCTTGTCATAATTTGATGCTTTGTCATCACTGTTTGTTGAAATATCATGGTTTGTTAGGTAAAAAGCAAGAAAGAAGGGAAAAACACAAAAATTAAATCAGATTCAAACCAACCCAAAGAAATTGGAAGAGCAAAAGAAAAATTAGGCCTTTTTCTGTTCAAACAGCATTTGGTTTTTTTAATATAGCAAGCGTTGATAGTTTCTGGAGGGGCTAAGATAAGGAAAATTGCATGAATACTGGGCAGTCAAGCTCAATTTTAAATTTGTAATGACGGCATGCATATAGCTTCATATAAAATGAAAGCATACACCATTGCCAGAATGCACTTTGTTGTGTTATCCAGAAGAGTTTCTAAAAGCACTGGCTTCTTTCTTGGGTTAATGGCGTTTCAACTTTTATCCACTAATGGGGATGTTTGATGTAGCTAAGTCCTGAAAAGCTGGCATAGTTGAAGTCCTGGATGGTCAAGGAAAGATCATTTCTGTTTCTTAGGCACAATCCAAAGCAGTAGTCCTTGAGTAGGTACTGGCGTGGGTCCCTCTTGTAATGATCATCTGAACATAACTCCCAAGAGTACTGAGTGACCAAATAATGGATTGTAACAAGGATTTCAATCCTCGCAAATTCGTTTCCTGGGCATATGCAAGGCCCTCCTCCAAAAGCAAGAAAGCTGTAGGGTGGTACTATCTTCTGGTTTTCAAATTTAGCAGTATCAAACTTGATGGCTCCAGGAATATGCTCTCATCATGTGTGTCGTGCTTGATGCCTAGAAGATCTAAATCACACGTTAAGTTCCAAAGGTATATTAAAAAACTGGTTTCACAGATAGAGAGAATAAATAGCAGATAATTCAAGTATTTGAAGAGATAGGAAAAGTTACAAGCATCCTTACTTGCCAGCCTTTAGGAATGAGGTATCCTTCAAGGCTCTCCTGAAGCTAGCAAAAATAGGTGGAACCATCCTCGAAGTCTTGCTTTTTGCTATCTCTTCTTGTTCTGCAAAAGCAAAAGAGGCTTATGAATTGCAATAAGGGGAAGAACATGCTTTTGAGCTTTGTTATTAAAGTTGACATCTGACTTCGGAAACTTCGAATAATTTGTGTATTGATTTTTCTTACATTTGGCAAGTCTTCCATCAGCAAAATAGATTCATTAATTAACAAATTCATCTTCATTTAGTTTTGTTTTCCTTCCTTTTTGGGCTGCAGGAATCCCTATGCAGATTCGGCAAATCTAAAAGATGCCGGAAATAGAGGATGTGTACCTTGAAGAACAGCTTTTTAAACAGCGGGATTCTTTGATAGAAGATGCAGCATAAAAAGTCATCAGAACAGGTATCATGTCCTGCAACCATGATTAGCATGATATTGTGCAAAATTTCCTTGTCAGTCACGACTTGTTTATTTTCTTCATCATGCCTACTTAACAGGCACGTGATCAAATCTTGATGAGGAGTGGCAATGCGCTGCTCTAGTTTTGCTTTCTTCTCCTGTACAAGGCTACAAGCTCCTTCAACAGATCTTGGACCCTAGAGCTTGCACAGAGGCTCCTACTGCAGTGTGTGAATGGCAGCTTTACTGGTATCAACCACATCGCCTCTCTCATTTCTTGAAAATTTTGCAAGAATTCTCTCTTTCAGATCTTTCCTCGACACCGAAGATAAGAGAGCCTATAATGTTGGATGTAAGGTTTTTCATCAGGGGCCATGCCTATAGGAAAAATCAAAACACTAGTGTCATTAACTCTTCTTTTGTTTATTGAAGAGATTATTTGCACTTTTAATCTATGCATTCATTCTCTTAGTCGATATATGCGGAGGCCATACAAGTGTGAACACCAGTTATGTGAGAGAATGAGTGCATACGCCATATGTATCTTAAACTTGTTATGTATTGGATATATCTCAAATAGATCAAGGCAACAGTGGGAGTTTTACAGAATATTGACATACCACAGCTCTTTCCGTGCGCTGCCAGTGCAATTCGATGTGCTTTCTGATTTCTTCATCCATTTTCCCCACGTACTGCTTCAGGGATTCTGGTCACAAGAATGACATCAGAGAGTCTCTCAAGTGTCTGTGATCTTGGCCACTGACTTCCAATAGATTGCGGTCTCCCAGAATTGTGCGGATTGTGATGTTTGCTTGTTGGCAATCTTGCTGCTGTCTCCGCAGAATACAAGATTGTTTGCTGCTTGTCCATGAGTGTACACCATCCGTCTTACCAAGAGAATGAGCTTCAAGATTGGTCCATATTTCCTCACTCTTTATCGGAGCCATCTTTCTCCCGCATTTGTCCTTGTGGCTCGGAGCAGGCCAAGGCTTTGGCCTATAATGGGGATTCGCAATGAACCCGGAGGTAGCTTTCTTGATGAACTTCTTCTCCAGTTTAATAGAAAAAGAACTGGTAGAAGAAAGAGAAGAAGAGTGATAAAAAAGTTCATTGTTGTGGGTGTGGATATGTGAGTGCGCGGGCGATGAAGGAAAGCAAGAGAGTTGTAGCTCTATTTTTGTCAGTTTCTGAACTAGTATTTCAAGTGGTAGATTCCTTCTGGAATGTGAATTGGCGATTACTGTGTAGAAAACGTGTCAACTTTGTTACAGGTTCTATTAAATATTTTGCCGATTTGTCTCGTGTACTGGGTGCTTTATTCACAATTGCGATGGGGAGCAAAACCAAGAACAACTATTGATGGGTCGCCTAAAATCCAAAAGTACTCGTAGAATGAGAAGTGGATAATAGTCGTTGGAATTTGAAGACCAGAAAAATTGAAAGGAAGAAGAAAGGTCAGTTTCTGAGTTCCCCTCAAGAAAAAGATCACCAGCAACAATGATCGAACAATTTAGTCAAACAAACCCCTATAACAAAACAAGAGAGGGGGCAAAGAAGAAGAAGAACGAGAAGAAACTGAGATGGCGGAGGAGGTGAGGCTCTTGAAAAATGCAGTGAAAAATTATTCTTGATGAAGTTCTGATTTTTTTCAACCCACCAAGGAAAGGAAAGCCAAATCCGAAGATTGATAAGTGAAGAAATCTCATTTTCCGCGAAAGCTGGAACAGTAGTTCCTATGCAATTGAGATATTCCTAGTGATGCGAAGATCTCACTTCTCTGCACCATAAGTCTAATTCCATCCTAGTGTGATTCTTTACACCAAACGTGGCCTTATATCATATTTGGTTGAATTTGGACCTTTGTTTTTTGGCAGTCTTTGAGTGGGAGGAATGTAATGTCGTTCCAACAATCGAGAAAATTTATTTTATCTAAGGGTCCATTTTATTCATAAAAGATTTGACCTTCCCAAAAATGCCTTCTAATAAGTTATTTTCTAAGGAAAAAGCAATATTTGTCGATGTTTAGTCGAAATCTAAACATGAATTGGTAATTATTTTTTATCTTTTGGAAAGAAGAACTTGGTTTTATTTTCCCAAAGAGATATTCATTTTTCATATGATATAAGGGATACCTAGCCGCTAGGGGCTCAATTGTAGGAGCTGGCCTTTCTCAAGTGTAACCATTGGAACTCAAGCATGGGCGCCAAGGTCTCAAACTCAGCTCTAACGAACCCAGCCCATGCACCAATGACATAGACATAGAAGCCGAGTATCCAAGCACGGGCATCGGGATCTTCAGCTCGACCACATGGAACTTGAGCTCAATTTTCGAGGAATCAAGGCTGAGCTCCATTGACTTGAGCAAGGAGCGGGGCACCTGGGCAATGAGGGTCCTAGGCTTGGGTAATGATGACTTGGACACAGCCATCAGGGACCTAGGCACAAGTACTAAGGTGTCTTCTGTTTAGCCTCAAGGGACATGGTCCCGATTGCCATAGAATTGAGCCTAGCCTTGATGAACCAATGTCCAAGGGCCGATGATGTGGGCATGAGAGCTGAGCATTTGGGCAAGGCTATTGACGACCCAGGTTCGTCCTCTTTGAATTTAGGTTTGACTTCAATGGACCAAGGCTTGACAGCTAGTAAATTGAGCATGGGATTCAAGTACCCTGACATGGCTATCGAGGTCCCAAGCTCAGCCTATGTGGAGTTGTGTCTAGCCTTGATGGACCTAGGCTTGAGCACCGATGATTTTGGCGTAGGAGCCGAGTACTCGAGCAAGACTGCCAAGGACTTAGCCACAACCGCCGAGGTCTTGGGCCTAGCATTAAGGGACCTAGGCCTAACCTTAGTAGACCCTGACCCAGCCGTCAAGGAATTGGTCCTAGTCTCGATGGACCTAGGCTTGAAAACCAAGTAGTGGGGCATGGCCATTAGGGACCTAGGAGTGGGCACCACGGTATTAGGCATGGCCATTGGGGATCTAGTATGATCATCAGAGTCTTGAGCTCAGCCATTGTGGAATTGGGTCCCACTGTTGAGGACCCAAACACAAATATTAGGATTCCTATGCTCAAGCGCAGGGATCTTAGTTACAAGCACCAATGTCTAACCATATTCCGTAAAATGATTTTTGATTTTTCAAATAGGAAATCATTTTTCTGAATTTAAGCATAGGTTTTCTATTAATCATGAAAATATATTAAGTTGACTCATTTTCTTAAGATATCCAAATGCTAGAAAATGAGGAAAATGTTTTCTTAAAGGAAATTTTATGCGAAACATATAGAGCCTAAGTAATACCTATAGTGCTACTGTTAAAAAAAAAGAGAAAAGTAATACCTATATTGCTAGAAATGCATTTAATATCTTTTTTGAAGAAAATATACATATTCCACACACTTGCACTATCTAATAGCATGTTTAGTTGTGTAAACTCCCTCAAGAAGAGAAGAAGCATGAGATTTTGTGAGACCACTTACAATCATTCTAATAATTCAAACTATTAGATGATGGTGTGATTTTATTAAAATATTCTACCAATCTCCCTCAAGCATAGACTAGAGTTTGGCTTAAGTCTGAAGAGTTGAGATATATAAGAGGGGACGCAAATTGGGGACTTGAATTGTTTGGGCTTAAGATCTCATAGTCATGTATCATGTGAGATTTTATTGGACAAAAGTAGTTGGCAGTGCTTTCACAAAATTTTAAAAGAAGGTTGGTACTTCAATTTCCTGCTGTTAATGCCCTTGGCATTGATGAACTTGAGGCCACTTAGTCCAAAGTGATGAACTTGGTTGTGCTGAGATAGAGAGAGAGAGTGGATGAAAGAAAGATAAAGTTACAGTTAGAATCCATGATTGAAGCTGTTAACTCGTTTGATAGGAAAAAATTTCGACCGACCTTAGATCTTGTGGGCGCAGCTCAAATCCACCGGTGGCAAGTTGGGAGCGATGAGCATCTATGGAGAAGTTAGAAGTCAACCTAATGCTGGATGTTCTATTTGTTCGCTCTCCAAGGGGTCATGTTTACAGTGAAGGAGGACAATCCCAAGAAGCTGGATAATCTATCGGATGTTTTTGGGTCGATGATTGTTTGATTTATGATTAGAGATACTTCATTTTGCGACATCCCGACAGACAGCATCTTAAGACTGAGGAATAGGAGAGGGTACTCATGATTGTCGATTACTTAATCCACGAATAAAAAAGGGGAAAATGGAACCAAAGAGAGAGGGAGATATGGCGCCAGGGCATGTTGAAGAAGCTATTCAAGGTTCTTTGAAGCTCTCCCATCTCGCTCCTTAGCGTTTGGCATTGCATTTCTCTCACAAAACAAGTCTCGCGGGGAATGTTTTTGGGTACCATTGTGAAGACGCGATCATTCTTGAACCTGGCATTTTTCTTATCTTCATCTCTCCTAGTCGTTTTGTGAGAGAAATGCGATGCCAATGCGAAGGGGCAACTTACACACTCCTCATAAAACTTCCCTCTCGTTGGGGGCGTCAGAAAAACCCGGCCCAATCCAAAGTGAAATTTTCGGGTCTTCTCGATTCGTCTCATTCCAGATCGGGTGATAGGTAAAAAAAATGGGTGTTGTATCATTTCGGTTCAGGTCGAGTATTTGAACCGAACCGAAACGCATTTCGATTCATTGCTTCTTGGAGCCAAACCCAAAAAACCATACTACGGCAATCTTCGCATTGCCTGGAGTTCTTCACTTCCAGAGTTCCTCCCTCTTTAACGCTTCCGAACCAAGAAACCCAACCCACCTCTCTCTCTAACCAAGCCTTCACTACGGCAATCTCTCTCCATTTCTCCGGCACCGACAAGATGCCGAGATCCGAGACTCGCCTCTGGTGTAGCTCGACTGAGCCCTCGCCTTCCGGTGGAGCTCGATTGAGCCCTAGATCTCAGATCTAGGCCTCGACTCGGCCTTGAATCTGAGACGAAATTATCTCAATGGCTCGAATCAGCCCCATCCGAAGTCGAAAGGGGATGACGAGAGAGATAGAGGCGCGAGATGAATCTAGGCGGCTCATTTCTCGCCGTCGAGCTCAGAGATGGGCCACGGTGTCACCGGCAACATCCGGGTCAAAGGACAACTGCTACGGCTCGACTAAAGCATGGCAGAGAAAAAAAGGGATCGGTTTGTGAAGGCTTATGGACGTTCGTGAAGAAGCAGAGGAAGTGGACGGAGGTTAGTGCAAAAAATCCATTTTTCTCCTCTTTAATTCCAAAAATCGGGCATGGAGAGAGAGAGAAGGGGAGCCTGTGAGGGGAAAAAATCCCTTAAATTATTATTTTTGAAAATTTTAAGATTCAATTGAATTTTTATGATAAGTTTTAGTTTTTGATTATATATTTTAATAATTTTAGGATTCAATTATACTTTCATGATAAGTTTTAGGGCTTTGAATGTGTTTATCCCTATTAATTTTTATTATTTTTAATTTGATAATTGCTTAATTGGTATTAATAAACAAAAATTGTGAGTTATGTTGGTGGGTTTGGATTGGTTCATATAAATTGTGTAGAAAATAAATGGGTCAACGTGAATTAAATGTGTGAATTTGAATTGAACCTATTTATAACCCATCCAAAATCAATCAAGTCCACTCATTTGTCACGTCTATTTATATGTAATCATATATGCGTCAACATCACGTAGAAGATTGAATCAAATGAACTTTCGTCATTGATGAGTCCAGCTGAATATAAAAAGGAGAGCTAAGCTCATGGGCATAGAAAAGCTTACTGACCATTCTTTTACGTGAAAGTTAAGATTCCGTAACTACTTGTGCACATACTAATCCTAAGAAAACATGCCGGTTCATCAAATTGCCACCAGGTTTTGTGGTATAGGAGAGTTGCTAATTTATCTTGTAGGTCTCGCATAATATTTAGGGATAATCTTTTATTGGCCGTTACTTACTCTATTCCTCACGTATTGTGCACTTAAATTATTACCAATATGAGAACAATCAGCTGTTAATAAACTATGAATATGTTTATTCCTGCCAAGTAGATTGACAGCATAACCAGTAATGATACAAATGTATACATGATGAAGAAAGGATACAAACAGAGGTACCTGCAACAAAAATGTTCTACTGAAAATCATCCAAAGAAGTCCACCTAGACATCTCACATGGCAATCCACGCGTCAATCTCTCCATCATGCTAAGATAATATTGAGTCTTAGGATTAAGACCCATATCGAGTTTAGCCCATCCATGCCCCAAAGGAGCAAGGCTACTGCCAATACTACCAGCACCATCAAAAGCAACTCCAGCAGTGTTATCAGCCGCATCTTCCACAGGAAGAGCGCCCCCACCAGTACCATTGCCAGAACAATAAAGCCAGCTCTATCAGCAGCAATGGCAGGACCAACAACGGCCCCCACACCAGCCCCCTCGCCGCCGTCCTGCTCATTCTCCACCTCCTGCACCTCTTGCTGCACTTCATGGTCACCAACATTGTTGTCGCCATCCTCAATATGGCCGTCGCCATTGCCATCACCATCCCAAATGGGGACAACAACAGCAATCAATTCATGGTGTAATTCAACTTCTTGACCGCCCTCTTCTTCACTAGGTATGTTATTGCCATCTCCACCCTGAATGGGGACAATGACGGCAATCGATATATCGTGTAATTCAATTTCTTGACCGCCCTCTTCTTCACTAGGTATGGTATTGCCATCTCCACCTTGAATGGGGACATTGACGATGGCGAATTCATCGTGTAATTGAACTTCTTCACTGCCCTCTTCTTCATTATGTACTGTAGAAATGGGAAATAGATCTATGGATTAGAAAAATAAAGAGGCATAACAAGACTACTTCTCTGTACTTTTTTTAACTATCAAAAGACTAGTTCTCTGTACTTTACAAGCTTAAAAGCGAGAAAAACAAACACATAATCGCCAAATCTGACCTGCAAAAAGTGCATTAAACACATCATCGCCAGCCCTTACCTAGTTGACAAAATTTCTAAGCGAAATAATTGAATCTCAAGGAAATGAAGGACATATAAATTTTAACGTAAGAATCAAACTCAGCTCAAACATCTATGGGTGACCGTAAGTCACAAACGAAGAAGAAGGGAAATTACCAGATATAACCACAGCTTCAGCTTCAGGAATGATCGCATCTTCACAATGGCGCGTAAAAACATTCCCCATGAGTGACTTGTTTTGTGAGAAAAATGCAATGCCAAATGCTCAGGGGCGAGACAAGAGAGTTTTATAAGAAGTGAAATGAAAAAAATGTGCTGGCCAGGAGAGTTTTAAACGAAGACAAGTGCGGCATCCTTGCTTTTAATGAGAAAGAAGCCGCGTCACTTACAAAAATTTCCTGATTTCGTTTAAAACAGTCAAACGTTTTATACGAAGTCAGCCGCCACAAAACATTCCCGACTTCGTATGAAACGTTCTATAAGAAGCCACATAACTATTTATAAAGCTCTCATGACCAGCACTTTTCTTCCGAAAATGCTTTTTGGGAAGCCCTTTTGCCTCAGTTCTTATAAAACTCTCCTGTCTCCCCCTTAGCCGCACAGGCACTGTTCCTGCCGAAAAGGCCCTTCTCGGAAGCACTTTCGCTTCCATCCACTTCCTATAAAAGTCTCCTGTCTTGCCCTTATAGAGGAAGCCACGTCACTTACGAAACCTTCTCGACTTCGTATAAAATGTTTTATAAGAAGTCATATCACTATTTATAAAGCTCTTGTGACCAGCACTTTGTTTTTTTTTTTTTTTTTCTGAAAATGCCATTTTTGGAAGCACTTTTACCTTAGGGAAAAGTGTTAAAAAAGTCATAAATCTTTTGTATTTGTTTCAATTTAGTCATAAATTTTTTTTGTGCCAATTAAATCCTAAACTTTTTTACGTTGTGCCAATTCAGTCATTTCCGGTCAATTTTGGTTGGATTTTGTTGATTAGACGCCGGCCGGCTGATATGGCCTAATTGGCGCCGATTTGGACAACTTTTATAATATTTTAATATTTTTTAAATATTTTTGAATTTTTATTATTTTTGAATTTTTTTTTTTTTTTATTATTTTTCTTTTTTTTTTTTTTTTTTTTTTTTTTCTTCTCCAACCGGTCCTAGGCCACGAGGGCAGCCTCATGCAGGCCGGCGAGGCTTGACCTCGAATCCAGCGAGGGCGAGCCTCGCCACCCAAGCCTCAAGGGCGACCTCACACCGAGCGTGTGAGGCTCGCCCTCGGCAGATTTGGCGAGGTCGAGCCTCGCCGGCCCGCGCGAGGCCGCCCTCATGGCCACTAGCGAGGTGGCCGCCGAGGTCGAGGTCGACCTCGCTAACCGTCACCCTCGGCGACCGGCAGAGGAAGAAGGAGGAGAAAAAAAAAAAAAAAGAAAATAAAAGAATAAAAATAAAAGTAAAAATAAATTCAAAAATATTAAAATATTAAAAAGTTGTTCACATCGAAATGGACAGGCCACGTCAAGAAAATCCAAATTAAAATTGGCCGAAAATGATTGAATTGGCACCACGTAGAAATGTTTAGGACTTAATTGGCACAAATACAAAAGGTTTAGATTTTTTTTTAACACTTTTCTCTTTGCCTCAGTTCTTATAAGACTCTCCTCTTTCCCCCCGTAGCTGCACAAGCACTTTTCCTTCCGAAAATGCCCTTTTCGGAAGCACCTTCGCTTCCATTCACTTCTTATAAAAGTCTCCCGTCTCGCCCTTTAGCATTTGGTATCGCAATTTTCTCACAAAACAAGTCTGATGGTGGATGTTTTTGTGCACCATTGTGAAGACGCAATCATTCTTGAAGCTATGATCATATCCACCAATTTTCTCATCTTCATCTCCCCTAGATGCTTGGTGAGAGAAATGTGATGCCAACGCTAAGAGGCAAGACAGGAGAGTTTTATAAGAAGTGTGTGCAGCAGAATGGAACAAGCAATTTTTCTTCCAAAAATGCCCAATTTTTTTTCCAAATTTCGATTTTGCTATTTTTTCTTCCACAAATGCCCTGCAAGCAAGACAAGAAAGGGGATTTTTTTGGAAGAAAAAAAATGCAGTGTGTAGGTGAGAAAAAAAATGGAAAGGTATAAATGTAATACGCCAGAAGCAGACTCGCGTGCTTCTTATAAAACTCCCTTTTTAGCGGTGTCAAAAATACCTAAACTGAGCCAAAAAAAATTTGGGTCTTTTTGGTTTGGTTTTTATTTCAGATAGGATAATAGATAAAAAAAGTGCACTTAAAATTTTAAAATTTGTCACGAAAGTTCAATTGAGTTAAAAACTTATAAAAGTGTAATCAAGTATCTAAACTTGTCAAATTAGTGCACTCAAGTCTTTCCATTAACTCCATCTAGCTTAGTCAAAGGAAAATGCATATGTGACTTTTTCAAATATTGTCTCTCTCCTACATGGATAATGTGGCAAAAACATGAAACATAAGGCGAAAATAATGTCATTTTGATCCAAATATGACTTTTTATACAAATTCTATTTAAATTAAATAAAAAAAAAGCTAAAATAAAAAAAAAGAAAGAAGTTGGAAACCAGTGATGAGGCTTGCTACAAGCCCTTGCCACCGCCTCACCATTGCCAGGAAGGGCCAACAATGGTGGGGTAATGGTTGGCAAGGGTGTTGGGCCTTGGCTTGGGGTCAATGACTCTCACCAATCACGACTAGGGGCTCGTTGATTGTAGGCAAGGGCCTATTAGCCATTGACTATTCTAGGCGGGGGGCCCTCACCACAAGGTTCCGCCACCCACCAATGGCGGCCCTTGGCCAAAAGTGAGTGAGGGCCGGTGACCCTCGCCCGATCTAGATTTCTCGATCAAGAAAAAAAAACTAGAGTTGACTTTTTTGGTTTGATAAAAACTTATTGAAATTGCATAGACACGTAGAATTAGGCCTTTACATTCCAAATGTTTATAAAACGGTTTGATTTTTTTTTTTTTTTTGGTTGAACTGAGGAATTTGACCCTTATAAAATGGTGTTGTATTATGTAAATCATATCAATATTTTCAATCTCTCAAATTGAATAGAACTGACGAAGTATTTGATTACACTAATAAGAAAAAAAATCTACCACGTCTAATGTAGTCATCATTTGTTTTGCCTCATTTTTTTTCGGGTGTTCTAGCTTGTGTTTGCTGATGTGGTGCTTTTTTGGCTCCATATCAACATTGGTTTTGATGAATAGATGTCCTTCGTACATAAATGTTTATAACTCGAATGCACTCCGAAGAGGACATCTAGATTAAGCAACGTTGTCGAATTGCTTACGGGCTTGTCCATTGTTGGGTCCTATCATGGCAGGGGAATGTCCATCTATTTTTCAAACGCAAAAAAAAAAAAAAAAGAGTTAAAAAATTCGAAAGCAAAATTTTATTGAGATGCATATCAGCAAGCAATGCAGCCACGCGCTCGATCGACTGCGCCCCCTAGTCCGTGTAACAAAATCGGACGCATGAATGTTGAGTGTCAATAGCCCAATTCGCCAACCAATCCACCACATGTTATGGGCTAAAAATCAGGGGAAGTTCACTCAAGGAGGCTCGGCCGTGGACACCGAAGAGCTGGGCTTTCAAGCCTCTTTCCTCTTCTCCAGTGCATTTCTCCATCTGGAGGATGATAGTCCTTTAATTTAAGACTTTGATCTTCTCAAAAAGTGAATCTTGGATCCATTCAAGTGCGGTGGTGGGAATGAACGTTAAGGATCAGAAAAAAATTCTTATTATAAATGTTGAAATAATCTCGTCGGAAGAATTGAATTGTCGTGTCAAGAGTATTGTTAGCACTTGGATCATGTAAAGAATTTCCTTAAAAAAAAAGAGAGAATAGACTTGGATAGGTAGAGGAGGGAACCACCATTGTCGGGCTGGGATTTGATATGAGTCAAAGAGGTTAACGTTCTTTCTTTGCATTAGATTTCGGCGATAATTTGATATAAGCTAGATCGATTGTTAGCTGTGTTCGAGTCTGTGGTAGATGGTCAAAGACGATGTAAAGATGAAAGATTGGGTAAATCTCCTTTCGGGTAAGCCTCTTCCTGTCTGCCTGCCATGACAAGCCCTTGGGCAAATTTTTGATCAAGTTCTTATCGCATGATTGCGTTGATTATGTGTGAAATGATATTTTATTCTTGTCGAACTCTCATTCATTGAGGTCTCTGCTGTACTCTGCCATTTGGACTTACGAATGTTTTCAGTATCTCAAGCATTATAATTACCTCCGTTAACGTTTTCTGCACTTCCTCTTTCTAATCCTTTTGATTTAGTAAACATGAGCACTTACAATATAACATTCCTTTTGCAACAACGTATGGCACATGAAAAAAGTCATCTGCAACTTCAAATTTGCAGGAAAGCATGCTCAAGCAACATAGCAGTTGAAGGCCTCTCGGTAAGCTGTCTATTGAAGCAGCACTACAGGGTATCTCACAACACACACCCCCACCCCCCACACACACACAACACCAAAAACAGATAACATCGTAGGGATTAGCAGAGCACTTCGCATCACCTTAAACATAGCCGCAGCCTGCATTGAATGATTAAACCCTTAAACCAGAAACTAAAGACAGAACACATGCCAAATCGGTCCAAGGACGTAATATGCACAGTACCAGACTTCCAACATAAGTGACACAGATCGGTCCAACATAAGTGACACAGATCGGTCCAAGGACAAACAGAGAAAATGGAAAAGCAATGTAGCCGGTGGGCAACCAAAGCGGTTCTACTAAGGAACCAAATCGGACCTCTTGAAAAATAGGTCCAAGTGCCGGTTCCCGTTAGAGCTGGTCCGTGAATAGATTCCAAATTTTTGGAACTAGTTCAAATCGGTTCGGGAACAGGTTCCGAGTGAATATCTAATCGGGAACAAGACCGGATCACCTTGTTTTGGAATCGGTTTTATAGGCTAAAAAGCCAAGACCCTTCCTAAGGAGATCAAGTATTCTATACCTAATAGTTTAATGTTGAAACAAGTTTAATTGGGGTCATGTTGCTTTGATCCAAAAGAGCGAAGCAGCATATGAGGCACAACATTTTCGATCAACAAGTTAGAGCAATGTCATGTTTGAAATTCTTTCTAAACACGAAGAGACTTAGGTAGTGCTGCCCAAAATTCTCTCTTTTCTTACAATCTAAAGCCCAAAACGCGATCAGCGTATGAGAATCCGAAGACCAGATGGACTTCCTTTGCTAAAATCTACAAAGAAAAAATGGAAGTCTTTTGGCGAAGAAACTATTTGCTCGAATGCTTGGCCAAAATAAATTAAAATTGCTCCGTGCTCTGCCCCCTTCTATTTCTTTCAAATTCCCGAAATGGTCTCACAATTTCTGGAAAAAACTTCTCCATACTAGATTGATACAGGTCCATTTAGCAATCCGAATCCGATTGGCAAACCCGTTCTTGAACCCTAAGTCGAGTCGGTTTCAATGCGTCCCTGACCATCCTCCTCTAGCTCCATCCTTTCCCCAACCAGATCACCACCAGCATCCCCCGCAGTTCCATGAAAATGGCGGAAACGGCTCACTCCAATCCGAAGCGACCCCTTTGCCCGTCCTGCACCAAGCCCGCATGCACGTGCCTCTGATCACCCCGTTGAGCATCACCGTTCTCCAGCAGAGCTTGGAACGGAAGTACCCTCTCCATGCCACACGAATCTCGAGGCTAGGCCTCAAGAATGCCACCGTTCCCCGACGCCAACTTCGGTGCCGAGTTTTCCCATTTCGCTGATCGAGCCAGAATCCGAAACCAGCGCTAATGGATTTGGTTAGTGTGGAGGTGAAAAATGGACGTTCAGCTCCATCAATGATAAAAAGGGGATTCAAACAAAAAAATGAAAAAATGATAATAGGACAGAGTAGGAGATAGCAGAGAAAAGTCCAAGACTTGCGTGCACATTAATTAATAAAAGAACACTCTGCATTTTGTGCGTGACTTTGATCAATAAATTCTTCGACCGTGGGGTAAATTCTTGTACACGGGCTCAAGCTCAAGACACAGTTTCACAATAAGAAAGATTGCATGGATACGACAAAAGTGAGGTAAATGTTGAATCCATTCTGATGAGTGATGACGAACACATTTCTTTGTACAAAATAAAGAAGTACATCATTGATGGAATACTTTTGATTTTGTTATAAGGAAGAGTTTTTCAAAGCATTGGCTTCTTTATGATGTTTTCACTTTTATCCACTGATGGGAATGTTTGATGTTATCTAAGTCCTAAAAAAAGAGGATAGTGAAAGTTGTCGTGGCGATAGAAGAGGGCGGGTAAGCAATATAAGCGGAGTTGAAGCTATCAATGACAGCGGTTCGACGGCGAGCTTGGTTGGGCATTGATTATTTAGTAAATTTAAGTTCTTGCTTTCCATATTAATCAAATTTATTTAACTGTTGCTGATTCATTAGGAGGAGCCAGAAGTATAAATTGGAAGAGTTATGGTAGTGGCCAAGAAAAATTCCCCTCTCTCTCTTAAAGGACTATAGAAGAAGGTGGGATGGTACACTCCTGAGGAATTTGAGGACAGACCATATGAGCCCGAAGTATCTCTGCTCTCACGGGCTAAGATCATCCGTGAAGACTTTTAATTGCCAATCCCTACATTAAAATGATTAAAAAAATTTTAGGTTACCTCTATAAATTTTAACTTTTATTCATTGTGAAATCAATACTAATTTAAAACGTTTTTTTTTAAGGTTTTTTATGCTATAAAAAAATTAGAACATTAATATCATAGATATACTCTAAGATTTTTTTAGTGGAATTAATACATAATATAAAAACGCAGAATATTTTCAGCTTCGATTATGCTTTCATGTTTCATTATTTCTTTGTTATTTTATTTCTCGGAATAGGTGTAGAACATAAATCTGTTTGGTAACGTAATTTAATTTTTCTATTTTGAAATAAAAATAAAAATTTTGAACTTTTTATTTTTATTTTAGAAATTGAGAAATCAATTTCTAACTAAATATCAATTTTCATAGCTTCTCGGCAGCTCTCTTGGCCCATCCTCAACGCCCTTCGCCGTCCAACGGCTCGTAGGCGGCGGTGCTTCTCCCTCCAACGACACTCTGGCGTGGAAAAGAGGTTGCTTCTACGAGAACACCGCTTGGTTGGAGTTCCACAACGAGACCGAGAGCGAGGTCGGGGGAGGCACGCTTCGCATCAAGGTTCGTCCTTTAGTTCCATCGCGTCGCTTTGGCTTCGTCTCTATTTGGTTTCGAGTGCGATTCTGGAAGATGAGGTTTTCTGTTAGGTACGGTTGAATGAAATGGAATTGGGAAATGACGGGGAAAGCAATGGACTGGAGTGATGATCCCAAGCCTTGGGTTTTTTTGGTTGAATAGTCGGGAACCGAACGGAACGGAATGGAAATCCTTGTGTTTGAGTGCGATTCTGGATGATTTTGGGAGGTTTGAGCTTGTGGTGGTTTGGCAATGTGGAGAGATGGTCACTGTTCACCCGCTTTTGAGGTTTTCTTGCCTACTGTCGATGCTTAATTCAATTTGCTGCAGTTCGATTTTATGATAATTCTGGGAGATGTGAGGTTGTGTCGGTTTGTTGATGGGGTCTAATGGCCACCAGCTTTTCGCAGTTTTCAATTAATTCTTGGCGACTTCAGTACTTAGTTTGAGCTTCTATCTTGGTTAATTTGAGGTTGATTTTTTCCGACGGCCTCAAAGTACTGAACTGGATAGAGTTTCTATCTACTTACGGTATTTTTCTTACCAACTGAAGCGTGCAGTCATACCATTATGTATAGAGTTGTGAAAGAAAATTTGTTATTCAAAGGATGTTAGAGAATAACATTCAATGTTCAGGCTTTGCACTTGATCCCAACTGTTCCTCTTTTCTCATTCTGCTCATTTATGTTGGAATCTGAGTCACGGAATCTTTCCGTTCTTACTTCAATATGTTTCAAGTGGATTTCGTCACTTACTACGGTTTCTTTTCTTTTCCTTTCCTCTGCTTGTTTGTACTTGATTAAGCTCCACGAATTGGTGATACCATGGTTGGTCACTTGAGTTTTTTGTGTCTAGGTTTTAAGTGGTTGAAAAAATATTTGGTGGTTTGGATTTGGTTGCTCATTCAAGTATGGTTGTTTCCTTTGATGTAAAATCAAATTATCTTGGGGAGGCCATTCCAATCTGGGTGGGTACTGTCCATTCATGTTGATAGTCCCTGTTTTTGCATCCGGTTCTGTTGAATATGGAAACTGATGACTAGTTGTAGGTATCCGGCTTGTAATCATGAGTTTGGATTGCTCATCCAGGTCAGCAAAGCCCATAGCTGGACATGTATGGATATTTATGTCTTTGCAACCCCATACTGTGTGACATGGGACTACTATTTTTTATCCCGTGAGCACACATTCGAGTTCAAAGAGTGGGAAGGAAAAGCCGAGTTTGAATATGTAAGCTGCAATTATCTTTTTTCTCTTCTGCTCCTTTGTGCATATTGGAAGTTGTTACACTTGGTTTTCCAATACTTGGATTACAGGTGAAAAGTAGAGGAGTGTCAATCTTTCTGATGCAAGCCGGGATGCTAAGGACCCTTCAAGCACTGTGGGACGTGTTTCCTTTGTTTTCAAATGCCGGGTAGGGGGAAAAATCTAACATTGGTTTTCTCAAGAAGCATATGGGAGCTTCATTTGAGCAACGTCCCCAGCCCTGGGTTACAAACATCAGCATTGATGATATCCACTCTAGAGATTTCCTTGCAATTTCAAAAATTCGTGGGAGGTGGGGTGGTTTTGAGACTCTAGAGAAATGGGTCAGTGGGGCATATGCTGGTCACACAGCTGTGTGCTTAAAGGATTCTGAAGGAAAGCTATGGGTTGGTGAATCTGGACATGATAATGAACAGGTAATTTGGCAACAGCCATGGGTTGGTCATACATGTAAGCGTACTTCTTTCAGTTTGAAGGACTGATTTTTATATTGACTAGTGGAGAAAAAGCCTTTCGAGGAAAAGAATTACTTTGTGATTGTTTTTAAGCATTTTATCTGCTCCTTTTTGTTCTTCGTTTTCATACATCGACGGATTACTTTTGATGTATATATTTTTGAATTTTGACATTTCCTCTAATCTTTCTGCCTGCTGCTGTCTCTGCAATTGTATTTGTGAAGTATATTTTTAAACCAATTGCATAGACCCAATATTAACATGGTTGCCAGTTGATAACTGGCTAGAATTGGCCACATTGTTCCTATATTGGGATATCCAACAAACAAACGTTCGAACATCTGAAACACCCCTACTAGTTGTTTGAGTTATTATTTCTGCACCTCCTTCTCAATTCCCTGTGCTCATCTGCTATTCATTTATTAAGACACCCATATGACACTGCTTATACGTTCTCTGATTATAAAAGGGTTGTCTTGTACAAATTGAGAAGAACAACTAGGCTCCCTGCGGTGTTTCTGTAATATGTCGTAGGCTGAACCCTTAGGTTTTTGGGGCATGGGATTCCAGTGCGATTACTGTATAAATGTAACTTCTGTCGAATCATGGACTTCTTCTCTTACAAATACATTTCCATTGACATTGTTCCATTTTGCATGTTAATTGTGCTTATATTACACCAGTATATCCTTAAATTTCCTTGCTTATCTTATCTTCTCTAATAAGACAGGTCTTTCCTTTCTGTGCTCTCATAGAAACTTTTGTTTGTAAGAGAGGATGAGTAAGTAAATGATGACGTGCTGCTTCAGGTTCATGATGAACTAGAGCAAATCCTATATAGGCTCCTACTAGAAGCTCTATTGTGGCATCATCATATTTGTAACATAGCAAATAAAGTGTGAACTGTTTCTATTGAACTTCAAGACCATCTTTACACGAGACATGGCAACTTACTGATGATGATTGTGGTTAGAATTTGATGAAATGACGTCCTTTACTCGAGGCAGACCTTGATTAACAAATTTAAGTTCACATTTGGGTTATTGCTGCTTGCTCTGTCCTATTGTGTTGGTAAAGGGGGCAGCTGTTACAGAAGTCCAATATAGTAATGGAGATAATGCAATTTTTTGTTTTGTTCTTATCATTACAGGGAGATGTCATTGCTGTGCTCCCATGCGAAGAATGGTGGGAGTTTGAGCTTAACAAAGATGACTCAAATCCCCACATTGCATTGCTTCCACTACATCCTGATTTGCAAGTCAAATTCAACGAGACTGCTGCATCGGAGTATGCTCAGTTTATGAATGGGAAACCATATGGTTATCACAACATGCTCTTTAGCTGGATAGACACCATCGATGCAAATTATCCAACGCCATTGGATGCTCATGTGGTACAGAGATTGTACACGTGCATAAGTGTTTATATATATTTTGTGGGTGCATTCGGTTTGTCTTAGACAATTTTCTAACACTAAGGGCTTGTGCTACTTCCAAGGTATATCTGTAGGTGACTTGAGATTCTTTGATGCTGGATACGAAATAGTTTTTGCTTCTCAACCGAACTGCAAAACATCAATTTACCCTTACTTTGATAAACCCTGAAATATAATGATGCCATGTGTCAGATCCTAACAGCATGGTCTCGCTGGAATTAGACAGTCATGCCATGATTTCGAATGAATTCAACTGAGCAAAGCAAAAGGCTAAAAACTGAACAGTGATCTCCCCAAATAGCAGATTATCATGTGTTTACGAGTCTCATGATTGGGAAAACACGAATTTTTAATTTATTCAAAAAAAGCATATTTGTTTTGTGGTGAAATCATGTATGTTGATTCGCACATTTCAGGTGTAAACTAATTGAAAAAAAAAAAAATAGATGTGGCATTACAAGGTTTGAATGATGTTATTTGGTAATTGCTAAAAGAATAACTAAAAAGCGAAAAAAAAAAATCAAACAAAAAGTTTTCGATATTGAATTTATATTGTTATCGTCTCTTATTCCAAGCTATAGCCAAATTGACAAATTATCTAAACTAATATTAGCATATTGTTCAGGGTAGATTAATTGATAAAATAAATAACATATTTATTATGAAGTATAAGAACACCGTAAGTGCCAAACATAATATTTTAACTTAATCCCTAGAAGATGAAGTTTGTGATGTTAGCCACTCTTGCCATGGGAAAGACCATCCCACCAATTCAAGGCTCAGTGACAACTACATTAGATCTCTTATGATTTGTTTTGTGACTTGGCTTAATCATATGCTTCCTAATTGAATGTGCGACATTTTAGTGAAAGTTGAAAATCAATATATTTTGACAAGGAAAAACTACAAGAATGTACACTAATAGAGTTTCAAAAGTGCATAGAATTACTTCATATTCTCTCTCAATTTTTGCATTGTCAATTTGCTAAATCCTATTTGCATGAACTTGTACATGTACTTGTTATTTGGCATCCATAGAAAAGTATTTAGGAGCAATGCATAATATTCTAAATTCGCGTTTTCCTAATCAGGAGACTCGTTTCATATGTAGTTTGGATTTTTAGATCAAAAAGAAAAGAAATTGTCCTGAGAGTGATTTTAAGACTATAATAACTCAATAATTTTTAAGTTAAATTAATATTACAAGCTCAAAGGTTTCGGTTGCACCTTCATAAAAATTAACGATAAAAAACACTGATAATTTGACCCATAATAAAATTCATTTGTAATCTCACATTCTTCATTGCACTACCCTTTCTAATAAGAGTGCAATTCTTGTGAACCAATCTGTTACATAATCTGACTCTTGAATTTCCCTTGGTGAATTTAAATGGGAATTCTTATGAGAGTTTTGGACGCGGCCCCCTCTCTGAAGTAAAAGTCCTTTCCGTTCCCTCCTTCTGGTTGGCCGAAAGGAGGCCACTTCCAACAAGACATTCCTTCATGTGTGTGTGTGTATGTGTGAGTGAAGGAAATTAGCAGTGTGAAAACACCAAAAGGAACAGAAAGGGAGAGCTGAAAATGGTAGGGTTCTGGATCAAAAGTGGTTCAAAAAGGACACAGTGGCAGAGAAAAACCCAGCACATATTCATAGTTTCTTTTCTTCAATTTTTACGATGGACTCTTGAAAATCAATGAGCTCTTGCCTGAGTTTTTGTTTGTCTTTTTCTTGCCACGTCGGTGCAGCTCCTATTAAACAAGAATAGTTAGTTAATTGATGACTAAGTTTAGCGAACTTGGTGGTCGATAATGCCACACTTTGGAAAACTAAATACCAATTAGTTGTCTTCGTTAAGGGTTTGGGTAGAGAACCAAAAAAAAGAGGCAGGAAAAGAAGAGCGAGCTGTACCAAGAAAAGGGGGAGAGATAAGGGACAAAAGAGAAAAGGCGCCTTATGGTTAGGATGTTGGCTAAAAAATGAGGAAAAGAACAAAAGAAAATGAAAATGAAGAGAGAATCCAATGGAGCCGAGAGTCATAGCTCAATCTAAGCTACGCCTCCGACTTTACAAAATTTCGAGGAGTTTCTTTTTCTGTCACACTTTATATATTTTTCATATGCATTAGGGTAGAGGAATCATTTTAATCGTAGAAAAAATAATAATAAAAAGGGAAGCATGTTTACTCTTCATTTCATGTAGAAATTCCTATTTGCACATAAGAAAGAGTCAGGCCTAAAAATTTGAACAAGCGAAGGTAAATTATATAAATGTAAAGCCCATTAAAATCTTGTAAATGACTGGTGTGAGATATTTTCAACAGATTTCATCGGTTATTTGCATTTTATAGAGAGGAGACGCAAAATTATTCTAAAAATGTTCCACGAAATGACAAACAACCATAAGGGGAAAATACGGTAAACTTGCAGCATCACTTGGGAGCAAAAACCAAATGGGGGAAGGACTTTCCCCTACCGCCCTGACAAGAGCATAATCGCAACAATTAACGTTGATTCTCCTCTCGGAAGTTATAAATCTTGGATGCTCATCATCATTTAAATTCAGAGCAGACCACGATGGCTTTTCTCGATTCACCGGAATTTGGTGATGGTGATGAGGGCCACTCTGGTCGGAGAAATCTCATGTATTTGTTGAAGGGAAGAATCAAGAGCCTCCAATGCCTATAACTTTGATACTTCTCCCTTCACTACTGCAATCCTAAGACACTGCAGGTTTGCCAAATCTGCCAATGTTCCTCCCACCAAACCGACAAAGTATTTGCTTTCAAAATGAGTTCAGGAATTCTGATGCACTATCGCTTCGATTTTCTTTTTCTCCACTTTTCTGGGTTTACTTGTTTCACTGATCTGTTGCTTATTTGGAGCCAAATCAATACCATTCAATTTTTATGAATAAATGTACTTCGCACAAAATGTTTATGATAAGAATCCACTCTACAATAAAGGGTTTAGATTAAGCAACACTGTTAAATTGCCTAGATCAGTATGCCGCCAGTCAGTCCATGCAAGAGGAACATCCGTCTTATTTTGTCGATATACAAGTACTTCATCACATCTATGGACCGTGTGATCCTTCTGCTTTAGTCAATATGGAACTTTACAGGACAACCCCCCTTTTGCGACAACATACGGCACTTGAAATAGGTCAGTCATCTGCAACTTCAGATTTGCAGGAAAGCATGCTCAAGTAGCATAGCAGCTGAAGGCCTCTCGCAAGACTGTCTTCGAAAGCAGCATTGCAGCAAATCCTTTCCCTCGGCAGATAAGTCTCAGGTATTGCTAGAGAACTTCAAATCACCTTAAATATAGCTTGAGCCTACATTAATGATTCAACCTTAAACAGAAACTCATGACACAGATCACATACCATATGGCGATGCACACGGCTCTGAACTACTAATAGAAAACGGCAACGCAGTTGGAAGCGTGTTACGTGGAAGGACAAACATAGAAAATGAAAAAGCAATGCAGCGTACTTACTCACACTCACTCCAAGGAGGTTTCCCAGTTATCATTTCAGTAATAGTACGTCCCAAACTCCACATAGTAAAAAAGTGAAGAAAATTACTCAATAACATTTCATCCATCTATAATAGATTTTTGCACAGATGAAATGCCACAAACCAATAATGAGAAGTACGCCGTCACCCTGGGTCCCAAAATTCCCATTCGAATGCACCACAGATCAG
Organism: Eucalyptus cloeziana; assembly: GCA_014182715.1. NCBI lineage: Eukaryota > Viridiplantae > Streptophyta > Magnoliopsida > Myrtales > Myrtaceae > Eucalyptus > Eucalyptus cloeziana. Next base: position 9,609,109 of record CM024639.1, on the reverse strand, counting down.
CAAGGAATTTCTACATACACTCGGTAGTTTGCAGTGAAGAGGTGGAAACTCACATGTTTAGCAATCCCAAAGTCAGCAAGTTTGACTATCCCAGATGCATCCTCAAACAAAATAGCTCCCTTTAAATCCCTACGCAAGCCAGAGAGTTTTTACAGGTCAGTAGGCACGTCCTAATCCAATATGCAAGTCATCTCATGATGCTTGATCAGTGGTTTAGAATTACCCATTATGGAGTTGTTAACATGCAGGGAAGCCAATCCAGCCACAATATGGCGGGTAAAGGTGTGGACAACCGATTCTGTTAGGGTCCCAAGACACTCCTGGATATACTTGCCTATTGAACCATGATGTGCATATTCTAGATATACGTAAAGCTGATCCTCAACCTGAGCATGTATGAATAAATTGTCCTTTCGGTTATAAGACAAGATAGGAAACAAACTCTACTAGTCCCTTGGCTTCCCAAATCCTTAGATCTGTTGTTTTTTGACTAAACCGAAATATCGACCAGATTGACTCATTTCCAGTAGACAATAAAACATGTGACCGCGTTCAAAATACACAAAGCATGGCCACACAAAAGAGTCAATTCATATGGCAGCCCAAGTCGAGTTTGCAGGAAAGTACGGGTGGTAAGACCCGTGCTCAAGGGGGGGGGAGTCGCAGGAGACCCTTTCCCCTGGTGTCCAGTTCTGCAAAAGGCCACTGTTAGAGCTGCATGACTATATAGACAGAAAAGCTACATCTTTAAAAGGACTTTTAAGAAGTGAAGCAATCGTATATCAATTAACTCATAACCTATAACATTTGGACGAAGCGGTGGCCATGGGTCGTCTTCTGCTCTTTGGAGATAAGGTTGAAGAATAGCCTGAGCATTCGGATGATCCCACATCAATGTCTTCCACTTTTCCTCATATTCCACCCCAATATATGGAAGCTCCTCAATTTCACGCAATCGCAGTTGCAGAGGAATCCTCTCCAGTTCTGGGCATCTGCACACTGTCAATCTTTTCATGGAATCGCAGCTTAATGGGACTTCGCATATGCTCTTCAGCTGGGGTAAACTCCACAGCTCCAACCACTTCAACTTTGGGAGAGAAATTGAAGAAGGCTTGAAGGATGAAGAGGTGTTGTTTACAGGAGTCGTTATGCTTCCTTCTTGACCTCGTCCCGCTCCACTTATCATCTCCACCATTCCTTTGCACCAACTGACCTTGATCTTTCGAAGATTTCGAAGATGGAGCAGCCACTCATGCGAAAACAGCTTTCTCATGTTATCACAATTATTTACCTTAAGAGATTCGAGAGAAATCTCTTCAACTGGTAAGTATGGGGGAGGACCTCCAATTATCTCCTCCATCTTCTCGCAAAAGCTAACATCCATTCTTCTCAGATTAGGGAAGTGGGGCATCCACTCAGATTCCACCACTCTCTTCATTTTATCACAGCTTTGAATGAAAATCCGTTCGAGAATAGGGAAAAATGGGAGCGGATGTGGTGGTGGGGATGTAACTGCTGCTATTATCCCCACCATTTCCTCACATTTCTGTATTATAATCTCTTGTAAATGCGGAAGGTTGGATTTGAACACATGCCCAAAGAGATACTTCAGTTTCGGACAATAACTTATTCTCAAAACCCTAAGGCTTCTGAAGAGCTGAGGAGTAAGGGTTGGGGCAGGGATATCGATTACATCTTCGTCTTGTCCTCCACAGAGCACCCCTAAGTTCTCCCATCGGTTTATTTCTAACTCCTCAAGGTATTCAAGCTGACCCATGACAAACAAATTTGTTAAACAATTGCATTTTATCACTGCCATATCTTGCACATTGTGGGGAATCAAAATAAAAGTGCCGGTGCACTCCCCTGCCACGCTCACAATACGATGACCCAACCCCCAAATTCTGACACTCCTCCCCAAATTCCCAAATCGAGCATCATAACTTACTTCCACATCAAACATTGATTTCTTTTCACTCATGCGGAGGTCGAGAGTGTAATAACGAGGATTATTACTCTGCTCAATGACCCTCACACACTTATTGAAATCATCCACATTTTCAAGGTTGCATCCAAATGTTTCCAATGCCCCCAATTTTGTAATGTCTTCTTTATTTATTGCCCCAACTCTAAGCCATTGCAAGTTTAGTAAACGGTCCAGTATTCCCCTGGGCAATCGCATTCCGCTGTACGATTTCCCGATAAATCGATGAGTATATGGTTTCCTAAGGTCAAGGTATCTCAAGTTCACCAACTTTTCCAGACCCTCGAGTGCTTTAAGACTCTCACAGTCACTAGCGTCCAACTTTCTTAAAGATGTGAGCTTCCCTAGATAAGGAATACGGCGCAATTCCCGACACCTTATGAGCAATAGTGCTCTCAAGTTTACCAAGTCTGAAATGGAATTTGGAAGTTCCATCATATGATTATCGCTCAGATTTAGAACCTTTAGCCCCAATAAATTTTTGAAGAAAGAATCAGGGATGGCCAAATTCCTCAACCGGCATCCATTCAATAGTAAAGTTGATAATTTAGGACAATTTGGTGACATGTTCGATGGAAATTCTTTAAAGCAATTATCCATCAGAGAAACTTTCTCCAAAGCATCCGTCCAATATTCCTCAGGTAGAATGTTCCTCAATTGCTTTCCTGCTTTTACAATGGAAGTTGTACTCATGATATGCAATGCCATATCTCTAATCAAATCATGCATTTTCATACGATGCCCATAATGATCTTCCAATAAGCAAGCATTCACCAGTTGGTTCAATATGGTGAGGCCTCTATCATATTGTTCCTTCCTCGTATTCAATTCATCAATCAATCCTTGGTCGATAAAGAATTCTACCAACTCGGACTTATCGATCAATTCATCTTCTGGATAAAGTGCACAAGATAAGAAACACTGTTGGACATTGGGATAACCAAGGCAATCATAACTGACTTTCAGATTCATTAACACCTTCTTCTCCATATTTGTTTGTCCCATACTCGATTCTTTCAATTTCACCAAGGAATCCCTCCATTCAAACACATCAGTGACTCCTCGCATGGTTCTTGCCATCGTGATTACTCCAATTGGCAAGCCTTCACATTCTTTAACAATGGACTTCACAATTGCTTCGATTTCCAAATTAAGTGGCATTTCAGGTCCAAGCTCCTCCAAAAACAAACTCTCGGCCTCTTTTTGAGATAGAGGCTCGATTTTTATCTTTTCTTGACATTGCATCTGCCGGCACACATCAAAGGATCGAGTGGTTAAGACGAACTTAAATCCATGTGCTCTAACATGGATTCCCACCTCTTCAAGATCAAGATGTTCCCACACATCATCAAGAATGAATACATAATTCTTCTTTCTTTCTAAATGCTCCGACAACATCGCTGCTCGTTTCTTCTCATCCTCAACCTCCTTAATGCCACATTTTAATGCCTCCCCGATATCACTCTGCAACTTATAAATGCTGAAATCTTTGGACACAGTGATAAAAACCACACCATCGAAGGTTGCATCATTGAGAAGTCTATTATGTATGTGCATCATAATAGTTGTCTTTCCAACACCACCCATTCCATAAATACCCAATTTGCATACATGATTCTCCTTCAGACGATCCCAAATCAACTCAATGTTCCTATGAATCACTTCACCTGTTAGCTTTCGTTCAAAAAATTTGACTCCTTTGGCATCTCTATCCTCTATGAGTAGTGTTTGTGGAAGCGTTTTTTCTATGAGTTTTTCCACTTCTCTCGTCAATGTCTCCACTTGTTCCTTTGGTGGCAAAGTTTCCGCATTGGCTTGGCCAATTATTTGGAAATTATTTCTTGCCCTTTCTGTCTCTTTCAGCCATCTCTCAACCAATATCCTCGGCTTCTTCCGAACTGAGTAAGCAGCAAACTCTATCTCCATCTGCTCCTTTATGACAGCTTCTTTGTCGTCGAGTTCTTCCACTTTTCTTTTCAGGTTTCTTATCTCTTCATCGTTGGCATAGATGCTCCGTATGTCCATGACTGGAGAACCCCTGTTCATAGCTAATTTATAAAAAACATATGTTAGATTTCGACAAAATAATCTGGAGATATTTAAGGATGCAGCGGAACCATATAGTAACAATGAACATTAATCCAAATGCACCTTGTGATGACGATGGGCCTGTTGTATTTGTTGCCGCCTCTAGAACTTGCAAATCAACCGTTGTTGCCTCAATAATGTGAGTGTCACTTGTATGCTGTGGTGCAACGGAGGGATCTATGTCCATTGAAGTTTTCAATTGAGAGTGCTGATTGCAATCCTGCAAGCAATCTAAATTATCTACAGCAGGTAAATGATCATCCTGGAATGATGACGCCCCTGCTGGAGTCTGCTGGGCTATCATTTGCATTTGAGATTGAATGTAACATTGTGACTGATCTGGCAAATCATGAAGATACAATTCCGCTTCCGCTAAAGCCATCGTGGAACTTTCACCTGTGTTTTGTTCATCAACGTGAGGATATGGTTGATTGGAACATGGGAAAATGCTTATTGTAGTTAGTTTACTGGATCCAGTGGATCCAATGGACACGTGCAACACATTGGATGTATTGTTATCAAGGAATAGGTTATTAACCCTCTTCACATTTATAAAGTGTGTGGGAAAAGCATGTTTATTGGAGATGTCTAAAAGTCACAACTTCAGTTTAAAAGCACGATGTATTCGCTCTAAAGAATATAATAGATGTTTTTTCTCCACGCCTGGATGAATGTATAGAAACTTCAGATGGATATACCGTGGCTATTTTGCACCAATGACAGCATTGTTGAACTCTGAGGAAACTGATGCTCTGCTTGTGATTGTTGGTCAGAGTTCAGCCCAATGATATCCTGTTGGTTGAAGTTTGAAATTTCGGTCGCCCCCAGTGGAGCATTATTTGGAGCTTGTGACGATGATGGGATACATGAATTCATATCCCTTAGAGCTGTTGATGATGGTGCAGTTGGATTCTGCAGCACATTCCTTGTCTCGGATTGATGTGGAACATTTTGATGTTGAGGGGGCACCAAAACTGGTTGCACTAAAAAAGTCAAGCGTAAAATAAATCAACAATGGGACTTTTAAATCAAGCCATGGGTACACGTAAAACGAACGTCTAGAACTTGTTTTAAAAAAAATATTTATAGCGAAAATCAACATATGCTCATAAGTAAATATTTTGATGAAATAAACGGTGCAGTAAAAAGATAATGATATGGGACATATAGAATATGCGATGATACAACTGTAATTTGGAATCTATACGATATGAAAGCAGATGAATTTGGAGTTATTATAGAGAGAGTTACTAATATGAAAAATATAATGATTTTTCTTTTCTCCACGCCTGGATTAATGTATAGAAACTTTACATGGACATACCATGGTTACTTTGCACCGATAACGGCATTGCTGAATTCTGATGAAACTGAGGTTGTGATTGTTGGTCAGAGTTTACTCCAAAGCTGATCTCTGTTCTTAACTCTTGTACCATTTGTTCGATGGCATTTGATGAGGGGGATTCTGCTGAGGGGAATTCTGGTAAGAGTAAACGTCCCTCTAATTCAGGGAAAAATTGACTGTTGGCGTCTCTGCTACTCTAGTATTCCATTGAATTACAGCATAAATGCTTGAGTATATATTTTGATACTCAACCCAGTGTGCTTGCTGGTAGTCAATATTCACAAAGTTAAATAAGAGAATCACAGTGCAGAAAATCAGCGCATCTTTGGCAGATTCAACTTAGAAATAATTAAGAGGGAAAGGACCTATAGGCTCTTAAGTCTTTGCAGAACTAGCGAAGAGCTTAAAAATGCCAAGGCAGGCGATTGGGATGCATGAGATTCTGCAAAACCTTGAGAAGTGCAAAAGACCGGGGACAGCAGAGACCTCAGTGAATGCAAATTCAACAGGCACAAATGATCAATGCAATCATGCGATATGAACTTGAACAGAAAATTGCCCAAGAGCTCATTTGGCAGGGCAAGCTGGAAGAGGCTTACCCTGAAGTGGATTTACCCAATCTTTCATCTTTACATCGTCTCTGATCATCGACCATCGACTTGAAAACATCTAACAGTTGATCCAGTCCCTCCGGACTGCCCCCAACCGCCTTCATCGTGGATTTACCCAATCTTTCATCTTTACATCGTCTCTGATCATCGACCATCGACTTGAAAACATCTAACAGTTGATCCAGTCCCTCCGGACTGCCCCCAACTGCCTTCATCGTGTAAACGACACTCTCAAGAGTGGACAAACATCCAGCCTTAGGCTGACTTCTAACTTCTCCGTACAAACTCATCACCTCCAAATCCAACTTCAGATGAGGCAACAGCTTCAACCAAGGATTCTCGCTATACATTCTCTTTGCCTTCATCCACGTGCCATCCAGCACAATCAAGTTCCTGACTTCGAATTCAGCTGCCTTAAGTTCGTCAATGCTGAGTGCATTCTTGGTCGGGAACAGAAGCACTGACCCTCGTGGCACCTCAAGCACAAATTCCTCATATTCTTCGGGCTCCAAGCTCAGATTTGATACAAGGTTTTGCAATTTCCTAACCACAAATCCATTCGACAGAACATCACGAGCTGACTGGCAATCTAATATGGCATCGAAATCAGCTCCTTGATGACCGATTCGAGACATCCAAACATGGTCTATCAATTCGATGATCCCCTTCTTGCCCATTCGAAAACTGATAACAGGTTTGCCAGTACTTCTAGACAAGACTCCACAAGCGCGCGAGTTCTGCGGCACCTGGGAATCCTCCGAAACCTCCCCACCGTTCGGGGCAATCGAAACGCAGTCCCTATCATCCCCAGGACAATAAGCTCCATTCGATTCGACGACCGAATTAGGGCTTCCCACCTCCACTCCAGATACCAATCCATTGGCGCTGATTTCGGAGTCTTGCTCGAGCGGCGAGATCGAGAACTCGGCGCCGGAGTTGACGTCGGAAACGGCCGCCACGGCGACGTTCTTGAGCGCTAGCCTCAAGATTCGGGTGGAATTGAGGGGGTGCTTCCGCTCCAGGCTGTGCTGGAGGACGGTGACGCGGACGGGGTGGTCGAGACCCGGAGATCGGATCCGGGTGCAGAGGCACGTGCGCGCCGGCTTGGAGCAGGACGGGCAGACGGGCCGCGTCGGATTGGTGGAGCGAGCCGTTTCCGCCATTTTCGCCGAGCCGCGGCGGACGATGGCGGCGATCCGGCTGGGGGAAGGAGGGAGCTTGAGGAGGAGGAGGAAGATGGTCGGGGACGCGTATCGAAACGGGCTCGGATTCGGGTCCGGGAACGGGTTTACGAATCGGATTCGGGTCGCGAAATGGACCCGCATTTTCCCAGTAATTGGGAGATGATTTTTGGGAATCTGAAAGAAACGGTAGGGGCCGGAGCGGGCGGGGGCGCTGTTTGGTCAAAACGGTCGAGCAAATGGTTTTGAATTTACGAAAGAGCGTGCCAGCGGCGGCCTCTGTGATTCAAATCCGAAAATTAGTGTGCAGAGGCCAATCGATGACGACTGCCGCCGTCAGGCGAGGCTGGATATCATGGCAGCGACCAAGTGGTGGAGATGCTAATGATGCTGCAGAACTTCGCATGAAATCGCCTTCTTGGAATTTGCATGAGTATTGTCCAATTTCAACCTGGTGAGGAAATTTTTGGCGAAAAAAATAAATAAATTTGGTCAATGTTTCGGATTAGCCAAAGGACGATGGATTTGAATATCTAAGAAACCAGGGGACTAGCGGAGTCTACTTCTTGTTTGGCTTAGAACTGAAAGGAAAATTTATAAAATTTATTAGTATTATCGATTTTTTCAAAATGTTGCCTCCTAAAGAAAAGAGAGAATTTTGGGTGATGCCGCCTTTAATTTGTTTGTATTTAGAAATGATTTCAACCATGATATTGCATAAACTTGTCGATTGAAAATGTTGTGCCACACACGTTGCTGCTCGCTCTTTTGGATCAGACCAACTTGAACTAGATTGAACTGTTTCGACATTAAACTATTTAGAATATTCGATCTGCTTAGTGATTTTATCATATTTGGAAACATAGGCCGGCAAGTTTTCTTTTTGCCCTTTGTTGTCAAAAGAAGAAGAAAGAATTGCATAGCTATCACCTTTGATTTGACAAATATAGTAGCTTCCCATAAATCAGCGCAACTAATGCAGGGCTGAGACAGGGGAACATCGAAGCAGGTGAGGAGCAACAACCTATGATTCCAATGCAAGAACATAGAGCTGATGATGGTCTGCACAACAGGGTTGATGAGTTGAGCCCAAGCTGTAGAGAGCTGTCGGGCACAGGAGGGGCAGAAACCAGAGCACGCCGACGGGATGAGTACCCTTGGCCCAGCACCTCAACTCCTCGACTTCTTAGAGCATCCGGGTGCGAAACAGAGGAATCAAGGAACAGTAGGCAGAACGACGAATTGCGAAACCAAATTCGACGGGTGGGAGATGAAAAGAACAGACGATTCTCTCACAGATCTGAAACCCAAAAAGCCACAAGCGGGAGCGCACAAGAAGCTGGCAGATCTGAAACTCAAGAAATCGAACCCTCACAATTCAGCAACGACTATGGTCGAACTATTGATGAAGCAGAAAGTGCAGTAGCTAAAGAACTGACCTATGGGCGGAACAAAGACCGGCGAACCCGCACCCGACCAGAGGAAGCCGATGATCAGTCCAGCAGAAAAGAAAATGGGACGAACGGAGAGAGGCGCCCGGGACTGAGAAATGAACCGAAGCAGAGTCCCAGAGAGCCGGCTTGGGAGGAATGCACTGATGCAGGGGTCGGAGTTCACAGATCTGAAACCAGACAAGATTCTCATCGGAAAGCCCTCAAATTTGACAGATCTGCAACTAGGGCAACCAAACCCTCTCAGACATGGAATCCACCACCAACAGGAGCCTTGAAGATCAATATAGATGGAACCTTCTTACCTGGATCGCTGAAGCATTCTATTGCCTGTATATGCCGCGATTCGGAGGGGAGGATGGTGGGTGGAGCGGCAAAAGCAATCCGAGCTTCATCCCCTTTAATGGCAGAAACCCTCGCACTCTGGGAAGCCGTGGACTTTTTCTACCCTAAAAGACACGAAGTACTCCACTTTGAGTCAGATAGTTTACAACTCGTTAAAGCAATGAACAGTGAAGAGCAGTTCAGTTGGGAAGTTCAATCCATAGTCAGCAAATGCAAGGAAACACTTCGGGCCTTTTCACACGCTCAAATAGCCCATTGCTCTAGAGAGGCCAATTGTGTTGCAGATTGGGTAGCTAAAGCCCATAGGAACAACTACTTATTTCTGAATTGGGTCTTATCACCTCCACAAACTTTATGGGACCTTTTGTGTAATGACGCCCCTTTTACCGGGTGTTTCATCTTTGATTACATAATGAAATGTTTATGTTTCTGACCAAAAAAAAAAAAAAAAATACCTGGGGTAAGACGGTGAAACTCGCAAGGGTTCGTCCTAGCTTGTGCTCCGCACAATGTCCTGTAACCGACTTGTTAGCTTAGTGGCCCGATTACCTTATACTCCTTTTCTTCAATTATTATTTTAACACACAGAGAGAGGGCCAATGCTGAGGTCTTGATGAGCACCGACTACCCTTGAGCAACCACTTCAACACTTCCTTGAAGAGAGAGGAAACACACCTCCTTCTCTTCGTTTCCATTTTCCTATTATTTTGTTTATTTTGTTTTTGTTTTTTTTTTTTTTTGTGGTCTTTGCCTTTTATTTTTTTAAAATTTTTTCCTTTTGTTTGATATGATATGTCACATTAGCGCCATGCGTTCTCAAAATTTTTAGAAATGTCATATGTCCACTTTCCATCACTTAAATTGAACGCATCTAATAACTTGATTGCTTTAATTAAATTAGTTTATAACTTGATATTACTTTTATCATAAGTTCTAGAACTTAAGTGCCCATATTAAAAGAAATGAAAAAAACGTTGAGAGAGAGAGAGAGAGAGAGAGAGAGAGAGAAAAGGGGCTGGTCTTGTGTCCAGTTCATGCCATGTCAGCAAGTTGATAATGTCACTAACCATCAATTATGGAGGAACTTGATTTCATTAACAGAGAAAAGCTGAAGGACATATTTCCTTTTTTTCCCCCAAGAATGACAGCACGTGTATTCGGAGGAAGCTCCTCGAGGCATGGTCCGTCCTTAGGCCACTTGTTAGATATATTATTGGTAAATGGTAATGAACATAATAGTTTCTTATGGAATGATCCTTGGCATCCTCATGGGGTGTTGTTTGGATGTTTATCCTAAAAAAACTAATTTATAATGCTGCAACGGACTTGAACTCTCCTTTACCAAAAAAAAAAAAAAAAAAACGGGCCTGAACTCTCTAGTTGCCGGTGTCATTTATGAAGATGAGTGGGTTTGTCCTCCAGCAGGATCGGAATTGTTTGTGCACATTCAAGTAGCCATATGTGGAACGATCTTTCCCCTGCTCTGCTTTTGAGGGTAGAGCAATTTTCAAAGGAAATTCCTTTGGATGCTTCACTCAGGCTGATGCTTGTAAGTGGGTAAGGGATAAAATGCAGAAGATCTAATCCAAGTTTGCATAAATTCAGCTTTGTAGCTTGGCTTGCTATCTTGAACAGGCTGCAAACCCTGGACGGGATAAAAAGGGGGTCCTCCATTGATGACAAATGTGTCTTATGCTCTTCTTCCCGAGTCTAGGAAACCTTTGTTTTTTGAGGGTGCCTTCTCAAAGGATGGAGATCTCTAATGGGGCTGGTTAAAGTTTGTTGGAATGTTAATAATTGGTATAGAATGGGTTCTTTAGAGCTTGTATAGAACGACCTTTCAACTAATATAAATAATTTTACCTTCACTATTGCATGATTCAATCAATATAAATGAATTTCCTTGTCATAATTTGATGCTTTGTCATCACTGTTTGTTGAAATATCATGGTTTGTTAGGTAAAAAGCAAGAAAGAAGGGAAAACACAAAAATTAAATCAGATTCAAACCAACCCAAAGAAATTGGAAGAGCAAAAGAAAAATTAGGCCTTTTTCTGTTCAAACAGCATTTGGTTTTATTAATATAGCAAGCGTTGATAGTTTCTGGAGGGGCTAAGATAAGGAAAATTGCATGAATACTGGGCAGTCAAGCTCAATTTTAAATTTGTAATGACGACATGCATATAGCTTCATATAAAATGAAAGCATACACCATTGGCAGAATGCACTTTGTTGTGTTATCCAGAAGAGTTTCTAAAAGCACTGGCTTCTTTCTTGGGTTAATGGCGTTTCAACTTTTATCCACTAATGGGGATGTTTGATGTAGCTAAGTCCTGAAAAGCTGGCATAATTGAAGTCCTGGATGGTCAAGGAAAGATCATTTCTGTTTCTTAGGCACAATCCAAAGCAGTAGTCCTTGAGTAGGTACTGGCGTGGGTCCCTCGTGTAATGATCATCTGAACATAACTCCCAAGAGTACTGGGTGACCAAATAATGGATTGTAACAAGGATTTCAATCCTCGCAAATTCGTTTCCTGGGCATCTGCAAGGCCCTCCTCCAAAAGCAAGAAAGCTGTTGGGTGGTACTATCTTCTGGTTTCAAATTTAGCAGTATCAAACTTGATGGCTCCAGGAATATGCTCTCATCATGTGTGTCATGCTTGATGCCTAGAAGATCTAAATCACATGTTAAGTTCCAAAGGTATATTAAAAAACTGGTTTCACAGATAGAGAGAATAAATAGCAGATAATTCAAGTATTTGAAGAGATAGGAAAAGTTACAAGAATCCTTACTTGCCAGCCTTTGGGAATGAGGTATCCTTCAAGGCTATCCTGAAGCTAGCAAAAACAGGTGGAACCATCCTCGAAGTCTTGCTTTTTGCTATCTCTTCTTGTTCTGCAAAAGCAAAAGAGGCTTATGAATTGCAATAAGGGGGAAGAACATGCTTTTGAGCTTTGTTATTAAAGTTGACATCTGACTTCGGAAACTTCGAATAATTTGTGTATTGATTTTTCTTACATTTGGCAAGTCATCCATTTTCCATCAGCAAAATAGATTCATTAATTAACAAATTCATCTTCATTTAGTTTTGTTTTCCTTCCTTTTTGGGCTGCAGGAATCCCTATGCAGATTCGGCAAATCTAAAAAGATGCCGGAAATAGAGGATGTGTACCTTGAAGAACAGCTTTTTAAACAGCGGGATTCTTTGATAGAAGATGCAGCATAAAAGTCATCAGAACAGGTATCATGTCCTGCAACCATGATTAGCATGATACTGTGCAAAATTTCCTTGTCAGTCACGACTTGTTTATTTTCTTCATCATGCCTACTTAACAGGCACGTGATCAAGTCTTGATGAGGAGTGGCAATGCGCTGCTCTAGTTTTGCTTTCTTCTCCTGCACAAGGCTACAAGCTCCTTCAACAGATCTTGGACCCTATAGCTTGCACAGAGGCTCCTACTGCAGTGTGTGAATGGCAGCTTTACTGGTATCAACCACATTGCCTCTCTCATTTCTTGAAAATTTTGCAAGAATTCTCTCTTTCAGATCTTTCCTCGACACCGAAGATAAGAGAGCCTATAACGTTGAATGTAAGGTTTTTCATCAGGGGCCATGCCTATAGGAAAAATCAAAACACTAGTGTCATTTACTCTTCTTTTGTTTATTGAAGAGATTATTTGCACTTTTAATCTATGCATTCATTCTCTTAGTCGATATATCCGGAGGCCATACAAGTGTGACACCAGTTATGTGAGAGAATGAGTGCATACGCCATATGTATCTTAAACTTGTTATGTATTGGATATATCTCAAATAGATCAAGGCAACAGTGGGAGTTTTACAGAATATTGACATACCACAGCTCTTTCCGTGCGCTGCCAGTGCAATTCGATGTGCTTTCTGATTTCTTCATCCATTTTCCCCACGTACTGCTTCAGGGATTCTGGTCACAAGAACGACATCAGAGAGTCTCTCAAGTGTCTGTGATCTTGGCCACTGACTTCCAATAGATTGCGGTCTCCCAGAATTGTGCGGATTGTGATGTTTGCTTGTTGGCAATCTTGCTGCTGTCTCCGCAGAATACAAGATTGTTTGCTGCTTGTCCATGAGTGTACACCATCCGTCTTACCAAGAGAATGAGCTTCAAGATTGGTCCATATTTCCTCACTCTTTATCGGAGCCATCTTTCTCCCGCATTTGTCCTCGTGGCTCGGAGCGGGCCAAGGCTTTGGCCTATAATGGGGATTCGCAATGAACCCGGAGGTAGCTTTCTTGATGAACTTCTTCTCCAGTTTAATAGAAAAAGAACTGGTAGAAGAAAGAGAAGAAGAGTGATAAAAAAGTTCATTGTTGTGGGTGTGGATATGTGAGTGCGCGGGCGATGAAGGAAAGCAAGAGAGTTGTAGCTCTATTTTTGTCAGTTTCTGAACTAGTATTTCAAGTGGTAGATTCCTTCTGGAATGTGAATTGGCGATTACTGTGTAGAAAACGTGTCAACTTTGTTACAGGTTCTATTAAATATTTTGCCGATTTGTCTCGTGTACTGGGTGCTTTATTCACAATTGCGATGGGGAGCAAAACCAAGAACAACTATTGACGGGTCGCCTAAAATCCAAAAGTACTCGTAGAATGAGAAGTGGATAATAGTCGTCGGAATTTGAAGACCAGAAAAATTGAAAGGAAGAAGAAAGGTCAGTTTCTGAGTTCCCCTCAAGAAAAATATCACCAGCAACAATGATCGAACAATTTAGTCAAACAAACCCCTATAACAAAACAAGAGAGGGGGCAAAGAAGAAGAAGAACGTAAAGAAACTGAGATGGCGGAGGAGGTGAGGCTCTTGAAAAATGCAGTGAAAAATTATTCTTTATGAAGTTCTGATTTTTTTCAACCCACCAAGGAAAGGAAAGCCAAATCCGAAGATTGATAAGTGAAGAAATCTCATTTTCTGCGAAAGCTGGAACAGTAGTTCCTATGCAATTGAGATATTCCTAGTGATGCGAAGATCTCACTTCTCTGCACCATAAGTCTAATTCCATCCTAGCGTGATTCTTTACACCAAACGTGGCCTTATGTCATATTTGGTTGAATTTGGACATTTGTTTTTTGGCATAGTCTTTGAGTGGGAGGAATGTAATGTCGTTCCAACAATTGAGAAAATTTATTTTATGTAAGGGTCCATTTGTTTCATAAAAGATTTGACCTTCCCAAAAAAATGCCTCCTAATAAGTTATTTTCTAGGGAAAAAACAATATTTGTCAGTGTTCAGTTGAAATCTGAACATGAATTGGTAATTATTTTTATCTTTTGGAAAGAAGAACTTGGTTTTATTTTCCCAAAGAGATATTCATTTTTCATGTGATATAAGGGATACCTAGCCGAGGGATACCTGGCCGCTAGGGGCTCAATTGCAGGAGCTGGCCTTTCTCAAGTGTAACCATCGGAACTCAAGCATGGGCACCAAGGTCTCAGACTTAGCTCTGATGAACCCAGCCCATGCACCGGTGACATAGACATAGAAGCCAAGTATCCATGCACGGGCATTGGGATCTTCGGCCCAACCACATGGAACTCGAGCTTAGTTGTCGAGGAAATAAGGTTGAGCGCCATTGACTTGAGCAGGGATCGGGGTACCTGGGCAATGAGGGTCCTAGGCTTGGGTAATGATGACTTGGACACGGCCATTAGGGACCTAGGCACAGGTACTAAGGTGTTTTCTGTTTAGCCTCAAGGGACCTAGTCCCGATTGCCATAGAATCAAGCCTAGCCTTGATGAACCAATGTCCAAGTGCCGATGATGGGGGCATGAGAGCTTAGCACCTGGGCAAGGCCATTGACGACCCAAGTTCGTCCTCTTTGAATCTAGGCTTGACCTCAATGGACCAAGGCTTGACGGCTAGTAAATTGAGCATGAGATTCAAGTACCCCGACATGGCTATCCAGGTCCCATGCTCAACCTATGTGGACTTGTGTCTGGCCTTGATGGACCTAGGCTCGAGCACCAATGATTTTGGCATAGGAGCCGAGTACTCGAGCAAGACTGCCAAGGACTTAGCCACGACCACCAGGGTCTTGGGCCTAGCGTCAAGGGACCTAGACCTAGCCTTAGTAGACCCTAGTCCAACCATCAAGGAACTGGTCCCAGTCTCGATGGACCTAGGCTTGAAAACCGAGTAGTGGGGCATGGCCATTAGGGACCTAGGAGTGGGCACCACGGTATTAGGCATGGCCATCGGGGATCTAGTATGGTCATCGGAGTCATGAGCTTAGCCATTGTGGAATTGGGTGCCACCGTTGAGGACCCGAACATGAATATTAGGGTTCCTATGCTCAAGCACGGAGATCTTAGTTACAAGCGCCAATGTCTAACTGTATTCCGGAAAATGATTTTTGATTTTTAAAATAATGAAATCATTTTTCTGAATTTAAGCATATGTTTTATATTAATTATGAAAATATATTAAGTTGACTTATTTTCTTAAGATATCCAAATGCCAAAAAATAAGGAAAATGTTTTTTTAAAGGAAATTTTATGCGAAACAAATAGAGCCTAAGTAACACCTATATTGCTAGAAATGCATTTAATATCTTTTTTGAAGAAAATATACATATTCCACACACTTGCACTATCTAATAGCATGTTTAGTTGTGTAAACTCCCTCAAGAATAGGAGAAGCATGAGATTTTGTGAGACCACTTACAACTATTCTAATAATTCAAACTATTAGATGATGGTGTGATTTTATTAAAATATTCTACCAATCTCCCTCGAGCGTAGACTAGAGTTTGGCTTAAGTCTAAAGAGTTGAGATATATAAGAGGGGGCGCAAATTGGGGCCTTGAATTGTTTGGGCTTAAGATCTCATAGTCATGTACACTGTGAGATTTTATTCAACAAAAGTAGTTGATAGTAGTCTCACAAAATTTTAAAAGAAGGTTGGTACTTCAATTTCCTGCTCCTAATGCCCTTGGCATTGATGAACTTGAGGCCACTTAGTCCAAAGTGATGAACTTGGTTGTGCTGAGATAGTGAGAGAGTGGATGAAAGAAAGAGAAAGTTACAGTTAGAATCCATGGTTGAAGTTGTTAACTCGTTTGATAGGAAAAAATTTCGACGGACCTAGATCTTGTGGGCACAGCTCAAATCCACCGATGGCGAGTTGGGAGCGATGAGCATCTATGGAGAAGTTAGAAGTCAACCTAATGCTGGATGTTCTTTTTGTTTGCTCTCCAAGGGGTCATGTCCACAGTGAAGGAGGACAATCCTAAGAAGCTGGATCAGCTGTCGGATGTTTTTGGGTCGATGATTGTTTGATTTATGAGTAGAGATACTTCATTTTCCGACATCCCCCGAGAGACAGCATCTTAAGACTGAGGATAGGAGAGGGTACTCTTGATTGTCGATTACTTAATCCACGAATAAAAAAAAGGGAAAATGGAACCAAAGAGAGGGAGATATGGCGCCCGGGCGTGTTGAAGTAGCTATTCAAGGTTCTTTGAAGCTCTCCCATCTCGCTCCTTAGCGTTTGGCATCGCATTTCTCTCACGAAACAAGTCTCGTGGGGAATGTTTTTGGGTACCATTGTGAAGACGCGATCATTCTTGAAGCCGTGGTTATATCTGGCATTTTTCTTATCTTCATCTCCCCTAGACGTTTTGTGAGAGAAATGCGATGCCAATGCTAAGGGGGAACTTACACACTCCTCATAAAACTTCCCTCTCGTTGGGGGCGTCAGAAAAACCCGGCCCAATCCAAACTGAAATTTTCGGGTCTTCTCGATTCGTGTCTCATTCCAGATCAAGTGATAGGTGAAAAAAATGGGTGTCGTATCATTTCGGTTCAGGTGGTGTATCAGCATTTCAGTTCGGTCCAGGTCGAGTATTTGAACCGAACCGAAACGCAATTCGATTCATTGCTTCTTGGAGCCAAACCCAAAAAACCATACTACGGCAATCTTCGCATCGCCTGGAGTTCTTCACTTCCAGAGTTCCTCCCTCTTTAACACGTCCGAACCGAGAAACCCAACCCACCTCTCTCTCTAACCAAGCCTTCACCACGGCAATCTCTCTCCATTTCTCCGGCACCGACAAGATGCCGAGATCCGAGACTCGCCTCTGGTGTAGCTCGACTGAGCCCTCGCCTTCGGTGGAGCTCGATTGAGCCCTAGATCTCAGATCTAGGCCTCGACTCGGCCGTGAATCTGAGACGAAATTATGTCAATGGCTCGAATCAGCCCCATCCGAAGTCGAAAGGGGACGACGAGAGAGATAGAGGCGCGAGATGAATGTAGGCGGCTCAATTCTCGCCGTCGAGCTCAGAGATGGGCCACGGTGTCACCGGCAACATCCGGGTCAAAGGACACGGCGACTAAAGCATGGCAGAGAAAAAAAGGATCGGTTTGTGAAGGCTCATGGTCGTTCGTGAAGAAGCAGAGGAAGTGGAAGGTGGTTGGTGCAAAAACTCCATTTTTCTCCTCTTTAATTCCAAAAGCGGGCATGGAGAGAGAGAGAGAGAGAGAAGGGAGCCTGTGAAGGGAAAAAAAAATCCCTTAAATTACTATTTTTGAAAATTTTAATATTCAATTGAATTTTTGTGATAAATTTTAGTGCTTGATTATATATTTTAATAATTTTAAGATTCAATTATACTTTCATAATAAATTTTAGGACTTTGAATGTATTTATCCCTACAAATTTTTATTATTTTTAATTTGATAATTGCTTAATTGGTATTAATAAAAAAATTGTGAGTTATGTTGGTGGGTTTGGATTGGCTATGTGTCATATAAATTATGTAGAAAATAAATGGGTCAACGTGAATTTAATGCGTGAATTTGGATTGAACCTATTTATAAACCATCCAAAATCAATCCAATCCACTCATTTGTCACGTCTATTTATACGTAATCATATATGCATCAACATCACGTAGAAGATTGAATCAAATGAACCTCCGTCATTGATGAGTCCAGCTGAATATAAAAAGGAGAGCTAGGCGCATGGGCAAAGAAAAGCTTACTACCATTATTTTACGTGAAAGTTAAGATTCCGTAACTACTTGTGCACATACTAATCCTAAGAAAACATGACAGTTCATCAAATTACCACCAGGTTTTGTGGTAGAGGAGAGTTGCTAATTTATCTTATAGGTCTCGCATAATATTTAGGGATAATCTTTTATTGGCCGTTACTTACCCCATTCCTTACGTATTATGCACTTACCCCATTCTATGAATATGTTTATTCCTGCCAAGTAGATTTGACAGCATAACCAGTAATGATACAAATGTATACATGATGAAGAAAGGATACAAACAGAGGTACCTGCAACAAAAATGTTCTACTGAAAATCATCCAAAGAAGTCCACCTAGACATCTCACATGGCAATCCACGCGTCAATCTCTCCATCATGCTAAGATAATATTGAGTCTTAGGATTAAGACCCATATCGAGTTTAGCCCATCCATGCCCCAAAGGAGCAAGGCTACTGCCAATACTACCAGCACCATCAAAAGCAACTCCAGCAGTGTTATCAGCCGCATCTTCCACAGGAAGAGCGCCCCCACCAGCACCATTGCCAGAACAATAAAGCCAGCTCTATCACCAGCAATGGCAGGACCAACAACGGCCCCCACACCAGCCCCCTTGCCGCCGTCCTGCTCATTCTCCACCTCCTGCACCTCTTGCTGCACTTCATGGTCACCAACATTGTTGTCGCCATCCTCAATATCGCCGTCGCCATTGCCATCACCATCCCGAATAGGGACAACAACAGCAATCAATTCATCGTGTAATTCAACTTCTTGACCACCCTCTTCTTCACTAGGTATGGTATTGCCATCTCCACCTTGAATGGGGACATTGACGATGGCGAATTCATCGTGTAATTCAACTTCTTCACTGCCCTCTTCTTCATTACGTACTGTAGAAATGGGAAATAGATCTATGGATTAGAAAAATAAAGAGGCATAACCATACTACTTCTCTGTACTTTTTTTAACTATCAAAAGACTAGTTCTCTGTACTTTACAAGCTTAAAAGCGAGAAAAACAAACACATAATCGCCAAATCTGACCTGCAAAAGTGCATTAAACACATCATCGCCAGCCCTTACCTAGTTGACAAACTTTCTAAGCGAAATAATTGAATCTCAAGGAAATGAAGGACATATAAATTTTAACGTAAGAATCAAACTCAGCTCAAACATCTATGGGTGACTGTAAATCACAAACGAAGAAGAAGGGAAATTACCAGATATAACCACAGCTTCAGCTTCAGGAATGATCGCATCTTCACAATGGCGTGTAAAAACATTCCCCATGAGTGACTTGTTTTGTGAGAAAAATGCAATGCCAAATGCCAAGGGGCGAGACAAGAGAGTTTTATAAGAAGTGAAATGAAAAAGATGTGCTGGCCAGGAGAGTTTTAAACGAAGACAAGTGCGGCATCCTTGCTTTTAATGAGAAAGAAGCCGCGTCACTTACAAAAATTTCCTGATTTCGTTTAAAACAGTCAAACGTTTTATACGAAGTCAGCCGCCACAAAACATTCCCGACTTCGTATGAAACGTTCTATAAGAAGCCACATAACTATTTATAAAGCTCTCATGACCAGCGCTTTTTCTTCCGAAAATGCTCTTTTGGGAAGCCCTTTTGCCTCAGTTCTTATAAAACTCTCCTGTCTCCCCCTTAGCCGCACAGGCACTGTTCCTGCCGAAAAGGCCCTTCTCGGAAGCACTTTCGCTTCCATTCACTTCCTATAAAAGTCTCCTGTCTTGCCCTTATAGAGGAAGCCACGTCACTTCTTACAAAACCTTCTCGACTTCGTATAAAACGTTTTATAAGAAGTCATATCACTATTTATAAAGCTCTTGTGACCAGCACTTTCTTTTTCTTTTTTTTTCCGAAAATGCCCTTTTTGGAAGCACTTTTGCCTTAAGGGGAAAAGTGTTAAAAAAGTCATAAATCTTTTGTATTTGTGTCAATTCAGTCATAAATTTTTTTTTGTGCCAATTAAATCCTAAACTTTTTTACGTTGTGCCAATTCAGTCATTTCCGGTCAATTTTAGCTGGATTTTGTTGACTAGACGCCGGCCGGCTAATATGGCCTAATTGGCGCGATGTGGACAACTTTTATAATATTTTAATATTATTTTATTATTTTTGAATTTTTTTATTCTTTATTCTTTTTCTTTTTGTCTTCTCCAACGGGTCCTAGGCCACGAGGGCGGCCTCGCACGGGCCGACGGGCGAGCCTCGCCACCCGGGCCTCAAGGGCGACCTCACACCGAGCGTGTGAGGCTCGCCCTCGACAGATTTGGCGAGGTCGAGCCTCGCCGGCCCGCGCGAGGCTGCCCTCATGGCCACTGGCGAGGTGGCCGGCGAGGTCGAGGTCGACCTCGCCGACCGACACCCCTCGGCGACCGGCTGGAGGAAGAAGGAGGAGAAGAAAAAAAAAATTTCAAAAATATTAAAATATTATTAAAAGTTGTTCACGTCATCGCCGATTAGGTCACATTAGCAAAATCCAGCTAAAATTGGCCGAAAATGATTGAATTGGCACCACGTAGAAATGTTTAGGACTTAATTGGCATAAATACAAAAGATTTAGGTTTTTTTTAACACTTTTCTCTTTGCCTCAGTTCTTATAAGACTCTCCTCTTTCCCCCCTTAGCTGCACAAGCACTTTTCCTTCCGAAAATGCCCTTTTCGGAAGCACCTTCGCTTCCATTCACTTCTCATAAAAGTCCCCCGTCTCGCCCTTTAGCATTTGGTATCGCAATTTTCTCACAAAACAAGTCTGATGGTGGATGTTTTTGTGCACCATTGTGAAGACGCAATCATTCTTGAAGCTATGATCATATCCACCAATGTTCTCATCTTCATCTCCCCTAGATGCTTGGTGAGAGAAATGTGATGCCAACGCTAAGAGGCAAGACAGGAGAGTTTTATAAGAAGTGTGTGCAGCAGAATGGAACAAGCAATTTTTCTTCCAAAAATGCCCAATTTTTTTTTCCAAATTTCGATTTTGCTATTTTTTCTTCCACAAATGCCCTGCAAGCAAGACAAGAAAGGGGATTTTTTTGGAAGAAAAAAAATGCAGTGTGTAGGTGAGAAAAAAAAAATGGAAAGGTATAAATGTGTAATACGTCAGAAGCAGACTCGCATGCTTCTTATAAAACTCCCCTCTTTTTAGCGGTGTCAAAAATACCTAAACTGAGCCGAAATTTTTTGGGTCTTTTTGGTTTGGTTTTTATTTCAGATAGGATAATAGGTAAAAAAAGTGCACTTGAAATTTTAAAATTTGTCATAAAAGTTCAATTGAATTCTAAAACTTATAAAAAGTGTAATCAAGTATCTAAACTTGTCAAATTAGTGTACTCAAGTCTTTCCATTAACTCCATCTAGCTTAGTCAAAGGAAAATGCAGATGTGACTTTTTCAAATATTTTCTCTCTCCTACATGAATAATGTGGCGAAAACATGAAACATAAGGCTAAAATAACGTCATTTTGATCCAAATATGACTTTTTATACAAATTCTATTTAAATTAAAAAAAAAAGCTAAAATAAAAAAAGAAAGAAGTTGGAAACCAGTGGCGAGGCTTGCTGCAAGCCTTGTTGCCACCGCCTCACCATTGCCAAGAAGGGCCGACAATGGTGGGGTAATGGTTGGCAAGGGTGTTGGGCCTTGGCTTGGGGTCAGTGACTCTCGCCAATCACAACTAGGGGCTCGTTGATTGCAGGGAAGGGCCTATTAGCCCTTGACTATTCTAGGCGGGGGGCCCTCACCACGAGGTTCCAGCACCCACCAATGGTGGCCCTTGGCCAAAAGTGGGTGAGGGCCGGGGACCCTTGCTCGATCTAGATTTCTCGGTAAAAAAAAAAAAAAAAAAAAAAAACTAGAGTTGACCATTTTGGTTTGAACAAAAACTCGTTGAAATTGCATAGACAGTAGAATTAGGCCTTTACATTCCAAATGTTTATAAAATGGTTTGATTTTTTTTTTTGGGTCAAACTGAGGAATTTAACCCTTATAAAATGGTGTTGTATTAGTGTACATCATATCAATATTTTCAATCTCTCAAATCGAATGGAACTGACGAAGTATTTGATTGCACTAATAAGAAAAAAATGTAGCACGGCTAATGTACTCATCATTTCTTTTTCCTCTTTTATTTTCAGGTGTTCTAGCTTGCGTTTGCTGATGTGGTGCTTTTTTGGCTCCATATCAACATTGGTTTTGATGAATAGATGCCCTTCGTAGATAAATGTTTATAACTCGAATGCACTCCGAAGAGGACATCTAGATTAAGCAACGTTGTCGAATTGCTTACGGGCTTGTCCATTGTTGGGTCATATCATGGCAGGGGAATGTCCATCTATTTTTCAAACGCAAAAAAATAAAAATAAAAATAAATAAATAAATAAATAAATAAATAAATAAATAAATTCGAAAGCAAAATTTTATTGAGATGCATATCAGCAAGCAATGCAGCCACGCGCTCGATCGACTGCGCCCCCTAGTCCGTGTAACAAAATCGGACGCATGAATGTTGAGTGTCAATAGCCCAATTCGCCAACCAATCCACCACATGTTATGGGCTAAAAATCAGGGGAAGTTCACTCAAGGAGGCTCGGCCGTGGACACAGAAGAGCTGGGCTTTCAAGTCTCTTTCCTCTTCTCCAGTGCATTTCTCCATCTGGAGGATGTAATAGTCCTTTAATTTAAGACTTTGATCTTCTCAAAAATTGAATCTTGGATCCATTCAAGTGCGGTGGTGGGAATGAACGTTAATGATAATAAAAAAATTCTTATTATAAATGTTGAAATAATCTCGTCGGAAGAATTGAATTGTCGTGTTAGGAGTATTGTTAGCATTTGGATCATGTAAAGAATATCCTTAAAAAAAGAGAGAATAGATTTGGATACGTAGAGGAGGGGACCACCATGGTCGGGCTGGGATTTGATATGAGTCAAAGAGGTTAACTTTCATTCTTTGCATTAGATTTCAGTGGTAATTTGATATAAGCTGGATCGATTGTTAGATGTGTTCGAGTCCGTGGTAGATGGTCAAAGACAATATACAGATGAAAGATTGGGTAAATCTCCTTTCGGGTAAGCCTCTTCCCATATGCCTGCCACGACAAGCCCTTGGGCAAATTTTTGATCAAGTTCTTATTGCATGATTGCGTTGATTACTAAGAGATCAAGTATTCTATACCTGATAGTTTAATGTCGAAACAAGTTTAATCTGGGTCATGTTGCTTGATCCAAAAGAGCGAAGCGCATATGTGGCACAACTTTTTCGATCGACAAGGTAAAGCAATATCATATTTGAAATCCTTTCTAAACACAAACAGATTAAAGGTAGTGCTGCCCAAAATTCTCTCTTTTCTTACAATCTGAAGCCCAAATCGCGATCACTGGCTGAGAATCCGAAGAGCAGATGTACTTCCTTTGCTAAAATCTACAAAGAAAAAAGGGAAGTCTTTTGGTGAAGAAACTATTTGCTCGAACGTTTGGCCAAAATAAATTAAAATTGCCCTGTGCTCTGGCCCCTTCTGTTTCTTTCAAATTCCCGAAATCGTCTCACAATTTCTGGAAAAAACTTCTCCATACTAGATAGATGCAGGTCCATTTCACAACTCGAATCCGATTTGCAAACCCGTTTTGAACCCTAAGTCGAGTCGGTTTCAATGCGTGTCCCTGACCATCCTCCTCTAGCTCCATCCTTTCCCCAACCAGACCACCACCAGCATCCCCCGCAGTTCCATGAAAATGGCAGAAACGGCTCACACTCCAATCCGAAGCGGCCCCGTTTGCCCGTCCTGCTCCAAGCCCGTGCGCACGTGCCTCTGATCACCCCGTTGAGCGTCACCGTTCTCCAGCAGAGCTTGGAACGGAAGCACCCTCTCCATGCCCACTCGAATCTTGAGGCTAGGCCTCAAGAACGCCACCGTTCCCCGACGCCAACTTCGGTGCCGAGTTTTCCCATTTCGCTGATCGAGCGAGAATCCGAAACCAGCGCCAATGGATTTGGTTAGTGTGGAGGTGAAAAATGGACGTTCAGCTCCATCAATGATAAAAAGGGGATTCGAACAAAAAAATGAAAAAAAAAATGATAATAGGACAGAGTAGGAGATAGCAGAGAAAAGTCCAAGACTTGCGTGCACATTAATTAATAAAAGAACACTGTGCATTTTGTGCGTGACTTTGATCTATAAATTCTTCGAATGTGGGTTAAATTCTTGTACACGGGCTCAAGCTCAAGACACAGTTTCACAATAAGAAAGATTGCATGGATACGACAAAGTTGAGGTAAATGTTGAATCCATACTGATGACATACACATTTCTTCGTACAAAATTAACAAGTACATCATTGATAGAATACTCTTGATTTTGTTATAAGGAAGAGTTTTTCAAAGCATTGGCTTCTTTACGATGTTTCCACTTTTATCCGTCGATGGGGATGTTTGATGTTATCTAAGTCCTGAAAAAGCGGGATAACAAAAGTTGTCGTGGCGATAGAAGAGGGCAGGTAAGCAATATAAGCGGAGTTGAAGCTATCAATGACCACGGTTTGACGGCGAGCTTGGTTGGTCATCGGTTATTTAGTAAATTTAAGTTCTTGCTTTCCATATCAATCAAATTTATTTAAATATTGTTGATTCATTAGGAGGAGCTCCAAAGTATATGGAAGAGTTATGGTAGTGGCCAAGAAAAATTCCCTCCCTTAAAGGACTATAGAAGAAGGTAGACACTCCTCTGAGGACAAACCATATGAGCCAATCTTTGCCCCACAGGCTAAGATCAAACTTTATATTTAAAAGATTAAAATATTTTTAGGTTACCTCTAAAAATTTTAACTTTCATTTTCCGTGAAATCAATACTCATTTAAAACCTTTTTAAAGGTTTTTTGTGATAAAAAAATTAGGACATTAATATAATTTACGGTAGATATAATTTACGATTTTTTTTAGCGGAACTAATACATAATATAAAAATGCAGAATATTTTCAGCTCCGATTATGCTTTAATGTTTCATTTACTTGGCCAAGCACACTAATTAGTAATTACCAATTTCCATGGCTTCTCGTCAACCATTTCTGCTGCTTCTCCTCTTCCTCTTCACGCTCTTCTCTCTGCTCATCCCCTGCTCTCGAGGCAGCTGTCCTGGCCCATCCTCAACGCCCCTAGCAGTCCCGTGGACTTGTTGCCCACCTTCGTCGGCGCGGCTTCAACCCTCCAACGGCTCTCTGGCGTGGAAAGGAGCTTTCTTCCACGAGAACACCGCTTGGTTAGAGTTCCACAACGAGACCGGGAGCGAGTTCGGGGGAGGCACGCTTCACATCAAGGTCCGTTCTTTAGTTTTATCGCGTCGCTTTGGCTTGGTCTCTGTTTGGTTTTGAGTTGCGATTCTGGAAGATTTGGGGCTATGGTCGCTGATCACGATAGACTTTTTGGTCGACTATTATGTTGGGTTTGGCACGGTGGAATGGAATGGAATGGAATCGGGAAATGACGGGGAAAGGAATGGGCTGGAGTGATGATTCCAAGTCTTGGTTTTTGTTAGGTGAATAGT
Source organism: Eucalyptus cloeziana (assembly GCA_014182715.1). NCBI lineage: Eukaryota > Viridiplantae > Streptophyta > Magnoliopsida > Myrtales > Myrtaceae > Eucalyptus > Eucalyptus cloeziana. Next base: position 9,583,517 of record CM024639.1, on the reverse strand, counting down.
GGGAAACGGAACGGAATAAAAATCCTTGTGTTTGAGCGTGATTCTGGATGATTTTGGGAGTTTTGAGCTTGTGGCGATTTGGTAATGCGGAGAGATGGTCGCTGTTCACAAGCTTTTGAGGTTTTCTGGTCGATTGTCAATGCTCAGTTCAATTTGCTACAATTTGATTTTGTGATAATTCTGGGAGATGTGAGGTTGTATCAGTTTGTTGATGGGGTCTAATGGCCATCGTTTGCCAGCTTTTGGCAGTTTCCGATAAATTCTTGTTAACTTAGGTACTTACTTTGAGCCTTCTATTTTGGTTACTTTGAGGTCGATTTTTCTAATTGATTCAAAGTACTTAAGTTTCTATCTACTTATGTATTTTTCTTACCAACTGAATGCAGTCATACCATTATGTATAGAGTTGTGAAAGAAAATTAATTATTTGAAGGAGAATATCATTCAATGTTCTTGCACTTGATCCCAACTATTCCTCTTTTCTCATTCTGCTTATTTATGTTGGAATCCGAGTCACGGAATCTTTCAGTTCTTACTTCAATATGTTTCAAGTGGATTTTGTCACTTGCCATGGTTTCTTTTCTGTTCCTTTCATCTGCTTGTTTGTACTTGATTAAGCTCCACAAATTGGTGGTACCATGGTTGGTCACTTGAGTTTTTTGTGTCTAGGTTTCAAGTGGTTGAAGAAGGATTTAGTGATTTGGTTGCTCATACAAGTATGGTTGTTTCGTTTGATGTAAAATCAAATTATCTTATGGAGGCAATTCCCATCTGGGTGGGTACTGCCTCATGTTGATGCTTGATAGTCCTCATTTTTGCACCTGGTTCTGCTGAATATGGAAACTAATGACTAGCTGTAGGGATTGCTCATCCAGGTCAGCAAAGCCCATAGCTGGACATGTATGGATATTTATGTCTTTGCAACCCCATACCGTGTGACATGGGACTACTATTTTTTTATCCCATCAGCACACATTCGAGTTCAAAGAGTGGGAAGGAAAAGCTGAGTTTGAATATGTAAGCTGCAATTATTATTTTTCTCTTTGCTCTTGCATGTGCATATTGGTGAGTTGTCACACTTGGATTTTCCATTATTTCGATTACAGGTGAAAAGTAGAGGAGTGTCAATCTTTCTGATGCAAGCCAGGATGCTAGGGACCTTTCAAGCGCTGTGGGATGTGTTTCCCTTGTTTTCAAATACTGGGTGGGGGGAGAAATCTAACATTGATTTTCTCAAGAAGCATATGGGAGCTTCATTTGAGCAACGTCCCCAGCCCTGGGTTACAAACATCAGCATTGATGATATCCACTCTGGAGACTTCCTTGCAATTTCCAAAATTCATGGGAGGTGGGGTGGTTTTGAGACTAGAGAAATGGGTCAGTGGTTCATATGCTGGTCACACAGCTGTGTGCTTAAGGGAATCTGAAGGAAAGCTTTGGGTTGATGAATCTGGACACGATAATGAACAGGTAATTTGGAAACAGATATGGGTTGGTTAGTGTATTTCTTTTTCAGTTTGAAGGGCTAATTTTTATATTGACTCATGGAGAAAATGCCTTTTGAGGAAAGGGATTACTTTGCGATTGTTTTTAATCATTTTATCTATTCCTCTTTGTTCTTTTTTTCCATACATTGACAGATTGCTTTTGATGTTCGACATTTCATCCAAACTTTCTGCCTGCTGCTGTCTCCGATTGTGAAGTAAAGTTCTAAACCAATTGCATAGACACAATAGTAACATGGTTGTAAGTATGCCAGTCTTTCACAATAATTGTCCACATTGTTCCTATATGGGGATATACAACAGACAAACGTTCAAACATCTCAAACACCCCCACCAATTGTTTGAGTTATTATTTCTCCACCTCCTCCTTAATTCCCTGTGTTTATCTGTCATTCGTTATTAAAGACACTCATACAACACTGCTTTAATGTCCTCTGATTATCAAAGGGTGGTCTTGTACTTATTGAGAAGGACAACTAGGCTCCCTGCGGTGTTTCTGTAACATTTCGTGAACCCTTAGGTTTTTGGGGCATTGTATTCCTGTGTGATTACTTTATAAATGTAACTTTTGTCTAATCATGGACTTCTTCTCTAACAAATATGGTTCCCATTGAAATCATTCCATTTTGTATATTAAGTGTGCTTTAGTCACGCCCTATGTCCTTCAATCTCCTTGCTCATCTTATGTTCTCTAATAAGACAGGTCTTTCCTTTCTGTGCTCCAATAGAAACTTTTGATTGTAAGAGAGGATGAGTAAGTAAACGATGACACGCTGCTTCAGCTTCATGTTGAATTGGAGCAGATCCTATTTAGGCTTCTACTGGAAGCTCTATTGTAGCATCATCATAATTGTAACATAGAAAATACAGTGTGTCTGAACTGTTTCTACTAAACTTCAAGACCATCTTTACACACGACACGGCAACCTACTGATGATGATTGTGGTTAGAATTTGATGAAATGACATCCTTTACTTGATGCAGACCTTGATTAACAAATTTAATGTCACATTTGGGTATTGCTACATGCTCTGTTCCTTTGTGTTGGTGGAGGGGGCAGGTGCCACAGAAGTCCAACATAGTAAAGGAGATAACGCAACTTTTGTATTGTTCTTATCATTGCAGGGAGAAGATGTCATTGCTGTGCTACCATGGGATGGATGGGGGGGAGTTTGAGCTTAACAAAGACGACTCAAATCCCCACATTGCATTGCTTCCACTGCATCCTGATATGCGAGCCAAATTTAACGAGACTGCTGCATGGGAGTATGCACAGAGTATGAATGGGAAACCATATGGTTATCACAACATGCTTGTTAGCTGGATAGACACCATCGATGCAAATTAACCACCACCATTAGACGCTCATGTGGTACAGAGATTGTACACGTGCATATATGTTTACATATTTTTTGTGGGTGCATTCAGTTTGTCTTAGACGATTTTCTAGCACTAAGGCCTTCTGTTACTTCCAAGATATATCTGTAGATGCCTTGAGATTCTTAGATTCTGGATACAAAATAGTTTCTTCTTCTCAACATGACTGCTAAACAGCAATTTACCCTTACTTTGATAGACCTTGAAATATAATGATGCCATGTGTTAGATCCTAACAACATGGTCTCGTTGGAATTAGACAATCATGCCATGATTTCGAATGAATTCAACTGAGCAAAGCAAAAGGCTAAAAACTGAACAGTGATCTCCCCAAATAGCAGATTAGCATCTGATTCTATTGAGTGCTAACACTGTGGAAAAGAATCTGACTTGGTTTGACAAATATTCATTTTTTATGGCCTCCTATATGATACTAAGGCAGCAAAATAGTGGACTTTGTTCATCTTTCTTAAGAGTTTCTATCAGCCCGGCTGATGATGCATGTAATATGCTCGCCATGTGGGGTGTTGCGTGATTGGTTACTCGTTTTATAGAAAGCAGTAGGTTGCTTCTGTTAATAGTATGGAACCAAATGCAACCAGCCTATGCTGCAAACATGTGGAATGAAGCACTCAACAAGCGACTAGGAAGAGAGGTACCATCCCATTCAATTTGCAATTGTCTGTGTGACGTTATGCATCTTGTTTTGCACACTGTGGTGCAACTGGAATCTAATGTCTCTTGAATGACATTCAGTTAACAAATGTTATATGGTTGTAATTACACTTACTTTACTTTATGGCTACCTTACAATTGTGTTGCATACAGGGCTTGGATCTTCCTGATCTAATAGTCAAAACTGAAATGAGGGGGTCATCTTTTGCTGAACTGCTGACAATTCCAGAGCAAGATGATTGGGTATACAGTGACGGGAAGTCCGCCTCATGTGTAGCTTTTTTTTTTGAAATATACAAAGCAGCGGGACTCTTTGATCCAATTTCTAGCTCCATTCAAGTTACAGAGTTCACTGTAAGTGCGACTGATTGACCCTAGTTGGGTTATCTTTCTGACCCTAATTGCTTGAACTTACTATCTGGAGATGGATGTCACTTTTTTCAAAGATTGAGAAAACTATAATCTAGTTTGCCTTTCGAAATGTGAACTTTTGTCATGAGGAATCCCATTTAGCATTTTGTGAATAGCATCGTTTTTTATGCAGATAAAAGATGCTTACTCACTAAAGTTCTTTGAGAATAATTCAAGCCGCTTGCCTAAGTGGTGCAATGATGCAGACGATGTTGAGCTTCCGTTTTGTCAAATACGAGGTAGGTATCGAATGGAGCTGCCGGGACACAACACAATGGACCCGTACCCTCATATGAATGAAATGTGTCCATCTTTGCCCCCAAAATATTCAAGGCCATCTATTTGCTAGAAACATTTCCTATGATGTGAATAGAACTTTGTATATTGGTAGGTGATTCCATCAGATTGTAGCTTATGACTGTAAACAAAGACCCGTGGGTTGCACAGATTCAGAAATTTGCTTCTTCAAATTCCATTTATTGATATGAATCCGTATTACATGTATAAAATTTTTGCATAATGTTATATTGACACTTTATATAAATCAATCGTTATATTACTGTTTAGTCTTACATTATGTTCTATTTTTATGAATGTTCTTGCTACATAAGTATTTAAAGTAAGATTATCTAAATTTGATGTTTACTTTCTATCTTACGATGGATAAAGATGCTCTTTTGTTTAAGGGTTCTCTTATCTTCTTCTCCGAATGTTTATTCTATGCATTTTATGTGTAAAATGAAATGATATGATGTTGGAAATTTTTAATACACATAAAAAAAAAAAAATTAGACTTGGTTTTAATTTGCATTACCTGGTAAATGGTTCTAATATGAGTCATTTTTCTATCTTTTTTTTAATTTATTAAAAAAAGGTCCATTTGTTTTGTGGTGAAATCATGTATGTTGATTCACACATTTCAGGCATAAACTAATTGAAAAAGAAGAAGAAGATAGATATGGCATTACACGGTTTGAATGATGTTATTTGGTAATTGGTAAAAGAATAACTAATAAGTGAAAAAAAAAATCAAACAAAAAGTTTTCAAAATTGAATTTATATTGTTATTGTCTCTTATTCCAAGTTATAGCCAAATTGACAAATTAACCAAACTAATATTAGCATATTGTTTAGGGTAAGATTAATTGATAAAATAAGTAACATATTTATTATGAAGTATAAGAACATCGTAAGTGCCAAATGTAATATTTTAACTTAATCCCTAGAGGATGAAATTTGCCATGTTAGCCGCTCTTGCCATGGGAATGGCCATCCCACCAATTCGAGACTTGGTGACAACCGCACTAGATCTCTTATGATTGGTTTTTTGACTTGGCTGATTAGGACTCTTAATTATATGCTTTCCTAATTGAATGTGTGACATTTTAGTGAAAGTTGAAAATCAGTATATTTGGACAAGGAAAAACTACAAGAATGTACACTAACAGGGTTTCAAAAGTGCACACAATCACTTCATATTCTCTCTCAACTTTTGCATTGTCAATTTGCTAAATCCTATTTGCACGAATTATGCATGTACTTGTTATTTGGCATCCACATTAAAATATTTAAGAGCAATGCATAATATGTTAAATTTGTGCAATCATGAGACTCATTTCATATGTAGTTTGGATCTTTAGATCAAAAAGAAAAAAAAAATTGTCCCAAGAATGTTTAAAGACTGTAATAACTCAGTAGCTATTAAGTTAAATTACTGCTATGAGCTCAAAGGTTTTAATCATATCTTCATTAAAATTAACGATAAAAAACACCGATAATTTGACCCATAATAAAATCCATTTGTAATCTCACATTCTTGTGATTGCACCACCCTTGCTAATAAGAGTGCAATTCTTGTGAACCAACCTATTACACAACTCGACTCTAAATTTCCCTAGGCAAGTTTTTTTTGGGAATTCTTATGAGAGTTTTGGACGCGCCCGCTCTTCAAAGTAAAGTCCTTTCCGTTCCCTCCTCCTGGTTGGCCAAAAGGAGGCCACTTTCAACACGACGTTCCTTCGTGTGCGAATGAAGGAAATTAGCAGTGTGAAAACACACAAAAGGAACAGAAAGGGAGAGCTGGAAATGGTCGAATTCTGGGTCAAAAGTGGGGTCGAAAAGGACACGGCAGCAGAGAAAAATCCAGCAAATACTCATAGCTTCTTTTCCTCAATTTTTATGACCGAGTCTTGAAAACCAATGAGTTTTTGCCGGAGCTTTTGTTTATCTTTTTCTTGCGACGTTGGTGCAGCTCCTGTTAAACAAGAATAGTTAGTTAATTGATGATTGAGTTTAGCGAACTTGATGGGTCGATGATGGTGCTCAATAATGCTATACTTTGGAAAACCAAACGTAGTCTTCGTTAAGGGTTTGGGCAGAGAACATCAAAAAAAAAAAAAACAGGAAAAGAAGAAGTTGTACGAAAGAAAAGGGGAGAGATAAGGAACGAAAGAAAAGGCGCCTTATGGTTAGGATGTTGGTTGAAAAATGAGGAAAGGACAAAAGAAAACAAAAAGAAGTGAAACCAATGTAACTCGAGACATCGCTTGGTCTGAGTGGCCTCCGACTTTGCAAAATTTTGAGGAAATTCATTTTCTGTTACACTTTATGTCATTCATATCATACATTTCTAGTATGCATTAGGGTAGAGGAATCACTTTAATTATAGAAAAAATAATTAAAAAAAAAGAAGAAAAGGAATTTCATGTAGAAATTGCTATTTGCACATAAGAGAAAATCCAACCTAAAAATTTGAACAAGTAAATGGAATTAAATTATATAAATATAAGGCCCACTAAAATCTCGTAAACGAATGGCATGAAATATTTTTAACAAATTTCATCGGCTATTTGCATTTTATAGACACAAGATGCAAAATTATTCTAAAAACGTTCGGGGAAATGACGAACAACTATTAGGGGAAAATTCGGCAAACTTGCAGCATCAATTGGGAGCAAAACCATCAGGGGAAAGACTTTTCCTTGCCGCCCTAACAAGAGCATAATCGCAACAATCAACGTCGATTCTCCTGTCGGAAATTGCAAATCTTGGATCATCATCACTATTTACATTTATAGGCGGACCACAAGGGCTTTTCTCGATTCACTGGAAATTGGTGATGGTGATAAGGGCCACTCTGATTGGAGAAATTTTTTGTATTTGTTGAGATCAATGACATTCTCGAAGGAAGAATCAAGAGCCTTCAATGCCCATAACTTTGATACTTCTCCCTTCACTTCCAAATCCTAAGACATTACAGGTTTGCCAAACCTGCCAAAGTTCCTCCCACCAAATCGACGGAGTATTCCCTTTCAAAATTATCTCAGGAATTCTGATGCACCATCACTTCGATTTTCTTTTTCTTTTCTTCTTTCCTTGGGTTTTCTAGCTTTTGTTTTGCTCAACCGTTGCCCATTTGGAGCCATATCAATACCATTCAATTTTGATGAATAAATGTACTTTGCACAAAATGTTTATGAAAAGAATGCACTACGTAGTAAAACCCTTAGATTAAGCAACATTGTCAAATTGCCTAGATCATAGTATGCCGCTCGTCAGACCATGCGAGAGGAACATGCATCTTATTTCATCGATATACAAGTACTTCATCACATCTGCGGACCCTGTGATCCTTCTCATTTAGTAAATATGGAACTTTACAGTACAACATCCATTTGCAACAACGTATGGCAATTGAAATAAGTCAGTCATCTGCAACTTCAAATTTGCAGGAAAGCATGCTTAAGTAACATAGCTGCTGAAGGCCTCTCGGCATGCTATCTTCGAAAGCAGCACTGCAGGAATTCCTTTCTCTCGGCAGATAATGTCTCAGGTATATTGCTGAAGAACTTCGTATCGCCTTAAATATAGCTTGAGCCTGCATTAATGATTCAACCTTAAAAAGAAACTCATGACACAGATCACATACCAAATGGCAATACACAGTCCCAAACTTCCAACAGAAAACGGTGACACGGATTTGGTTGGAAACATATTCCTTGGAAGGACAAACAAAGAAAATGAAAACGCAATGCAGCGGACTTACCCGCTCCTACTCACTCCAAAGAGGTTTCTTGGTTATCATTTCGGTGATAGTACGTCCCAAACTCCGCATATCGGCAGAGTACGATCAAGATCCGTGCTGTAATTATTCGCCGTCAAGGATTGTATGAGCTGCAGGATATATTATTCCATCATTGCACCATGACCAAAAAAGAAAGTAGCATTAACGTTCACAAAAGCAGAGTACCTCTGGAGCCATCCAGTTTAGACTTCCCTTCAAAGAGCGTAAGCTGCTTGTCCGGTTAGCTAAGAAATGGTACGGCATTAGTGAAGCCGAGGACTATTTGGTGTGTTCATGGAACACTGGATAAAATAGCAACATCTTTATAGACATAGATGCATCAGATCGATAACTGAATCAACCACTTTCAACTTATGTTAGCTCATTACTGAAAGAAAAGACCACGAAGCAATCAACAACATGATTTCAGCAAATGCTTGATAATTAAAAAAGAGAGCAATAGTACCCTGGCTACTGTCCAGAATTCTGTTCTATGGACCAATACACTTTTATTTACCCCATGTTAGGAAGGAGGCCCTTCTTTACTCTGACTAAATTCGATCCTTCTTTTGGAATGCAGAGGAGCAACAAAAACAACACCACATCCTTTTGCCAAAGGTATTGCATTCTATTCACTACCGCTCTTAGAAATTTTTTAGAAACCAGGAAAGAACTCTCATTAGGTTCCGGCATCTATTTATAGCAAGAAATCTTTTCCCGTTCATGCAACATAGTAACTTTAACTGAAATAATGGGAAAAAAAGTGAGGAAAATTACTCAATAACACTTCATCCATCTATAATAGAATTTTGCACAGATGAAATGCCACAAAACAATAATGAGAACTACGCAGGCACCCAGGGTCCCTGACTTCACATTCGAATGCACCACAGATCAGCAAGGAATTTCTACATGCACTCGGTAGTCTTGCAGTGAAAAGGTGGAAACTCACATGTTTAGCAATCCCAAAGTCAGCAAGTTTGAATATCCCAGATGCATCCACAAATTAATTTAGCTCCCTTTAAATCCCTGCGCAAGCCAAAGAGTTTTGATAGGTCTGCAGGCACAAAGAAGAAGGTCCAATCGTCCTAATCCAATATGCAACATCTCATGATGCTTGATCACTGGTTTAGAATCACCCATGTATGGAGTTGTTAACATGCAGGGAAGCCAATCTAGTTACAATATGGCAGGTAAAAGTGCGGACAACCGATTCTGTTAGGGTCCCAAGACGCTCCTGGATATACTTGTCTATTGAATCGTGATGTGCATATTCTGGATATATGCTGAGCAGATCCTCAACCTGAGTATGTATGAAATGTTGAAATTTTGGTGAGTCAAATAATGAATGCCCATTGAGCTGGGATGTGCAGATGCCATGGAAAGGTGACTCACAATTTCCCCGCCATAATACTGCAGAATGTTCGGGTGACTAAGCTGGCTAAATCCCTAAATTTCCTGTAGTAGCAAAGCAATCAATTACCTGGAAATGATGAAAGAAAGTTTCCTCCCAGCATATTTAGATCAGATGAGAGAATAGATTGGATCCCAAAGCATAACAAAAACATTACCTGCTTTAACTGCCTCATGCACTCAGCTGAATTTGGATCATTAGGCAATAGCTCAAACTCCTTCAATGCACATAGAGCTCTGGTTTTTTTGTCACTTAATATGTTTAGCTGACTGGATATCTAAGAAAATGGAACATGTTGAAGTTCCCCGGAGATAACTTACTGGTTGCTTGCAATGTAAACACTTCTGAAAGTGCCGTGTCCAATAAGCTGGCCTTTTTGCCATTGACTTGCTAGTTGTAACTGCTCTGATCTTTCAGCAACTTGAGCTGAAGCTGTAGGGTTCTCCGTCTATCCACGACTTCAAGGCATTAAAAAAGGGGTGATAGCTATGCAATTCTTTCTTCTTCGTCTTTTTACATTTTAACTTAGAGTGGGGCTGAGGTGAACTTTTACAACAAAGGGTGAAAAGAAAACTTCCCAGCCTATGTTTCCAGATATGATACAACTACTAAGCAGATCAAGTATTCAATATCCAATAGTTTAATGTCGAAACAAGTTTAATCGGGGTCATGTTGCTTTGATCCAAAAGAGCGAAGTAGCGCATGTGGCACAACATTTTCGATCGACAAGTAAGAGCAATATCATATTTGAAATCCTTTCTAAACACAAACAGATCAAAGGTAGTGCTGCCCAAGATTCTCTTTTTTCTTAGAAGGCTAATATTCCAGGAAGATCAATCCATAATAATAAATTGTTCTTTCTGTTTTTTTGACTAACCCAAAATATCGACCAGATTGACTCAATTCCAAATTGACTCATTTCCAGTAGTCAATAAAACATGCGACTACATTCAAAATACACAAAGCATGGCCACATGAAAGAAAGTCAATTCATATGGCAACTTGAGTCGAGTTTGCAAGAAAGCATGGTCGAGCAGTAGGGCTTTCTTCAAGAGCAAAGTCGCGGGAGATCCTTTCCCTTGGCGGACAGTTCTGCCAAAGGCCACTGTTAGAGCTGCATGACTATATAGACAGAAAAGTTACGTTTTTGTAAGGACGTGTAGGATGTTTCGCTTTTCGGAGATAAGGTTGAAGAATAGTCTGAGCATTGGGATGATCCCATATCAGCGTCTTCCACATTTCCTCATCATCTATCCAAATATCCCGAAGGTCCTCAATTTCACGCAATTGCAGTTGCAAAGGAATCCCCTTCAGTTTTGGGCATTCGTACACACTCAAACTTTTCATGAGATCGCAGCTTATTGGGACTTCGCATATGCTCTTCAGCTGGGGTAGATCGCGTAGGTTCAACCGCTCCAGCTTTGGGAGAGAAATTGGAGGCTGGAAGGATGAAGGGGTATTGTTTACGGGAGTCACTATGCTTTCTTCCTGGCCTTGTCCCGCTCCGCTTATCATCTCCACCATTCCTTTGCAAGATTCGACATTGATTCTTTTCAGATTTCGAAGATGGCACAGCCACTCATGCGGAAACAGCTTTCTCATGTTATTGCAACTGTATACTTCAAGATATTCCAAAGAAATCTCTTCAACCGGCACGTTTGGGGGAGGACCTCCGATTATCTCCTCCGTTTTCTCACAATTGGATACTGTGATTCCTCTTAGATTAGGGAAGTGGGGCATCCACTCATATTCCACTGCTCTCTTCATTAGACCACAGCGATTAACATAAATCTGTTCCAGACTAGGGAAAAATGGGAGCGGATCTGGTGGTGGGGATGTAACTGCTGCTATTATCCCCACCATTTCCTTACACTCAAGTATTTCAATCTTTCGTAGATGCAGAAGGTTGGATTTAAATCCATGCCCAAAGAGATACTTCAGTTTCGGACATGTCCATATTTTCAAAACCCTAAGGTTGGGGAAGAGGGGAGGGGTGGGGGTTGGGGCAAAGGAGTCATGGATGTCGATTACTTTTTTGTCTTGTCCTCCACAGAGCTCTTGTAACCATATGCAATCTATTATTTTTAGCTCCTCAAGGTCTCCCAGCAGACCCGCGTCAGACAAATTTGTTATACCACCGCATTTTTCAATCCTCATTTTTCGCACATCTTGGGGAATCAAAATAAAAGTGCCAATGCATTCCCCTCCCACGTGCACAATAGCATGATTCCATTTCCAAATTACGACTGTCCTCCCATACGTAAATTGAGCATCATCACTTACTTCCACAATAAACTCTCGTTGCTTCTCGATATCATTATAAATCATGCAGGCCTCAAGGAGATCCATCCATTCGTCATTGTAGTCGAGGTCGTAGCCCATCACCCGGAGATTGTAATAGTAACGGTTATTAATTTGCTCAATAGCCCTCACACACTTGTTGAAACCCTTCCAATTTTCAGGGTAGAATCTAAATTCCTCCAATGCCCCCAATTTTGTAATGTCTGGTGCATTTACTTCCCAAACATTAAGATATTGCAAGTTTCGTAAACCGTCTAGTGTTCCTTTGGGCAATCTCTCAACACGTGTTTTGGTAAGGTCAAGGTATCTCAAGTTCACCAGCATTTCTAGACCCTCAAGTGCTTTAAGACTCTTACAGTTTCTAGCATCCAACTTTCTTAAAAATGTGAGTTTTCCCAGAGGAGGAATACGGCACAATTGTGTACAATCTCTAAGTATTAGTGCTCTCAAGTTTACCAAGTCTGAGATGAAATTTGGAAGTTCTGTCATATCATTTTTACTCAAATTTAGAACCTTTAGCCCCGATAAATTTTTGAAGAAAGAATTAGGGATGACCACATTCCCTAACAAACATTGATTCAATAGTAAAGTTGATAGCTTAGGACAATTTGGTGACATGTTCGACGGAAATTCTATAAAGCTATTATTCATCAGAGAAACTTTCTCCAAAGCATCTGTCCAACATTCATCGGGTGGAATGTTCCTCAATTGCTTTCCTACTTCTACAATGGAAGTTGCACTCATGATGTGTAATGCCATGTCTCTAATCAAATCGTGCATCGTCATCATGAAACTATGATCTTCCAATAGGCAAACATTTTTCAATGTCTTCAGTATGGCGAGGCCTCTATCATATTGTTCCTTCCTTGTATTCAATCCACCAATCAATCCTTCGTCAATAAAGAATTCTATCAACTCAGGCGTATTCAAAATTTTTGAATAAAGTGCACAAGATAAGAAACACTGTTGGACATCAAGATTACCAAGTCGATCATAACTGAATTTTAGATTCGTTATGACCTTCTTCTCCATGTCCATTTGCCCCTTACATGAACTTTTCAATTTCATCAAGGAATCCCTCCATTCAAACACTTCAGTCACTCCTCGCATGCTTCTTGCCATCATGATTACTCCAATCGGCAAGCCTGCACATTCTGTAACAATGGACTTCACAATTGCTTCAATTTCCAAATTAAGTGGCACTTCGGGTCCAAGCTCCTCCAAAAACAAACTCTCGGCCTCTTCTTGAGATAGAGGCTCGATTTTGATCTTTTCTTGACATTGCATCTGGCGGCACACATCAAAGGATCGAGTGGTTAAGACCATCTTTAATCCAGCTGCTCTAATAGGGATTCCCATCTCTTCAAGATCAATACTTTCCCACACATCATCAAGAATCAATACACAATTCTTCTTGCTTTCTAAATGCTCCGACAACATCGCTGCTCGTTTCTTCTCATCCTCATCATTCATAACGCCACATTTTAATGCCTTCCCAATATCACTCTGCATCTTATAAATGCTGAAATCTTTGGACACAGTGATAAAAACCACACCATCGAAGGTTGCATCTTCGAGAAGTCTATTGTGTATGTGCCTCATAATAGTTGTCTTCCCAACACCACCCATTCCATAAATACCCAATTTGCATCCATGATTCTTCGTAAGATGGTCCCAAATCAACTCAATGTTCCTATGAATCGCGTCACCTGTTAACTTTCGTTCCAAAAGTTTGACTCCTTTGGCATCTCTCTCTTCTATGAGCAGTGTTTGTGGAAGCGTTTTTCCTATGAGTTCTTCCACTTCTCTCGTCAATGTCTCCACCTGTTCCTTTGGTGGCAAAGTTTCGGCATTGGCTTGGCCAATTATTTGAAAATTGTTTCTTGCTCTTTCTGTCTCTTTCAGCCATCTCTCAACCAATATCCTCGGCTTCTTCCGAACTGAGGAAGCAGCAAACTCTATCTCCATGTCCTCCTTTATGACAGCTTCTTTGTCGTCGAGTTCTTCCACTTTTCTTTTCAGGTTTCTTATCATTCCGTCGTCGGCATAGATACTCCGTAAGTTCATGGTTGGAGAACACCTGTTCATATCTATTTTATAGAAAACATATGTTAGATTTCAATGAAATAATCTGGGGATATTTAAGGATCTAACAGAACCATAGTAACAATGTAGATTAATCCATACACACCTTGTGATGATGATGGGCCTGTTGTATTTGTTGCCGCCTTTGGAACTTGCAAATCATCGATTGTATCCTCAACAATGGGAGGGTCACTTGTATGCCGTGATGCAATTGAGGCATCTATGTCCATTGGAGTTTGCAATTGAGAGTGCTGGTTGCTACCCTGCAAGCAATGTGAATTACCTGTAGCAGGTAATTGATTATACTGGAATGACGATACCCCTGCTGGAATCTGCTGGAAATTCATTGGCATTTGAGATTGAATGGAACACTGTGGTTGCCATGGCAAATTAAAAGGAGACCGTACTTCTTCCGCTAAAGCCATCATTGAACATGATGTGCCTTCACCTGCTTGTTATTCATCAAAATTAGGGTATGGTTAATTGGAACATGGGAGAATGCCGATTATAGTTAATTTACCGGATCCAGTTGGTCCGGTGGACACTTGCAACACATTCCATGCACTGTTATTATGTTAAAAACCCAATTAAGGAAATGTTGCAATTCCCAATGCACCGTCTCTCTTGTATTGTGTATAATCAATGCATTAAAAAAAAAGTTTTTTATCAAATATACTTAACAAGTGGAATGGGCACTTAGTTAATGAGACTCATTTAACATAGATAGATAATTTCATACCTTCTGATGTCCATGGGCCTATTGTATTTGTGATGTCCTCTGGAATCTGCAGGGGGTCAACTGACTCGACAATAAGAGGTCCAGTGGAAGGTAGTGATGGAATAAGTGGCTCTAGACCGGTGCCGTATCCACACTCCCTGTCGCTTTGAAGTGGTTGACTAGAATGCTGGGGAGTGCTAGTTGTGGCCATGTTACTGAGTTGAGAATCTGATGCAATGGGACCGGGCAAAACGGAGCACTGTTAACTCAATTTGAAAAGTGTTATCAAGGAGCTGACGGTCTAATGATTGACAATGGCGCACCTGGATTCTGTTGTGCATTTGATGTCTCAAGGTCAAAAGACTCGATCCAAGTCAACACTTCATCAAAGGGTGAATTTGGCGGGGGAGGTGCACTATAGTTACTTGTTGCACCATCGAACGAGGGGTTTGCGATGTCGGCCACCCTCATCTCTTGCCCCATCTCTTCCATCAATTCATGATTTTGTGTCAAAGGAGGCATACCTGGTGATGGATTGAGATACACAACAGCATTAGTATGCTGGCTTCAGTAACATTTTGAAGTTTAGGGCGCAGGGAAACTGATTGCTTTGACATGCCTTGAAATGGATGTTTAGACATTAAAAGACTAAAGCAAACCTAAAACCATAATTAATATTAGATCAAAAAAATTCACTTTACTAAACAGCCATTTTCTGCGGTAATTTGGAAATGCATACCTTGTGGAAGTTGTAAATTGTTTCCTCCCTCCGCATTTGGCGGATCAGTTGTGCTGGTCGGAGCTGCTCTAACATTTCCTGGTATCCTCTCCTCAGATACACCTTGGTCGCTCGAGTCCGTCACTTTTTTAGGCATCAGTGCGACCCTGGCTTCTGCTCTTACATTAGCATCGACTCTCTCGCATCCTTTAATACCAAAGCGGGTCAATCCAGCCAAGTGAGCCTTGATCCTTGTAGCACGTCCACCGTGCTCCTGTCCGCAGAAGTTGCACCTCCACTTGCTATTATTTTCATTCAGCGACGTCGTGTACTTCCAAAATGGATCCTTTTCTCTAGGCATCGCCGCTATCGATATCCTACAAGAAGTAATCTAGTTAAATAAGGATGCTCAGTCGGAGATTCTTTATTTGATTCTTACAAAACATAGACAATGCCAAGCAAAAGCATGGAACAGTTAAAAACAGAAAAGATCAATAAAAGAAATATGCATATAGAAAAATAAAGGATTCTTAAGTTATGTTAAAAGCCAGCTGACCAGGTATATTTGATGTCGCTGCAAAATCCTAGAATCCTCCTCACAGAACCAAATCGCCTGAGTTGTGCGCGCCCAAAGTACAGAGATCCCTCTCCTTATTTTACCGGGAACAAAAGCACAAGTAGAGAGATACACTAGATCTACACAGAGTAATTAATAGAGGAAAATTAAATCATATTTATCAAAAAAAAAAAAAAGAGGAAAATTTTTGGGTCATCAAAGAAGGAGAACATACCTTGCAAGGAGAATCACAAGCAGCCCTGACACGTTAAGCATCGATCCAGAGGAGGGTCAACAGTAGTGTAGGGTAATTGTTTTCCATGTCGTTGTGATCAAAAGGAGTGGACGGCCCTGCTCAAGAAAATGCGTTCGCCTTTGGGCCAATTTCAGCTTTCGGCAGTGAGGAAACTCACACGAATGTGCTCCCGAAATACTGTTGAGCAGAAAAGGGGGGGGTGGAATTGGCGCGGGGCCCCACGCGGGGCCTAAATAGTACTAATTATATAAAGATTTAAAAAAAAAATCAGTTTACCAAATGAGGTGGAAAAGTATTGTTGAGCATTAAAATATGATTCACTTGTTTTCCAAACTCTCAAAAATTAAAATCAAAACTTACCTAAGAAGGCCACCACACTATTTTCCTCTTCATACTCCATCCATCTTTATATATAAATATATATGTATATGCATGTATATGTATGTATACACGCGCGCGCATATAATATTCAATTTTCTTATGTCTAGCATTTGCTCTTTTATCTCTCTAGAAATGATTTGCATTACATTAATTAGGAAAACGTCGGGAGTAGTGCTGCTTATTTACATCGCATAAATCTAAAATCAAACTTGGAATTTTACATTCACTAATTAATTTACAAGATCAATTTCGTATATAGTTTGGATCTTTAGACAAAAAGAAATAATTTCAACGAAGGGATGATTTAAAGAGAAAT
The DNA here is from genome assembly GCA_014182715.1 of Eucalyptus cloeziana. NCBI lineage: Eukaryota > Viridiplantae > Streptophyta > Magnoliopsida > Myrtales > Myrtaceae > Eucalyptus > Eucalyptus cloeziana. Next base: position 9,566,741 of record CM024639.1, on the reverse strand, counting down.
AATAACTCACTAACTTTTGAGGAAAATTATTGTTGACATATAGATTTTCGCCGAAAGGTCTTATCCGCATTCTCATGAGATTCAACAATCAAATTCATTGATACCTTGACCCTCTATTAAAAAAAAAAAAAAATACATTTGTAATCCCGCATTCTCGATCTCTATTGCATTCCTTCGCATTTATAATTGTGAAACCTTTCATCGTGAATTCTTGCGAACCGACCTGTTACACTACCCAGCCCTGAATTTTTCGAGGTAAATTTAAACGGGAATTCTAGGTCCTTCCCTCTCCCTACTTCCGGTTCACCGAAATGGTCGACTTGAGGCCACTTTCAACACGGCATTTCTGCGCGTGCGAAGGAAGGGAAATAGCAGTGTGAAAACACAAAAAAGGAACGGAAAGGGAGAGCTGAAATTCTGCAAAAATGGAGCGCAAATTCTGGTGGGACCCGATACGGTGGAAACGTGTTGATTAACTGAACGCGAAGATGAGGACGAGGGGACATGGTCGGGCCATGCGGAACCGAAAGCAGAGAAAGTCGAAAAAGACGCAAAATAAAAGAAGAGCGCAAGTGGAACTTTCGGCGGGCTTCGGTGGATTGCTTTGATGGGGACAATAATGGGGTCAAAAAGGACACAGTAGTGGAGTAATTGCAGCACACCCTCATGATGAATGACCATATCTCCAGCAAAGATCTATTGTGAAAAGCAGGAGAATCCCGGCCGAAGGAAGGCTTTTAGTCGAGACTCCGGCGAAGCATTCACACCGTCACGACCCGCCCGTGGCGTGTAGAGCTAGTGGAACAGAAAGGAAAACAGAACGAGATATCAGCTAGAAACACACTACATGTTTCTGTTACTAGTTAAAGATTATTAGAACGAATTCCTGTATTTTCTAGAATGTCAAGTCAGATTCTAATCTGGCCATTTCATTTTCTGTTTAACATTTCGATTTAGCGAGATTCTATTTCTTCCATTTAGTTAGATCGTATTTCGAATTTCCATGTAAATGATACAACGGTAAAATAAATTATGTAATAAAACTTATGTGACTATATAAAAAAGTAATAGAATTGAATTAGTAAATGAAAAAAATAGCAAAAAAAATGCCATATGGTGAATTCAAAAAGAAATTGGAGAATCATATTTCCTATTATCAATTTATTATTAAGAGGTCAATTATCTAATTCATATTTTATCCGTAAAAAGGGGGAAAAAAAAGTCCACTAAGGGTAGGCCTCATTGATGTGTCATTGCTACCCCAATCATATCTGATGTTGTGGTTGTAATGCCACCTCTTTGCACGACTAAATCGGCTTCTTTTGTTACATCACGAAACATCTCATTGCAGTGCTCAAAATTGTAACATTGTTATCGTAATCGCTGTAAAGAGTAACTTTTGAACTTACATCATTAAGTTGATTTCATCAGATAATTGAATTCGATCACTCAGATTCACTCATTGGGAGTGCTTCTATTTTCAGGGCCGCGGTACTAAAGTTTCTTTTCATCAATACTTATGACCGAGTCTTAGAAAATTAATGAGTTCTCGCCTGATTTTATCTTTTTCTTGCCACGTTGGTGCAGCTTCTGTTCAATCAAAGCAAGAATAGTTAGTTAATTGATGACTGAGTTTAGCGAACCTGATGGGTCAATGATGGTGCTCAATAATACCCCGCTTTGGAAAACTAAACACCAATTAGTCCTCACTAAGGGTTTGGGCAGAACGAAAAAGAAAGCAACAAAAGAAGAGGGAGTTGGGCGTAAGAAAAGTGGGAGAGCTAGGGGACAAAAGAGAAAAGGCGCACTATCGAAGTTGGTCACGATAGCGACGGCGACACTAAACTCGCTTTACTTTAAACAAATCAACATTGGATTCAGTCGATCGGGACGTTCGCACGAGAGCTGTTTTTCTTGATGACCCTGGTTTAGTTTAATCAAACAAAGCAAGCTTGATTAGGTCAACGCGTAGAAAGCACGCACACGTAAGGAAAGATGGGGAGGTAAAGAGGAGGGACGAAGGCGAGCGCAGAAGAACATATCAATATGTTCTTCAAGAAAAACAGCCCTCGTGCGAAAAGCCTCGATCGGCTGGATCCAATGTTGATTTGTTTAAAGTAAAGCAAGTTTAACGTCGCCGTCCACTATCGTGACCAGGTTCAATTAGCCAGTAAAATCTCGAAATCATCTTGTTTCGTGTATATTAATGTTTCTTTCTCTGGGACGCCGCCCGCATCACTCGGTCTGAGCAGCGCCTGCAGAATTTTGAGGAGCTTCTATCTCTGTGGCACTTTATATCATTCCCATCATAAATTTTCAGTATGCATTAGGGTAGAGGAATCACTTTATTCGGAAAAAATACTAATAATAATAATAAAAAGCATGTCTATTCTGCATAATTTCTACATGGCCAAACTGCATATGGCGGGCAATGAGAGCGCACGACATTATATTGGGTGAAAATCTTTTTTTATGTCTTCTAACGACAGTATACCATTATTTCCAAGCAAATAATAACAACCATGCGTACTAAACCCATTTTAACAATGGGAAAGCAAACCTACATATTGATATTCAAGAACCCCTGAAGTTTATGAAATGATATGAGATTTTTTTTTAGAGAAGAAGATCCGGTCAAACTCAAAGACAACTTGAAAATTGCGAAGTACCTTCTCAAGAAAATAATTGATTTTAGAGAATGAAACTATTCGTTCAATACGCAGGCCTCTTTGTCCAATGAGGATCTTCCGCTTTTTATTATCATTCGTTATGGCATTATGTGTGTCGGAAAAATTGGTATTCAAAAATTAATAAAAATCACTTTGTTATAAAATATTTGAATTATTAAATAATGAAAAGAAATTATTGATAAAAATACACAATAAGAACTATGATTATGCCATTTACCAAAAAAAAAAAAAAAAAAAGCCTAATTGATTACATTTAAAAAAAAAAAAAAATCTTAATTGATGTCAACAGTTAACCAACTAGATAAGTTTAATCCCCTTAGTTTTTTTTTTTTTTTGGGTCGGTTCATACTTTATCCCTACTCTAATCCTTACTTTCTTGGACTTTTGTAAACGCTTGTAGGGCGTGGGAGTCGAAACCCACTCCTAAAACTAAATCGTCCCCATCCCAACCCCGAGAATGGGGATTCGAACCCCCCACCTCCCCCTTTCATGTTGGAAGAGTGGTCAGTAGGGCAAACCCTAGTGGTTAATCCCCTTAGGCTACGTTTGGTCATCCGGATTTCTAACAAGGATAAGACCGGATAGGATATGATATAAAATCCTAGAATTTTTCTACATCTTACCCATTATTTGGTGAATCGCAGCATTAAAGTCGGATATATTCATATCATATCATGTATATTTTTTTAAAATATAAACGGCATATCATTTTAAATAAACCTAAAAATTTATAAACGGAGATAGTGAAAATCTCTCGTGACAATATTTCTTAATTTATTTTTATTTTATTTTATTTTATTTTCCTCTTTTTTAAATTATTTTCTTTATTATTTCTTTTTTCTTCTTTCATCATTCTTTAATAAAATTTTATCAAATAGTAAACTGTACCAACATACCTAAAATACAAAAATACCTAAAATATATATAATAAATATAAATATATAATTTATAGATTGAATGTTTATTATAAAGATATAATTAAACTTGAATATATAAAGGCTAAAATATATTAAATTAAAAAAATAATAATTTTAATTTTTAATTTTTAATTTCTTAAATTATAATTCAAATATTATTTATATTGAAATATAAGTTTAATTTTGTTAATTTAATAAGTTTGTTATTCGAGAAAAATAACTTTCCTATTATGGACATTAGAAATCCTATTCACATTTATCTCACCTCTCCCATGAGATAATTTTATCCGATCTATATCCCCTTTATATTTGACTTTATCATATCCTAAGCAAACACCAAACATAGGATATGATAAATCATATCCTATCCCGAATTTTATCGACATTGCTAAATGCGGCCTTAGTTTACCGAGAACAAAAACACAAGTAGAGACAGAGGAAATTAATAAAGGGAAATTAAATTATACTGTTGGAAAAAGAAGAAGAGGAAAATGATTAGGCCATTTAAGTAGGAGAGCATGCCTGGGAAGAAAATCTCAAATGGAGTTTGGCGGTATTACTCACAAAGATGCGCTCGCCTTTGAGCCAATTACAATTTTGGCCCCTTAAATAATATTGATTATATGGACATTTTGTGTGCCAAATGACATGAAAATGTCAAATGTGGTTCACTTACTAAGGTCAATCATAGTCTATCAAATTGTTTAGTATATCAATATACTTATGCAATAATTAAGTCACGCACACCCAAAAACTTGAACAAGTAAGTGAAGGGAAATTAAATAAATATAAGGCCCATTAAAATCTCGTACATGAATCACTTTAGATATTTTCAACAGAATTTCATGGGCTATTTGCATTCATAGACACAAGATGCAAAATAATTCTGAAACCTTTCCAGGAAATGACGAACAACCATCAGGGAAAATCCAGCAAACTTGCAGCACCTCTTGGGAGCAAAATCATCAGGGCGGAAAGACTTTCCCCTGCCCTGACAAGAGCATAATTGCAACAATCAATGTCAATTCTCCTCTCGGAAGTCGCAGATCTTGGATCACCATCATTTACATTCGCAGACGCACCATGGCTTTTCTTGATTCACCGGAATTTGGTGATGGAGATGAGGGCCACTCTGGTTGGAGAAATATCATGTATTTGTTGAGATCAACGACATTCTTGAAGGAAGAATCAAGAGCCTCCGATGCCCATAACTTTTATACTTCTGCAGTCACTTCCCCAATCCTAAGATGTTGCAGGTTTGCCAAACCTGCCAATGTTCCTCCCACCAAATCGATGGAGTACTTGCTTCCAAAATTATGTCGGGGATTTTGATGCACCATCACTTAGATTTTCTTTTCCTTTTTCTTTTCTGGGTTTTCTTGCTTGTGTTTTGCTGATCTGTTGCTTATTTGGAGCCATATCAATAGCATTCAACTTTGATGAAATTAAAGTACTTCGGACAAAATGTCTATGATAAGAATGCACTCCGTAGTAAAACATTTAAATTAGGCAACACTATCAAATTGCCTAGATCAAAGTACGCCACTGCTCAGACCATGCGAGAGGAACACACATCTTATTTTGTTGATGTACAAGTACTTCATCACACCTATGGACCCTGTGATCCTTTTGGTTTAGTAAATATGAAACTTTACAGTACAACATCACTTTTGCAACAAGGTATGGCACTTGAAATAAGTCAGTCATCTGCAGCTTCAAATTTGCAGGAAAGCATGCTCAAGTAACATAGCAGCTGAAGGCCTCTCGGCAGGCTGTCTTCGAAAGCAGCACTGCAGGAAATCCTTTCCCTTGGAAGAAAACGTCTCAGGCATTGGTGGAGAACTTTGCATCGCCTTAAATATAGCTTGACATTAATGATTAAACCATAAAATAGAAACTAAAGACACAAATCACATACTAAATGGTAATACAGAGTCCCGAACTACAACAGAAAACGGCGACACAGATTTGGTCGGAAGCGTATTACTTGGAAGGACAAACAGAGAAAATGAAAAAGCAATGCAGCGTTCTTACCCATTCATACTCACTCCAAGGAGGTTTCCCGGTTATCATTTCAATAATAGTACATCCGGAACTTCAGATGTCAGCAATGTGATTGAGATCCATGCTGTTATCATTTGCTGTCAAGGATTGTATGAGCTGCAGGATGTACTATTCCATCATTCCACCACAATAAAAAAAGAATGTAGCATTGACGTTCACAAAAGCAAAGTACCTCTGCAGCCATCCAGTTTAGACTTCCCTTCAAAGAGCGGTAAGCTGCTTGTCAAGTTAGCTAAGAGATGGTAGGACATTAGTAAAGCCAAAGACTATTTGGTGTGTTCATGGAACACTGGATAAAATTGCAACATCTTTATAGACATAGATACATCAGATTGATAACTAAATCAACCACTTTCAGCTTAGTTAGCTCATGACTGAGAAAAAGGACCATGAAGCAATCACCAAAATGATTTCAGCAAATGCTTGAGGACTCAAAAAGAGAGCAACAGTACCCTTGCTACTGTCCAGAATTCCGTTCTATGGACCAAGACACTTTTATTTACCCCAGGTAAGGAAGGAGGCCCTTCTTACTCTGACTAAATTCGATTTCTTTTGAAATGCAGAGAAGCAGCAAAGACAACACCAGAAGAACTTTTGACCAAAGGTATTGCATTCTATTCACAATGCCTCTTAGGAACCATTTAGAAACCAGTGGAAAAGGAAAGAACCTCATCAGGTTTCACCGTTTCGGCATCTAATAACAGCAAGAAATCTTTTCCCATTTATGCAATATAGTAACTTTACCCGAAACAATGGCAAAAAAAAAAAAAAAATGAAGAAAATTACTCAATAACATTTCATCCATCTATAATAGATTTTTGCACGGATGAAATGCCACAAACCAATAATGAGAAGTACGCAGTCACCCTGGGTCCCTGACTTCACATTCGAATGCACCATAGATCAGCAAGGAATTTCTACATGCACTCGGTAGTCCTGGAGTGAAGAGGTGGAAACTCACATGTTTAGCAATCTCAAAGTCAGCAAGTTTGACGATCCCAAATGCATCCACAAATAAATTAGCACACTTTAAATCCCTACGCAAGCCAAAGAATTTTTACAGGTCTGTAGGCACAAAGAAGAAGGTCTAATCGTCCTAATCCAATATGCGAGTCATCTCATGATGCTTAATCAATGGTTTAGAATTACCATGTATGGAGTTGTTAACATGCAGGTAAGCCAATCCAGTCACAATATGGCATGTCAAAGTGCGGACAACGGATTCTGTTAGGGTCCTAAGGTGTCCTGGATATACTTGTCTATTGATCCGTGATGTGCATATTCTAGATATGTCAGGCCGATCCTCAACCCGAGAATGTATGAAAATGTTGAAATTTTGGGTAGTCAAATTATGAGTGCCCATTGGGCTGGGACGTGTAGATGCTGTGGAAAGTTGACTCACAATTTCACTCACATAATACTGCAGAATGTTCGGATGTCTAAGCTGGCCAAGTACCTGAATTTCCTGTAGTAGCAAAGCAATCAATTACCTGGAAATGATAAAAGAAAGTTTCCACAGCATATTTAGATCAGATGAGAGGATAGATTGGATCCCAGAGCATTAAAAAGAAAGAAGAAAAATTACCTGCTTTAACTGCCTCGTGCACTAAGCTGAATTCGGATCATTAGCTCAAACTCCTTCAATGCACATAGAGATCTCGTTTCTCTGTCAATTAATATGTCAAAGTTCAGCTGACTGGATGTTAAAAAAATGCAACATGTCAAAGTTTCCCAGAGCTAACTTACTGGTTGCTTGCAATGTAAACACCAATAAGCTGGCCTTTCGGCCATTGACTTGCTAGTGGTAACTGCTCTGATCTTTCAGCAACTTAAGCTGAAGATGTAGAGTTCTCCATCAATCCACAACTTCAAGGGTGAAAAGAAAACTTTTTAGCCTACGTTTCCAGATATGATACAACTACTAAGCAGATCAAGTATTCTATACCCAATAGTTTAATGTCGAAACAAGTTTAATCAGGGTCATGTTGCTCTGATCCAAAAGAGTGAAGCAGCGTATGTGGCACAACATTTTCGACCAACAAGTTAAAGCAATATCACATTTGAAATCCTTTCTAAACACAAACAGATTAAAGGTAGTGTTGCCTAAAATTCTCTCCTCTCTTAGAAGGGTTTATTCTAGGAAGATCAATCCATAATAATAATTTTTGTCCTTTCAGTTATGAGACAAGATAGGAAGCAGACTCTGCTAGTCCCTTGGCTTCCCATATATTCAGATCCGTTGTTTTTCGACTAACCTCAAATGTTGACCAGATTGAAATTGGACAACACACACGCAAATTCCAAGAAGGCAATGTCATGTGAAGTTTTATAGCATCATTAGCAGCTGAAATATGAAGCTAGCACATCTGCGTGACATTCCTGAAAGACTTCATAAGGAGGAACTCCCAGGCCGCAGAAAAGTTAGAAGAATGGATGAGGTATCATGTCCAGCAACCACGACAATCATGATGTTGTGCAGAATTTCCTTGTCAGTCACAATTTGTTCATTTTCTTCATTGTGCTTACTTAACAAGCATATGATCAAGTCTTGATAAGGATTTGCAGTGTGCTGCTCTAGTTTAACCTTCTCTTGTACAACTTCCTTCAACAAATCTTGGATCCTGGAGCTTGCATGGAGGCTCCGATTGTAGCGCACAAATTCCCTCTATCATTTCTTGAAAGTTTTGCAAGAATTTCCTCTTTCAGCTCTTTCCTTTATACTGAAGAGAAGAGAGCGTATGATGTTGAATGTAAGGTTTTCCGGGCAATTCCTATAGGAAGATCAACACATTAATGCTATTTACTCTCTTTTCATTTATCCAAGAGACTATGCGCACTCCCAGTATCTGCGTTCATTGTCCTAGGCAATACATGCAGAGGCCGTACAAGTGTGAACTAGTCATATGTGAGTGTGAGTGCATACACAATGTGTATCTTAAAATTTAATAATTTTTTTCAACATATCTCGAACAGATCAAAGCAACAGAGAGAGTGTATAGAATTTCAGCATACCGCAACTTTTTCCATGCCCTGCCAGTGCAACTCGATGTGCTTTCTCACATCTCCATCTTTTTTCCCCACATACTACTTCAGGGGTTCTAGTCTCAAGAATGACATGAGGGAGTCCCTAACGCGTTTGTGATCTTGGCCACTTAGTTCCATCAGATTGCGAGGTCCCAGAATCGCACAGATGGATGATGGTTGCTCGTTGGCAAGCATGCTGCTGTCTCCGTAGAATACAAACTTGTTTGCTGCTTGTCCATCATGCATACCGTTGGTTTACCGAAGAAAGTGAGCTTCGAGGTTGGTCGGCACTTCCTTACCCTTTCTTACACCCATTTTCTCCCGTGTTTGTCCTCTTGGCTCGGAGCATGCCAATGCTTTTATTTTCAGTGGTAGATTCTTTCTGGAATGAGTGGATCATTTTTCAGTTTTGAACTTTTATTTTCAAATTCTTTCTGGAATGAGTGGGATCAATTTTGTACAAATCCTATTAAGTAAAAAGATGCTGGCCATTTATACAGTGTCACCAGGTGCCTTACTGAAAATTGCGAATGAGACAAAACAGATAGCATTAGATTCTGCCAATTTTGACAACGGGAGTTGAACCCGGATGTGTATTACTTTGTACTTGTTTCAGTCACCAAATTAATTCAACAGAAGAGTAACAAAATCTAGTTTCGAAAATTGTATTTGTACTTCTTAAAAAATTCCAGTAAAAAAAAACCATGAACGAAAAATCCAGCAAAATCGCATCATCCCATATAATAAAACAAGAGAGGGCAAGAGAAGAAGAAGAAGAAAAAGAAGAAGAATGCAAAGAAAATGTGATGGGAGTGGAGGTGGGATTCTAGGAAAATGCATTGAAAATTATTCCAACAGAAGTCTTGATTTTTTTTAACCAGAAAGGAAAGGAAAGCTAATCCATAGGTTAATAAGTGAAGAAATCTTATTACTGGCAAAAGCTGGAACAGTAAGTAGTTCCTATGCGGTTGGGATATTCCAAATGATGCAAAATTCTTACCTTACTGCACCATAACTATAATTCCATCCTAGTGTCTGCTTCTTTACACCAAACGTGGCCTTACGTCATGTTTGGTTGCATTTGGACCTCTGTTTGGTTGCATAGTTTTTGAGTTGATGGACTGGAATGGCATTCTAACAATCGGGATAAACTTATCTTTGTCTAAGTATCACCTATATTGCTAGAAAAGCATTTAATATCTATTCTTCAGTAAACTATACATATCCCACACACTTGCACTCTCTAACAGCATATCTGGTCGTGTAAACTACCCCAGGAAGAAGGGAAGGTTGGTACTTCTATTTCCTACTCATAATGGGCTTGGCATTGACGAACTTAGAGGCAGCTGAGTTCAAAGTGATGAACATTGATTGTGCTGGGATGGAAGGTGGATGAAAGCAAAGAGAAAGTTACAGTGAGGATCCATGGGTGAAATTGTTGCCTCATTTGAAGGAAATTTTTTTAGATGAACACGGATCATGTGAGCGCAGCTTAGATCCACCGTTAGATGAGGTGGGATCTATGTGATCTAAGGGTACATGTGAGCATGATCCCGATGCAGGCAATAATTGCTTCATTTGAAGTTGGAGTTGGGAGCAACAACCATCTATGGAGAAGTTTGAAGTCAACCTCGACAAATATGTTTCAGGCATTGGCAGAGTACTGAGCATTACCTTTAACATAGCCGCACCCAGCATTAAATAATAACCCTTGGACAGAAACTAAAGACACAGCACATTACCAAAGGTAATAAGCATCGACCCACACTTCCCACAGAAAGCAATGGAATGTGTTGATTCTTAAGGAATTCAAAACCTTGATAATAGTCAACTTTACAATAAGGTAAATCAACAAGGGCTACTGAGTATGCAATTCTCCACATGTAAGCAAAGAGGTCGTGATCCAAGCTGTTCAATCAAGTAGGAGACACCTCTCGAGACACGTACCTCACAAGAGATGTGCTAAACTTTTTTAATGATTAGTCTGCACTATTAGATGACCAAAAGCAAATACAAAGTGCATTATGGAAAATGAAAAGCCTTTTGAAGGGGAAATGATTGTTCGAATCGGGTCTAAAAGTAAAAGGGTATTGCTGAAAAATACATAGCAGAGACTGTGATGACAGATGAATGGCAGAAAACAGAAGTACCTTGGGCATCAGGAAGAAGTCAAGCAGAATGAGATCACAACGAAGACAAAAGAATCCAACATATGCAGAGCTGCATTGTATTTGTTCCAAGAGAAGACTCAACTTCAGTATAATGTGCCTGCCGCAGAATTCAAAGTAACTAATTAGTATTACTACTGGAAAAGGAAAGGAGGGAAAAAGAAAAGATGAAGATGGACTAGCATAACGACTTACATTATGCTGGAATTAACTGAAGAATTAAAAAACGACAAAGGGTCGAAGCAGAGACTTGAAATGAGGAGGACCCCACTCCAGCGACTCCCAACTTGCCTCATCATCTACTACTATCTCCCTAAGAGAAGGGAAGCTGTTATTTAGTATGGGCAGATGCAAAGGAATCCTCTTCAGCTTCGGACAATCCAATAATCCAATATTTTGGATGGAATCACAATTTATCGTCCCATCATATATGCCTTCCAGTTCTGGTAGTGTAATTAGATTCAAGAAGTTTAACTTTGGCAAGGAGGAATGGATGGTACTGATGTTTATACAGCTGACTTCATCTCCTAGTTGTCGCCGCTGTCCTTCAAAGCCTATTATCTCCTCCATCCTTTTGCAGTCATGCACTAGAATGCCTTGGATATTAGGGAGGTGGAGCAGCAATTCATGAGTAAGAAGCTTCTGCATGTTGGGGCATCGCTCTATCCAAAGATACGTAAGAAGAGAAAGGGCACCGGGTGGCATAGCTTGGGGAGCCCTTCCAATTATCTCCTCCATTTTCTCACAATGCTGTACTGTAACCTCTCTCAGGTTAGGAAGGTGAGGCAGCAACTCAGATTCCACCACGCTCTTCATGTTGGCACAGCGCTCTATCACAATCTTTTCTAGGTTAGGGAAGGCAGGGAGTGGCGTTGCAAATATTGCTCCTGCTGCAGTTATCCCCTGTAATTCCTCACAGTTTTTTATCACAATCTGTCGTAGATGCGGAAGCGTAACTTTAGAACGATTCCCAAAGAGATACTTCAGTTTGGGACATCTCTCGACAGTCAGCATCTTAAGACTAGGGAATAGGAGAGGGAAGTCATGATTGTCGATTACTTCATCTACTCCTCCGCAAAGCATCTGTAAGTTTACCCATTCTTCCATTGTTAGCAACTTGAGGCTTTCAAGTGGGCCGATGTTGGACAAATTTGTCATGCCTCCACATTTTCTCCCCACCAATCTCTGCACGTCTGGCGCAATCAAAATAGAATCCTCATTGCTTTCCCCTCCTGCCCTGACAATAGCATAATTGCAACAATCAATGTACATTTTCCTCTCCGAAGTCCCAAATCTTGGATCATCATATACACTCACAAACCACAATGATTTTTCTTGATTCACCACAAGTTGGTAATAGTGATGAGGGCCACTCTGTTGGAGAAATCTCATGTATTTATTGAAATCAACGACGTTCTGGAAAGAAGAATCAAGAGTCTCCAATGCCCATAACTTTGTCACGTCTTCTCCCTTCACTTCCACAATCTTTAGATATTGCAAGTTTGCCAAACCTGCCAAATTCCCTTCCACTAATCTTTCTATACCTGATTTGGATAAGTCGAGGTATCTCAAGTTTACCAATGTTTCCAAGCCCTCCACTGCTTTCAAATATCTACATCCATGAACATCCAACTTCCTCAATGAACTCAGCTTTCCTAAATAAGGAATACGACACAATTCCCGACACTCCCTCAACAACAATGCCCTTAAGTTTACCAAATCTGAGATGGAATTGGGAAGCTCTCTGATCCCACATCCACTCAGGTTTAGAACCTTCAACCTCTCCAATCGCTTGAAGAAAGAGTTAGGGATCAGTACATCCCCCATAAGCTACCATTTAATAGCAAAGTCGCCAGTTTAGGACAGTTTGGTGACATGTTCGATGGAATAACCCTAATGTAATTCTCCATGAAAGAAACTTTCTCTACACCATCCATCCAGCATTCCTCACTCAGAAGCCTTGTCAAACCCTTGCCCGCTTTAACCATGGAAGTCGCACTCATGACATGCAAAGCCATATCTCTGATCAAATCATGCATCTTGACCATACCCTTGATCATTTTCCAACAAGCAAACATTTTCAAGTTTGTTCAGTATGGTAAGACCTCTATCATAACATTTCTCCCTCTTATCCAATCCATGAATCAATCCTTCATCAATAAAAAATTCTATCAGCTCAAACTTAGGAATTAGTCGGTCTTCTGGATAAAGTGCACAGCATAAGAAACATTGTTGGACTTCATGATTACTCAGGCGACTGTAACTTAATTTTAAATTTGCTAAAACCTTCTTTTCCATATCCATTTGCCCCATGTTAGATTCTTTCAATCTCTCTAAGATATCCTTCCATTCAAACAGATCACTTACTCCTCTCATGGTTCTTGCCATCGTGATGATTCCTAGTGGTAGACCAGCACATTCTTCTACAATTAGCTTCATAACGGCTTCAATTTCCAAACTAAGAGCTTCAGGTCCAAGTTCCTTCAAAAATAGGCTTTGTGCCTCATTAGGAGACAAAGGTTCGATTTTTATCTTCTCCTGACAATGCATCTGGCGGCATACTTCGAAGGACCGAGTTGTTAACACCAACTTAAGTCCATCAGCTTCAACAGGGATACCCACCTCATCAAGATCAAAATGTTCCCATACATCGTCAAGGATAAGTACAGACTTCCCTCTTTTACTTAATTGATCGAACAACATTGCAGCTCGTTTCATCGCATTTTCTTCTTTTAGATTACCTAATTTTAATGCCTTCCAAATGTCACCTTGCAGCTTATGTATGTTGAGATCTTGTGACACAGCAATCCACAATACATTAATATGGTTTGCTTTCTTTAGGAGCCTATTATGTACATGCACCATAATGGTTGTTTTTCCGACACCGCCCATACCGTAAATGCCCAATCGTGATATGTGATTCTCTGTTAGGCACCGCAAGATCTTCTTAGTATTTGTCTGAAATGCCTTACCTGCCTCCAACTTTCGTTCTATTAATATATTGACTTTGGCATCTCCCACCTCAAACAGTCCTTCTGGAAATTTGCTTTTTATGATAAGGTCTTCTGCTTCTTTCATCAACATATCCACATGTTGTTGTGGTGGCAAATTTTCTGCGCTTGCTGGTGCAAGACTTTGGAAATTTTTCCTAAGCTTTTCCACGTTTGTCAACCAATTCACAACTTCTATTCTCTGCTTCTTCAGAGATAGAGATGCAGCAAACTCTAACTCATCCTTTATGTCAGCTTCTCTATTGTAGAGTCGTTCTACCTTTCTTTTTAAAGCTCCATTATATTCAAAGTTGCCAGTGTTTGGATGACTCGTGATTGGCACGCCTCTGTATATACCTAATTGTGAATTAAGAATTCTACGTGTTACATCCTAATGTAAGCGTTCATCCTTCTCCCTAATTTTGTAACATCAGGATACAGAAGGATCAATTTAGATGAATAAATATGTACCTTGCAATGATGATGGACTGCTCGCATCTATGTCCATCGGAGCTTGCGGGAAACATGTAATCAAGAACTGGTTATTCTGTGATGGTGATGACACGCTTGGGTGATGCTCTATGTTCATTGTCTCAAGATTAAGAGGTTGATCTGGAAGACTTTGCAATGGAGGGTGCCGGGAAGCTGGTCGCAAAAGTAAAGCAGATTAAAATCATTATTAACAATCCTGATCAATCAACCATTGAATTTTCAAAACAAGCCACGAGTGCAAGTAGAGTTAAAATCTAGACTTAATCCCACAAAACATCTACACTGAAACTAACATTTACATCTGTTTGATATTCTCATATAACATTCATCATTAAAAAATGAGTGAAAGTGCACATATCAAACATTCAAGGATACGCCTGTAATTAGGAAGTTAAATAAGGAGACAGTCAGCAGAAAAGAGAAGGATCACTTCAAGGCATACCTAGTGATGACAATGGGTCTTCTGTGTTAGTTCCACCCTCCGAAACTAGGGAATCCACAACCAGTTTCTCAAAAGAGCAAGGGCCAGTGGAAGGTTGTGATGCACTTGGCGGAGAAATGTCCATTGAAGCTTGTGAGGGAAAGGAACTAGTCTCATTTTCACATTCTTCATCACATAGCAGAAGTGGCTGTTGACTAAAATGCTCGACGGCATTGGTTAGACTTGTGGCATTGGACAGCGGAACTACTTTGGCAATAGGGATTTGATTGCAGTCTTGCAAACAATTTGAAGTGCCTCCATGAAGGGATTGATCATTTTGTGACGACGATGGGCCCGTTCGATTCTGCAGGTCACTCATTTGCATTTCCTCAGAATAGGGAATATCAAGAAGATAAGACATCCACTCTGCTGAAGATATTTGTGGACATGAAGCACTTTCATCTCTCCATTGTTCATCAAAGCCGGAATGAGTTTGATTGGAATGTCGGGGAGTGCCAATTGTACTTGTGCCACTGAGAGGGGGACCAGGCACAGCAACACCAGGTCTAGTTGACTGATGCAACCCATTTGTCACACTGTTATTAAGGGATCGATGATTTTGCGATGGCGATGGCATTCTACTATTCTCTTGTTCATACCTTGTCTCGAGATCAATAGACTGATCAAAAAGCTCTGGTAGCTGACTTGGATCAAGAAAAATTGAAGCCGGCAGATCGGTTGAAGGTTGCTGGAGAGATGAAGTTTTTTCGTTTCCACGTTCATCATTCAAGCGTTGAATTCCGTTCTGCCAATGGAAAGATGGTTGCTGTGGGATGCTTCGATTCGAGTTCTGCATATCATGGTGACTCGAAGGATGGTCACTACCAAGGACTACAATTTGGCCCATACCGTCACTTCTTCGCCCTGTTACCTCAATAGATGCGCCTCCCCTGTTGATTGCATCCGCGACACTTTTACCTCTCATCGCTTTCAAAGCTTCGGATCTCACATGCTCATCAACTCTCTCGCATGGTTTAATACCATAGCACGGAACCCCCGCGAAGTGTGCCCTGATCCTCGTAGCACTTCCACCAAAATCCTTGCCACAAAACTTACACTTCCACTTGTTCGTCACAACCTCCACATGCCTCCGAAATGGATCAACCTCTCTAGGCATCACTTATTCTGAGCTACAAAAGAGGAGACAACTTCGAGCTAACTAGAAAAGGATGAAGTCAGACAAGATCTGCATGTATAAAAAAGAAGCCATACTAAATCCTTTCCCAGTCACCCAGTAAGCAGAACCACCTGAGGATCTCTCAGAGTAGGCAAATAGCACATATAGAGAAGAACCGACAAAATTGGAAATTCCAAAGTAGCAAACATAGATGAAAAGAAAGGACCAAAGCTGCTCTGGCAATCTGGACCTCGAAAAGAGATTAGTATCAGGAATTCAAGAAGGTTATCAGTTTAAGTTTTCAGAAGTTTAGGGATTCGTCAGGCTTTGGGGGTACTCGAAAAAGATCAAAGGTCGGGCGTTTCATAAAATGGGAAAACAGAGTCAACAGCCGTCCGGAGGAGCAAAATTTCTTACATGCACTATAAGGAAAGGACCTTTTGGATTATCGTACCGGACCAACGTCGAGGAAGTAGCCGCCAGGTTCAACCTCCATGGAAAGATGACACGTGGTGGGTGGCGCTGGAAACCACAAATAGAAAAAAAGAACCAATCCCGTAAATGCAAATCTTGTATTTAGATACGGTTTTGCGTTTGTCATTTTGTGCTATTAAATCCTCCAACTTGCAATTAATTTTTTTAGCTCTTTTTCTTCTTTTGTTTTTGGGGGTTGGTAAGGAGCTGTTTGGTAGAGTTTCCATAAGTCGAAGAGACGAAAAAAGGATGAAACTTAGAGAGGGGGAGAGAGAGGGAGGGGCAAGACTTTTAGTTAATATTGTCGCTGTAATGTGAAGAAGCGGCAAGGACAAGAGTAATTTGCTTGGTACTTGTTTTTAAAATAGCTAGTAGTGGTCTTACAATATCTCATACAATAACAAAATAAGAGATCTTGAATTCATATCTTTAAACTTAGGCCAACATCTAATTTTCGCGTGAGGGGAGTATTAGAACATTTAAATATTAAATCGAACATTCATTTGATAGTTTAAGCTATTAAAATAGTTGATAATGATCTCAAAAATCTCACAGTTTCATAAGATAAAAGAGAAATTGCATAAATTGTGCTCTCAATTTCATTATAAGATGAATTATCCATAAAATCGAATCTCCTTTCCATGTGTTGATGCTCTGTTCATTTTTATTTTTTTTCGGTGGGAATATTATGCTGTCTTAGGTAAAAAGCAAGAAAGAAGAAAAGGAAAAAAAAAATTAGAGTTAGATTCAAACCAACCCAAAGAAGTTGGAAAAGCAAAAGAAGAATTTAGGAGAGAGGCCACGTATAACCTTTTTTGTTCAATCCCCAATTTATTTAAGTAGTATAGAAAGTTTTGATAGTTTCTGGAGGGGCTAAGATAAGGAAAACTGCATGGATATAGGGGAGTCAAGCAAATTGTCAAATTTGTACCGACGACATGCACATCATGCAAGTTGAAAACATACAGCGTTGGCAGAATGCTCTTGGCTATGTTATTCAGAAGAGCTTTTTAAACCACTGGCTTCTTTCTTGCATTTATGGTGTCTTGACTTTATTGTCACCATGGGGATGTTTGATTTAGTTAAGTCTGTGAAGGTGACACCGTGAAAGTCCTGGGTAGTCCAGGAAAGAATTGTCCTTCATTCTTGTATATTTGGCACAATCCAGAGCAATAGTCCTTGAGTTGGTACTGACAAGGGGTCCCTAAGGTAATGATAATCTGAACATAACTCCACGAGTACTTAGGGCCCGTTTGTTTTTATTTTTTTTTTCTGTTTTTGAACAATTTTTCTTTTTTTGTTCTTAACAAAAAAAAGAACAGTAATCGCATTGTGTGCGTTTTGTTCCAAAATCGTTTTTTTTTGTCTTAAACACATCCAACAGAAACACTTCTTTTTCTTCTTCTCTTTTCTTCTTCTTTTTCTTTCTTTTTTCTTTGGCCGGTCGCCGGCCTCGGCCGTGGCCGGCGACCGCCCGTCGAGGGCGGCGACCTCGCCGAAGTGTCGTCGTGGCTGGGCGAGGCCGCCGGCCCTCGTCGGGCCGGCCGCCGGCCATAGCCGAGGCCGGCAACCGGCCAAAAAAGAAAAAAAAAAAAAAAAAAGGAAAAAAAGAAAGAAAATAGAAAAAAATAAAATAAAAATATTAAAAAAGTAAAAGAAATAAAAATTATACAAATTTACCAAACGTGTTTCTGTTCATTTTTTATTCCTGCAACAAGTTTACCAAACGCGTCTTTTTGTTCAAAAATTGTTCCCCGGAACAGAAACACTTTTTTTTATTTTTTATTTCGTTCATTCGTAAATAATTTTTAAATGTAAATGTTACTAAACGCACCCTTAAGAACCAGATAATGGATTACAACAAGGGTTTCGATCCTCGCAAATTCGTTTCTTGGGCATACACGAGGCCCTCCTCCAAAAGGAATAAAGCTATAGGGTGGTACTGACTTCTGGTTTTCAAATCTAGCAAGATCAAACTTTGATGGCTCCGGGAATATGCTCTCATCTATGTGTCATGTTTGATGCCCAGAAAACCTAAGTCACACATCAAATACTGAATGTATGTTGACGAACCGGTTTCCCAGATAGAGAGAACAAATAGCAGATGGTGCAAGCAAGCATTTGGAGAGATTGGAATAGTTATTTGCATCCTTACCTGCCAGCCTTTAGGAATGAGGTACCCACCGTGGTCAATATCCCTTAATGCCAACCTAAAGACACCAAAAACAGGCGGAACCATCCTTAGAGTTTCCATCGCTACTCTCCATGTGTACTTCATCCTGGCAAGGTCTTCCCAAGTTAAAGGTTCTTCCGAGGTCTTGCTTTTTGCTACCTCTTCTTGTTCTGCAATAGCAAAACAAGCTTATTAATTATTCCAATAAGGGGAAGGAACATACTTCTGAGCTTTGTTATTTAAGTTGACATCTGGCTTTGGAAACTCAGACAAATTTATGCATTGATTTTCCCTATATCTATCAAGCCATCCATTATCCATCAGCAAATGGAGTTCATTCATTATCCTTACGCAGCTTGGGTCATGGTTCAAGAGTGAACTAGGTTTGAACAAGTTCTTCATTTTGTTTCAATTTTTCTTCCTTTTTGGGCTGCAGGAATCTCTATGCAGATTAGACAAATCTAGAAAGATGCCGGGGTTAGAGGATGTTTACCTTGAAGAACTGCTTTATAAACAGCAGGATTCTTATATAAAAGACGCAGCACAAAAGTTATAAGTATGGATGATGTATCATGTCCAGCAATCATGACAAGCGTGATATTGTGCAGAATTTCCTTGTCAGTCACAACTCGTTCATTTTCTTCATTGTGCTTACTTAACAAGCACGTGATTAAGTCTTGATGAGGGGATGGACTGTGCTGCTCTAGTTTCACTTTCTTCTCTTGTACAAGTTCCTTTAACATATTTTGGACCCTGGAGCTTGCATGGAAGCTCCAATTGTAGCGTGTGAATGGCAGGTTTACTGGTATGGACCACATTCCCTCTCCCATTTCATGAAAGTTTTCCAAGAATTTCTCTCTTTCAGCTTCTTCCTCCATGCCAAAGAGAAGAGACCATATGATGTTGAATGTAAGGATTTTCATCAGGGGCAATGCCTATAGGAAGATCAAAACATTATTGTCATTCACTCTTCTTCCGTTTATTGAAGAGATTGTGCACAATCCAGTATATGCATTCATTCTCACAGTCAATACATGCGGAGGCAATACAAGTGCGAACCCCAGTCATACAAGACTATTGTGTGCATACACCATGTGTATCTTAAGATCTAATATGTCTCGATGTATCTCAAACAGATCAAAGCAACAGTGAGAGTCTATAGAACATCGAAATACCGCAACTTTTTCCTTTCCCTGCTAGTGCAACTCGATGTGCTTCCTGACTTCTTCATCTATTTTTCCCATGTACTGCTTCAGCAATTCTGGTCTCAAGAACAACATGAGAGACTCTCTCACACGTCTGTGATCTTGGCCACTGAGTTCAAACAGACTGCAGTCTCCCAGAATTGCGCAGATGGATGATGGCTACTTGTTGGCAAGCATGCTGCTGTCTCCATAGAATATAAACTTGTTTGCTACTGGTCCATGAATGAACACCGTCAGTTTGCCGAAGAGGGTGAGCTTTGAGATTGGTCCATACTTCCTCACCCTTTCTTGGAGCCATTCTTCTCTTGTGTTTGTCCTCATGGCTTGGAGCATGCCGATGCTTTGGCCTATTATGGGGATTCCCAATGATCCTAGAGGTAGCTTTCTTGATGATCCTCTTCTTCTCCACTTCTCCAGCTTAATAGAAAGAGAACTGCAGAAGAAAGAGAAGAAAAGTGATCAAAACGTTCATTGTCATGGGTTTAAGTATGTGTGTGTGGGTGTGGGTGGGTATGTGTGTGATAAGGGGAAAGCAAGAGAGTTTCATAGCTCTTAGGTATTTTGTCAGTTTCTAATCTAGTATTTTAGGTGGTTGATTCCTTTAGGAATGTCGAATGAAGATTACCATGTAGAAAACACATCAACTTTGATACAACTCCAATTAAATAATAAGATTCTGCCGATTTGTACAGCATATCAAATGCTTTATCGAAAAATTGTGGTTGAGATAAAACAGATAGCATAAGACTGACCTACCAAGGATCATGTTTTATCCCAAGTGTATTCAGCAGAAGGGAATAATTTGAAAACAGCGGAGATGGAGATATAATGGATGTGACCCCTTGTTTGGTTTCAACAACGGAGTTGAGCCCGAATGTGTATCACTTTGTATTTGTTTCAGTCACCATCGTAACTCAACCAAAGGGTAACAAAATATAATTTTGAAAAATGTGAATCTGGCGAAATGGAATCGTCCATCGGGAGCAAAACCAACTCTGAATATGTCATGCAAAATCCAACAAAACTTGTGTGACAAATGGACTACAGTCGTCGGAATTTGAAGACCAGAAGATCAATTTCTGGACGATGACTCTACTTATTATCAGCAAATGATGGAACAGTATAGTTCCTGCGCAATTGGAACTTAACTTCTCTGAACAACAACTCTCAAGGTGTCTGATTCTGCACACTGAACGTGGCCTTATGTCATGTTTGGTTGGATTGGACCTTTGTTTGGTTTGCATAGATTTTGAGTGGATGGAATGGAATGCCCTTCCAACAATCGGGGAAACTTGGCTTCACTCTAAGAAACACCATAGTTTTCAGATGTTGCAGGTTTTCTGCGCTTGCTGGTTCAAGACTATGGAAATTTTTCTTCAGCATTTCTACGCTTTTAAATCAATTCATAACTTCCATTCTCTGCTTCTTCGGAGATAGAGATGCAGCAAACTCTAACTCATTCTTTATGTCAGCTTCTCTGTTGTAGAGTGGTTCTTTCTTTCTTTTCAAATCTCCAATTTTTTCAAAATCGCCTGTGTTTGGATGACTAGGGATTGGCATATTTATGGCTAATTTGTTAAATAAAAAAACTGTGTTAGATCCTGATGAAAGCATTCATCCTTCACCCTAATAAAGTAACATCAGTATAGATAAGCATTAATTTAGATAATTAAACATGTATCTTGGGACCATATGAGTCTTCTTTCTTCTTCATCCCATTAATGGACTTATTTTCATGTAGCAGCTTCCATACTGCGCTTCCTATTTCTAATCCTTTTGGTCTAGTAAATATGAGCATTTACAATATAAGATTCCTTTTGCAACAAGGAATGGCACATCAAAAAATTTAGTCATCTGCAACTTCAAATTTGCAGGAAAGCATGCTCAAGCAGCATGGCAGCTGGAGGCCTCTCGGCAGGCTGTCTATGGAAGCAGCACTGCAGGAAATCCTTCCACTCCACAGATAACATCTCAGGTATTAGTGGAGCACTTCACATTACCTTAAACATAGCCGCAGCCTGCATTGAATGATTAAGCCCTTAAACAGAAACTAAAGACACGAATCACATGCCAAAAGGTAATATGCACAGTACTGAACTTCCAGCAGAAAGAAGTGACAGATTTGGTCCAAGGACAAATAGAGAAAATGAAAAAGCAATGCAGTGTTCTTACCCACTCATACTCACTCCAAGGATGTTTCCCAGAAAGCATTTCGATAATAGTACATCCCAAACTTCAGATGTCAACGGTACGATTAAGATCCGTGCTGTTATCATTCGCCATCAAGGATTGTATGAATTGCAGGATACACTATTCCATCATTCCACCACAACAAAAAAAGAATGTGGCATTAATGTTCACAAAAGCAAAGTACTTCTGGAGCCATCCAGTTGAGATTTGCCTTCAAAGGGTGGTAAGCTGCTTGTTCAGTTAGCTAAGAAACGGTAGGACATTAGTAAAACCAAATACTATTTGATGTGTTCATGGAACGCTGGATAAAATTGCAACATCTTTAGACATAGATACATTAGATTGATAAAAGAACTAAATCAACAACTTTCGACTTATGTTTACTCATCACTGAGAAAAAGGACCATGAAGCAATCAACAAAATGATCAAATGCTTCAGAACTGAGAAAGAGAGCAAATACTTTAGCTCTGTCCAGAATTCCATTCTATGGACCAGTACACTTTTCAATTACCCCATGTTAGGAAGCAGACACTTCTTACTTTGACTAAATTGGATCCTTCTCTTGGAAGGCAGAGTAGCAGCAAAAACAATGCAAGAAGAACCTTGCACCAAAGGTATTGCACTCTATCCATTACACCTCTTAGAAACATTTTAGAAACCAGAAGAAGAGGAAAGAACTTTCATTAGGTTTTGGCATCTAAACATAGCAAGGAATCTTTTCCGGTTTATGCAGTAACTTTACCCAAAATGATGGGAAAAAAAAGTGAGGAAAATCATTCACCAACATTTCATCAATTTGTAATAGACTTTGGCACAGATGAAATGCCATAGACCAAATAATGAAAATTACACATTGAGAGACCATAGAAGAAGAATAACAAGCTTGCATGTTTTCTCTCTCTCTCTCTCTCTCTCTGTTTTTCCTTTTTGCGCCTAACCTAGTCTATCGGTCACCTTGACATCATCACATTTGCCAGTAAATGCACCACAGATCAGCCAGGAATTTCTACATGCACTCTGTAGTCTTGTAGTGAAGAGGTGGAAACTCACATGTTTAGTGATCCCAAAGTCAGCAAGTTTGACTATCCCAGATTCATCCACAAATAAATTAGCTCCCTTTAAATCCTTGCGCAGGCCAAGAGTTTTCACAGGTTTGTAAGCACAAACAAGAAGGTCCCATCATACTTATCCAATATGCAATTCGTCTCATCATGCTTGATCAATTGTTTAGAATTACCCATCTATGGAGTTGTTAAAATGCAGGTAAGCCAATCCAGTCACAATATGGCAGGTAAAATTGCAGACAATCGATTTCTGTTGGGGCCCCAAGATGCTCCTGGATATGCTTGTCTATTGAACCATGATGTGCATATTTTAGACATATGTTAAGCCCATCCTCAACCTGAGTATCTATGAATATGTTGAAATTTTGGTGAGTCAAATTATGAATGCCCAAATTGAGCTGGAACGTATAGATGCCATGGAAAGGTGACTTACAATAATACTGCAGGATGTTCGGATGTCCAAGCTGGCTAAGTACTTCAATTTCCTGCAGTAGCAAAGCAATCAATTACCTGGAAATGAAAAGAGAGTTTTTCCAGCATATTTAGATCAGATGAGAGGATAGATGTCCTAGAGCATTAAAAAAAAAAAAAAAATTACCTGCTTTAACTGCCTTATGCACTCAGCCGAATTTGGATCATTAGGCAATAACTCAAACTCCTTCAACACACATAGAGCTCTTGTTTCTCTATCACGTAACCTGTCAAATTTTAGCCAACTGGATGTCTAAAAATATGCAACATGTCAAAGTTTCCCAGAGCTAACTTGCTGATTGCTTCAATGTAAAACACTTCAAAAGTGCCACTTCCAACAAGCTGGCCTTTTTGCCATTGACTTGCTAGTGGTAACTGCTCTGTTCTTTCAACAACTTGAGTTTTAACAGGAGCTGAAGCTGTAGGGTTCTCCATCTATCCATGACTTTGAGGCATCAAAAGAGGCACAACTGGTAAATTTGCATGAAGGGTGATTACTGAGCAATTCTTTCTTCTTCTTTATCTTCTACACCTTAACTTAAAGCGAGGCTGAGATGAATTTGTACAACAAAGGGCAACAAGAAACTTCCTGGCCTACATTCCAGATGTGATAAAATTACTGAGTAGTTCAAATATTGGATATCGAATAGTTTAATGTTGAAACAGTTTAATCAGTGTTATGTTGCTCTGATCCAAAAGAGCGAAGCAGCATTTGTGGCACATCTTCAATCAACAAGTTTAGGCAATATCATATATAATCTTTTCAAAAAAATATAAGGAGGTGGTTTTGCCCAAAATTTTAAGTGCACTCGATGGGACTCGCTTTTGTTTGCACTTTGGATACCTCTCTCCATCTGCTCTTGTTTGAATCAGAATGTGGCTTGTTCTGGCGAGGGAGGGAGGTGTTAACTTAGCTGAACACAAATGATCGATAAAAAAATGTTCATGATGATGCAGAAGTAGGCAGAGAAGTAAAAATTAATTATTTGCCACTTTCACTCTAAACCCTGCTCGCGGATTTGATTGAAGTGTTCTCTCTTTCCCTTTCTTGTATCCATTCCATACGTAGCCAAATAGTATGTTTTTATGTATAGACTGATGATGGGAGCATTTAGTGGCTTCTTAACAGTGCAAAGTTCGGCTGACTGACCGATCAAAATCACAAAGGAGAAGCTAATGAGTTGATAAGCGATCAACAGGTCCATCATATTACAATGTCATTGCCGTAAGAAGAATAGCGCCTTTCTCTGGCTAAGGAGAAACAGCAGGCAGTTTGACACTGTAATACAAACAACCATTCTTACTCACGCGAATCTACATTGCTCTTACAGAAAACAGGTTGCGGACAAATGGACGCCAATTGTAGCAGCTCAGTCACACAATGTTCCATGAGGTCATAAATTGAGTCAATTTAAAAAGCCTTAGCTGCAAGTGAACGGAGGTCCGGCGAGTTGGTGATGCATGTTACTTTGCACTTGATCAGTTTTCAGAACATCTAATTTGGGGGGCTCCGCCAGCCTTCAGCGCCATCTTAGATTGTCCGCTCTTAGAAATCTGTAATGTGGCTGTAGTACTCGATCTTTGGGATGGTCCCATTCCAAAGGTCTCCCACGTTTCCTCAGGTCCAGAACTTATAATTGGCAGATGCCCCTCATCAGATAGTGTGTTGGGATGTATGTGTTAATTGTGAGAAAAGTCTCACATCAAAGAATTAGTGTGATGTGGTGTGTTGTTAATATATCATAGTTGGCCCATATAACTTCATTGAATTGGAGAGAGATTCATGGGCCTCACCTTTGAATTCTATATTAGGTTTGCTCCACCTTCATTTTTAGGTATCCAGATTCTGTCCTTTAGATATTCGGCAAACATAGAAATAAATTGGGGACCTACCATTCAATGATCCCCGTGGAGTAGGTACCAACACATTAGCTTCTACGTTATAGGCCACCACCTATTCCAGATTCCACTTTATATTACAGCACCTTTCGACAGAGAGTGGAATGTTCAGTTTCGGACACTCCTGTACGTCAACGAATGCACTGGGGATGAAACTTAAGGCGCCTTCCCATATGCTTTTCAGTTTTGAAAGCTGGTATAGCACCAAACTCTTCATGTTGCCGCAGTTCTCTACACTGATAGTTTCAAGTCCGGGGTTGATGCAACTGAGGTAGTCATCCCTTTCTATTCTCCCGCATTCATATATAGCAACAAAACGGAGAAGAGGGAGGGAGAATTTAGACTCGGGCCCAAACAAATACTTCAATTTCGAACACATTCGATTTCAAGTGTCTCAAAAGAAGGGAAGAGAGGGGCTAAGAAGGCGCAAGTGTTGCGTACTTCTTCTTCATCTACTCTAGCTCCCCCAAAGAGCAACACCAAATTGTTCCATTCTATTATTATTAGCACCTTCAGGCATCGGAGTAGGCCAACACCGGACAATTTTGTCATGCCAAGGGAATTACTCCCTATAAAGAACTCCACATCTCCTAAAATCAAAATTGAATCGTTATTTCTTTCCTCTCCCGCTCTGGCCATAGCATAGTTGCAAGATCTGATTTCCACAGATTTTGGGGAATCACGAAATTTATCGTCATACTTTATTGTTTTTGCTGGCAAAATTTCAGGATCAGCATACACATGCAGTTACAGACCACAATGACTTTTCTTGATCCACAGTGAGTTTGTAATTATGGCGACCCCTCCTTTCCATAAACCTCACCTATGTGTTGAAATCATCAACATTGCCAAAATTGCACTTTAGTCTCTCCAATGCCTTCAATTGTATCACCTCTTCTGCCTTCACCTTTCCTGCAATCTTAAGATATTGCAAGTTCACATTTCTCCTCAGTGTTCCTTCCAATAATCTTTCAACACCAGTTTCAGATAGGTCGAGGTATCTCAAATTCCTCAACTCTTCCAAGCCCTCAACCGCTAACAGAGAGACACATCCATTTACGTCCAACTTCCTCAAAGATTTCATCTTTCCTAATTAAGGAATACACTGTAATAACTGACAGTTTTCTAAGCGACAATGCCTTCAACTTTGCCAATTTCGACACGGAATCTGGAAGTTTACTTATTGCACATCCACTTAGGTTTAGAACCTCCAGCTGCGGCAATTTCATGAAGAAAGAATCTTGGAGCTGCATGTTTTCCAAGTGAATTTAGTAGCAAAGTTGATAGTTTAGGACAGTTTGGTGACGCATCTGGCTGAATGTCCTTGATCTGACCACACATCAAAGAAACTTTCTCTAAGTCCTCTGTCCAATACTCCTCATTCAGTATCCTCCGCATACCCTGGCCCGCTTTTACCATATAAGCCATACTCATGATGTGTAATGCCGTGTCTCTAGTCAAATCACGCACCCTGACACAACCATAATCAACTTTCAGCAAGGAAGCCTCTCGAAGCATGTCCACTATGGCAAGACCCCTGTAATATTGTTCCTCCCTTCTACTCAATTCATCAAGAAATCCCTCATCAATAAAGTATTCTATCAATTGCATTTGCTCGATCGATTTATCTTCTGGAAATAGAGCACAGAATAAGAAGCACTGTTTAACTTGAGGGTCTGATAAGCGTTCGTGGCTGAGTGTTAGTACCGGGAAGACTTTATCTCCCATCCCTGTGTGTTTTGTATGGCATCTCTCCAGTTTATTCATTGTGTCTCCCCACACAGCAACATTATTCTCTCCCTTCATGCTACTTGCCATTGTGTTAATTGCGAGTGGCAAACCTGCGCATCTAATTGCGATATTACTTGCAACCTTTTCCACTTGTATATTGGTTAGCGGTTTAGGCCCAAGTTCCTCCACGAATAATTTCCACGCTTCTTCTTCACCTAAAGGTTGAATTTTAATCTCTTCAAAATCCATTCTAATGCACTTTCACTTCTTTTCTTTTTCTTTTTTTGGGGGTTTCCTCGCTTGTGTTTTGTTGATGTGGGGCTTTTTTGGAGCCGCATCAATTCCGTTCACTTTTGATGAATAATTGTACTTCGTGCAAAATGTTTATGATAAGAATGCACTCTGTAATAAAACATTTAAATTAAGTAACGCTGTCAAATTGCTTAGATTGAAGCCTACCGCTAGTCATATCACGCCAGAAGAGCATACATCATATTTTGTTGACATACAGTTATTCTATAATCAATCCTTGTAATTAACTCAATATATTTGATGTTAATTTTTTATAATCAAGAAAGTTACTAACTACTATGAAACCTTTTTAGCTAATATAACCATTTCTATAAACTTATTTTTCTATAAGCAGAAGTAACTCTTTTCAATGTGATAACTTGTAATGAACTATATAGACTTTTCCCCAAATTAATTGGTAAGTCTTCTTAAGGCAGAGTGAACTTAAATGTATCTGGAAGCAGTGACTCCTTAAAGTGTTAAGTAATTCCCCGAAATAAATAATTCTTTACTGTGTTGGGAAGTTTTTATACTGAAAATAGTTCTTAAATGTACGTTTTACCATGAAAGAAACCTATTGTCGGCCCTCCTTCGCATTGCTAGATCCTGCGTATTCCATCATTCCGCCATAAAAATAAAAATAAAAGAATGATGTTCACAAAAGCGAGCCATCCAGTTTAGAATTCCCTTCAAAAAGCGGCAAGCTACTTGTCCAGATAGCTAAGAAATGGTAGGACATTGGTAAAGCCGAAGACTATTTGGTGTGTTCGTGGAACACCGGATGGAACAACATCTTCATCGACATAGATACATCAGATCGATAAAGAGAACTAAATTGACCACTTTCGACTTACGTTAGCACGTTACCGAGAAAAAGAACCACGAAGCAATCAATAAAATGATTTCAGCAAATGCTTCAGAACTTGAAAAGAGAGCAACAATCCGTGGCTACTGTCCAGAATTCCGTTCTATGGACCAACACACTTTTATTTACCCCATGTTAGGAAGGAGGTCCTTCTTACTCTGACAGTCTGACTAAATTCGATCCCTCTCTGGTAAGGCAAAGGAGCAGCAAAAACAACACCAGAAGAACCTTTCACCACAATATTGCACTCTATCCGCCACACTTCTTAGGAACTGTTTACAAACTAGTAACAAAGGAAAGAATTCTCATCAGGTTTCGAATCTATTTTCAGCAAGAAATCTTTTACGGTTTATGCAGCATAGTAACTTTACCCCCCAACAATGGGAAAAAAGTGTGAAGAAAATTATTCAATAACATTTCATCCATCTATAATAGACTCTGCACAGATGAAATGCCACGAGCCAATAATGAGAAGCACGCATTGAGAGACCATTGCTGAAGAATAACAAGCTAGCATATTTTCTATTTTTGTATTATTCTTTTTGCGCTAACCTAATCTATTAGTCACCATGACTTCACATTCGCCAGTAAATGCACCACGGATTAGCAAGAATGTGAGATTTTGTGAGATCATAGCCAACGATTCTAAAAATTTAAGCGGTTATATAAAGGTGTGATTTATTATTTAAATATTTTAACACTTTTCTTCACGCTTAGTCTAGCCTTCCGCCTAAAACTAAGTGTGGAAATTTCAATGGGGAGGCAAATGGGACATGGTGAAATTTGAACTTTGGACCTTCAGTTCTGATACCATATGAGAATTCATAAAACCATAACTAAGTGTCCTAAAAGCTTAGGACAGTTGACAATGGTTTCACCAAAATCTCACAAAGGAATTTCTACATGCACTTGGTAGTCTTGCAGTGAAGAGGTGGAAACTCACATGCTTAGCGATCCGAAAGTTAGCAAGTTTAACCATCCCAGATGCATTCACAAATAAATTAACTCCCTTTAGATCCCTGCGCAGGCCAAAGAGTTTTCACAGGTCTCGATGTACAAGGAAGGTCTACTAGTCCTTATCCAATATGTAAGTCATCTCATGATGCTTGATCAAAGGTTTGGGATTACCCATGTATGGAGTTGTCAACATGCGGGTAAGCCAATCATGTCATAATTGGCGGGTAAAATTGCAAACAACCAATTCTATTAGGGGGCCAAGGTGCTCTTGTATATACTTGTCCATCGAACAATGATGCCATATTCTAGATATATGTTAAGTCGATCCTCGACCTTAGTATGAATAAATTATGTTGAAATGTTGATGAGTCAAATTATGAATGCCCGTTGAGCTGGGACGTGTTGATGCCATGGAAAGGTGACTCATAATTTCATTGTTATTGTACTGTAGAATGTTCGGATGTCTAAATTGGCTAAGTACTTGAATTTCCTGTGTAGAAGGTTGAAGAATATCGAGGCAGCAAAGCAATCAATTACCTGGAAATGATAAAAGAAAGTTTCCGCGGCATACTTAGATCAGATGAGAGAATGGATTGGATCCCAGAGCATAACAAACGAAATTACCTGTTTTAACTGCCTCATGCACTCAGCCGAATTTGGATCATTGGGCAATAACTCAAAACTCCAACGCATCCAGAGCTCTGGTTTCTCTACCACGTAACATGTCAAAGTTTAGCTAACTGGATGTCCAAAACTAAGGGGTTCTCCATCTATGCACCAACTTTAAGGCGTGAAAAGAGGGGTATATACCGTGCAGTTCTTTCTTCTTCGTCTTTTCACATCTTGACTATAAGTGGGGTGAGTTGAATTTTTACAACAAAGGGTGAAAAGAAAACTTCCCAGCCTACTTTTCCAAACATTATAAAACTACTAAGCAGATCAAATATTCTATACTCGATAGTTTAATGTCGAAACAATTTAATGGGGTCATGTTGCACCGATCCAAAAGGGCGAAGAAGCGTATGTGGCACAACATTTTTGATAGACAAGTCAAAGCAAAATCATTTTTAAAATTTTTTCTAAACACAATCCGAGTAAAGATGGCGTCGCCCAAAATTCTATGCTTTCTCCATGAGGGTTTATTCCGGGAAGATCAATCCATAACAACACATTTTTGTTTCGGTTCTAAGACGAGAGGAAGCATACACTGCTAGTCCCTTGGCTTCTCTGATATTCGAATTCATTATTCTTCGGCTAACCCCACGTATCGACCAGATTTTTTACGTTTTTGGGCCAAAAAGTTTCTCAATAGATTGAAATTGGACAATACACAAGCGAATTCCAAGCAGGCAATTTCATGGGCCTAATTCCAAAAAAAAAAAAAAAAAAATCCAAACTTTAAGTCAAATTCCAAATTTGTCCAGAACTTTTTTTTTTTTTTTTATCTTAGAAAATAATCAGAATTTTAGGTTTGATCCCAAATTTGCCTTGAATTTTGCTTTGTCTAAACAAAATCACCAACTTTTAATCTATTTTTAAATCTATCGGGTCATCCAGTCCCAACTTGACATAATATTTCCACATTGATGACAAATTTATATTGGCAATGCGACATGGAAAATTATCTTCTAAATAAAATCTATTTACATAAAAAAAATTTTAGTTCTAATTTCTATTCCGCACCTATTTTTAGAAAAGTAAAAAAATAAAATCATCTTATCAAATGGATTTTCTATTCGAAAAAAAAAATAGAAAAATGGATTAACAGATTAGTTATCATATGTGTCCTTGATACATGATCTCGCCGCTCACTAATGTGGCAAGGTTCTCGGGCCTAGTCCATGAAGCAGCGTGAACTGAAAATCGCGGAATTGGGGGTCAAAGAAGGTGGGCTCGACAAATTTTGCAAAGCGAATTCTGGTGGGACATGGTTTGCTGGAAACCCGTTGATTAACTGAACATGAAGACAAGGACGAGGGGCCACGACCGGAGCACGCGGAACCGAAAGCAGAGTATATTGAACAATATTATAGTTTTTTTTTTTAAAGAAAAAAATAGCGCTTGTTTAACCAACTACACAAGCACAATAAGTTGGACATTACAAGCGAAGCTTTATTCACTGAGAAAGAAAGAAAGAAAAAGCAAGAGGAAACCAAATCGAATATGACAACTCTATCAAATTTCAAAAAGTAAAGGACATGAAGGAAGGCCAATGAAAGGAGTCTTGAGTGGAATCCTAACTCAAACCTTAACTTTACCCTTTTGCTTCGTCCGCAACCTGTAGCACTGATTGGAATCTCAAGTGCACCACGTTAAGATAAATCACGGTCTGTGAATACTCAAGAAAATAATTAATTTAGGAGAATAAAATCACGTTATACGTGGGCCTCTTTTCTCCATTGAGGACCTATTACTTTTTATTTATCACTTGTAGTCATGCACGAACTATTGGTATTTACAAAATTAATTTGATTCGTTTTGTTACAAAATATTTGATTTATTAAATATCAAAAAGAAATTATTGATAAAAATACACAATAAGAAGTAAGAACTATGTATGTAAATATTTGAATTGCAAATTTGAATGATGTGCAGAACTCGAACCGACGGACGCATGCATCGCAGCAATCAGGCCGGAGAGAAAGCATTTTTGTCGTTGCCTCGTTGGGGAGAAATTGTGCGAAAGGACAAAATCGAGCTGAGATGGAACGCACATGCATCGGTCTCATCGGTCGATGCACGGATGTGATGGTGGGGCCCGGTGTGCTTTGTTCTGTCCAAGGGGGTAAGTTCTTTTTTTTATGATTTTCTTTTTCAGTATGAAATCAAAGAAAAAGAGCCTAAATCTGCTTCCGCGTTAAGTTATTGATGAGGCTCTTCTTCTTGGGTCTATAACAATTGTGGGGGTACCATGATGATGGGGACGACGACGAAGATGACGACGACGATGACGAAGAATAGGGGTTGGGTCCAAATTAGAGTGGTTAATTGTGGACTGGGCTGTAGCGGGCCCATCTGATCTTTATAGACCAGCAGGCTAGCGACTTGCTGGCCCAAGTCCCGAGTTACACGCTTTTGTGAATCGATCATCGTGCTCGGGCCTGAGCTTGGGCTGGAGCTTGGAAAAGAAAAGCAGGGAGATGATGAGGAGGATGTTGGGAGCACCGGCGCCGCAAATGGGTCTTGTGGATGCGGGGCAAAAGCTTCTGAGATGTAGGGGTCGTCGTCCTGTCCTTGCACGTCGGGCCTTCACGTTCGAGGGGTGTATCTCCGTCACCGTGTCATGGTCCTTGAGCGTATTTTCCGTGGTTTTCGCCGATGCCTCCCCTTTTGTCTGGAGAGCTTTCATTTTTAGGTTTTGGGTCGACATTATAGATACCTCTTGATTTAACAAACCGAGGTTCCGTAAATTTAAGCGAGTTGGTGAATGTTTCCCATATGCAGTTGATAAGCCCCGAGGCGTGGTTGTGCGACTTGACCTTAGAACGGTGTGATGTCTGGGAGAAGAAGATATCCAAGGGGGTACTTCATTTGCTTCACTGATCTGCTTCACTTATCTCTTTTCGATATGGCATTCCTAGCGCTATGTAATTACTGCGTTCCAATTTTGAATCAAGGCAAAAAAGAACAGGTATCTTTTACAAAGTCACTTGAACTTTGTCCAAAAATAAATTAAGCACCATGCCAATACTTTAATTTTGGGAAAGGTGTTAGAAAAATCATAAACATTTTGTATTTGTGCCAATTTAATCATAAACCTTTTAATAGTGTTAATTTAGTTTTAAACATTTTTACTTGATGCCAATTCAATCATAAACCTTTTAAAAATGCCAAATTAATCCTAATCCTTTTGAACTAGTGCCAATTTAGAGATAAATCTTTTAGTTTGGTGTCAATTTAGTCATTCCAGTTTATTTTAACCGGATTTTGACGTGGACAAAGAACCCACCGACTTCGCACCACCATTTCCGATATGAATAATTTTTAGTAATTTTTTTTTATTTTTTAATTATTTTTATGGTTTCTTCCTTTCTTTTTCTCTCTCCTCCCTTTTTTCTTCCTCATGGCGTTGGCCGATTGGCAAGCGACGGCTGGCCATCGGCCATGGCTATGCGAGCTGGCTTTGCTTGGCTAGGGTGAGGCCGAGCCTCGATGAGGGCCGGTCTTGTTAAATCTGGCTTGGGCGAGGCCATCCGACGAGGTTGACCCACGCTTAGGTGAGGGCAACTCCAGCGAGGCTAGCCCTCGCCCAAGCTAGGGCAGCCTCGCGGGGCGCTGCCCAAGCGATGGCAACACCTTAGCCTGGGCGAGGATCAGCCTTGTCAGATTCGATGAGGGGAGCCCTCACGTGGTTGGCCTCACCTACACCCATGTCTTGCGAGGGTCGGCCTTGCCGGACTCTGGCAAGGGGAGCCCTTGCCAAGGCCGCCTTCACCCAAGCACGGTTGGCCTCACCTAGGCCAGATCCGGTGGGGCCAACCCTTGCCGAGGCTCGCCTCGCCTTGGCTAGGTAAGGCCCGCCCGCCTGGCCATGGTTGGTGGGTGGCAGTCGCCTACTGCCCTCCGCTAAGAGGAAAAAAAAAGGTAGGAGAGAGAATAAAGAACGAAAGAAAATAAAAGAAAGGAAAAAAAAAGAAAATATATTTTTTAAAAAATTAAAAATTTAAAATTTTAAAAATATATTATTAAAAATTATTAAAAATTATTTATGTCGTCCGTGATTTATGTCAATGTCAATGTGCCGATGTTCATGTTAGTAAAATCTGCCTAAAATTAGCCTAAAAACTAAATTAGTAATAAGTTAAAAAAAGTTTAGAAACTAAATGACACTAATTCAAAATGTTTATGATTAAATTTACAACATTAGGATTTTCTTTTGGACATAGATCTGTATATAAACTCGTGTTTATAAGGTGTGACTTTTGTGAATTTGTTGTCCTGTTTTTTTATCTCATATTAATGTCAGGATTAGTTAATTCGCTTCCACATGTGTATAATCGATTGGGTGGGAACTCGCAATTTTAGGCAGGGCAAAAGTCTGAGAGTGAGTGTTGGAGTAGGATTAGCGTAGGACCGACCACCAAAAAAAAAAAAAAAAATGCGCGCGCTCGATCTTCGGACGTAACACCTCCTCAAGTTCCCTCCTTTCCTCAGCCGGATCGCCGCCATCGTCTGCCACGGCGCCGCGAAAATGGCAGAAACGGCCCGCTCCACCAATCCGAAGCGGTCCATCTGCCCGTCCTGCTCCAAGGCCGCGCGCAAGTGTCTCTCCGCTCGGATCCGATCTCCAGGCCTCGATCACCCCGTCCCGCGTCACCGTCCTCCAGCACAGCCTGGAGCGGAAGCACCCTCTCAATTCCACTCCAATCTTGAGGCTGGGCCTCAAGAACGTCGCTGTCGCCGCCGTTTCCGACGTCAACTTCGGCGCCGAGTTCTCGATCCAGCGGATTGGTATCTGGAGTGATGGTGGGAAACCCTAATTCGGTCGTCGAATCGAATGGAGCTCACTGTCCTGGGGATGATAGGGACTGCGGTTCGATTGCCCCGAACGGTGGGGAGGTTTCGGAGGATTCCCAGGTGCCGCAGAACTCGCGCGCTTGTGGAGTCTTGTCTAGAAGTACTAGCAAACCTGTTATCAGTTTTCGAATGGGCAAGAAGGGAATTATCGGATCAATAGACCATGTTTGGATGTCTCGAATCGGTCATCAAGGAGCTGATTTTGATGCCATATCGGATTGCCCGTCTGCTCATGATGTTATGTCGAATGGATTTGTGGTCAGGAAATCGCAAAACCTCGTATCGAATCTGAGCTTGGAGCTTGAAGAATTTGAGGAATTCGTACTCGAGGTGCCGCACGGGTCGGTACTTCTGTTCCCGACCGAGAATGCGCTCAGCATTGATGAACTCAAGGCAGCTGAGTTCAAAGTCAGGAACTTGATCGTGCTGGATGGCACGTGGATGAAGGCAAAGAGAATGTACAGCGAGAATCGCTGGTTGAAGCTCTTGCCTTGTCTGTAGTTGGATTTGGAGGTGATGAGCTTGTACGGAGAAGTTAGAAGTCAGCCTAAGGCTTGATGTTTGTCCACTCGAGAGTGCCATTTACGCAATGAAGGCAGTTGGGGGCAGTCCGGAGGGGTTGGATCAACTGTTAGATGTTTTCAAGTTGATGGTCGATGATAAGAGACGATGTAAAGATGAAAGATTGGGTAAATCCACTTCAGGGTAAGCCTCTTCCAGCTTGACCTGCCATGACGAGCTCTTGCGCCATTTTCTGTTCAAGTTCATATTGCATAATTGCATTGATTATTAGTGCCTCTTGAATTTGCATTCACTGAAGTCTCTGCTGTCCCGTCTTTTGCACTTCTCAAGGTTTTGGAGAATATCATGCATTGTTATCGCCCACATTAGTGTTTTCAAACTAGGTCCTTTCCCACTTAATTATGTCTAAGTTTTTTTTTTTGGTCAGTAATTACGTCTCTAAGTTGAATTTGCCAAAGATGCACTGATTTTCTGCACTGTGATTCTCTTATTTCTTTATGAATATTGACTACCAGAAGGCACGTTGGGTTGAGTATCAAAGTATCTGCTTAAGCTTTTTTGCTTTAATTCAATCTAATACTAGAGTATGAGCCGTGTGATGCACAGATATATGTAACTACATCAAAGTTCAATGTGTTGACATGTCAGAGTTCAGATAGAAATTGCCATTTCTCAAAATACTCTGTATCATTTAGCTCAGTTAATTACTTTCTACATGTTAGATTTCAAATAAAAAAGTAAATCATTATTCACTTTACAAAGAGAAAATACAAATATGTTTTGCCAAAGTGGGTGGTCTTACTAATGATAAATTATCGCTTCATGTCAAGAATGATCACCTTTCACTCTCCTGATGGTGATAATTAGGGGTGTTTTGAATTTTAACACAGGAAAAGAGGCACTCGAGATAAATAAAGTTTCAGAGATTCTAGCCTACCTACTGATCTAACCCAATAATAAAATTAACTGCATATAGAGAATCATCAATCACCCACTCTAATCGATTGTTAGGTGGAGAGATGACATAGTTTTCTTCATTATAATTCATCAATCTATAAGGCAAACGATTACTTAACATCTTATTTCCTTATAATTTATGTCTTGAGAATATTATATACTGCCCTCTAGAATATCTACTCAATTAAGTTAAAGAACAAAATAAGTTCTTGTTTATTACCTGATCATACTGAAATTCCCTTGGTACTTTTGTTGCTGTCTTTATCTATTTTATAGGATAATAGGGAAATTACATATATTATGCTGAAAGATATAAATAATTTCAACGAATATAAATAATTGTAACTTCACCATTACATGATTCAATTAATAAAATGAATCTTCTTTTCATGAGTTGATGCTCTGTCATCATTTTTTTTTTAAAATTATTTTGTTAGGTAAAAAGCAAGAAAGAAGGAAAAAAACAAAAATTGAATCAGATTCAAACCAACCAAAGAAATTGAAAGAGCAGAAGAAAAATTCAGGCCCTTTCTGCTCAAACGGCATTTGGTTTAATTAATACAGAAAGCATTGATAGTTTCTGGAGGGGCTAAGATAAGGGAGATTGCATGGAGACTGGGGAGTCGAGCTAAATGTCGACATGTATATAGCTTCATACACAATGAAAACATACATCATTGGCAAAATGCGCTTGATTATGTTGTCCAGAAGAGTTTCTCAAAGCTTTGGCTTCTTTCTTGGGTAAATGGCATTTCACCATGGGGTCCCTAATGCAACGGTGTTCATTGTCAGCTATCATATGTCGCTCTTTGTTCTCTTATATTGATGTGAAGGACTTATGCTGATATTTAGCGCTCATTTGTGTCTGATCGATTTGAATTTTCTGCTAACATATATGTCTTGCTCTACAGGCCAATCTTGCAAAGGTTGATTGCAGTAAAACTCGATGGCTGATCCTATTGTTCCATGTACCTTGGTATAAACAGTAACTATCCTTCACCAAGGTGAAGGCAATGGGATGAAGCAAGCCATGGAACCATTACTTTATGCAGCTGGGTGGATATAGTATTTGCAGGTTCTGTGCATGCTTATGAGCGATCTGGATGACCCTATACCTACACTTTTTCATCTCTCATTGTCGTTTGATGTGCACGAGGCATGATTTTAAGTGGTCATCACTGAACAGAAAGGTGTCAATACTGGACAACCGGATCCTTGTGGTGCTG